>LVTN01000304.1:92574-185132 GCA_001649415.1 Musa itinerans
TCTCTCTCTCTCTCTCTCTCTCTCTCTCTCTGTGGAGCAGGAGAATCAAGCGGCGAGTTGTGCTCTTACTATGTGCCGCCCAAATTACTGTTCCCTTCCCATGACCTTACATAAAGAACACAGAGAATCTAACGTCCCAAGAACAAGAAGCTTAAGTGGCTCGTATCACAGGGAAACGGAGTCTAGTTGGTGAAGGTATTTGCGAGAGTTGAACAACGATTTCTCCAGCAGAAGACATGAAAGAGAGTGACCGTAAAGGAGGAGGATTAGAAACTGAAAAGATAGGAGAACAGGATGCAGTGGAAGAGATATGTCAAGCAACAAGCCATAGCTTGTTTAGGCCTTGGAATCCGTTGCACGTTGCTTCTTGTCCGCGCCTGCGGTCTTGTCGAAGCCGGAGAAGAAGAAGTCATCTGCTGTGACGTCCTTAACGTGTACTGTCCTTCTTTAAAAGAATCCATCACCATATGATCCAATCAACGAATCGGTATGCTTCTCCATCACATGATCCAATTAATCAAGAATGAGCGCATATCTTTAACAACCAATGATTCACATGATCCAATCAAGAGATCGCTGAGGTGTGTCACACATATCAGCAATGACATGTGTATGTATATATGCTACCCAAAATTTTAAACATGAGCATAATTGTCTTGCCCACAATAAAAAAAGACCTTTAATTGCATTGTATATCATAACCATGAAATTACAGGAATCGCATGATTTGGAGCTCGGATTATGGCAATTGTTGTTTCGATCATATTGATCATTTAAGGATCGCGATATTTTATGAGTATATTTTTTCAAGAAAATTAAGACCTTGGGGATCATGATGGTTCATGTACAATAGCTGGGCAGGAATTTGTTGCCAATAAAACTCCTGCACAATGTGAAGCATTGGCAATGCAAGCTGGGCTACAAGCTACCATTATGGGTGGCTTCTCAACCATTCAAGTTGAAACCGACTCACTGCTGCTCCATGATATACTTACCAAAGATTCAGATCCACTGTGGAATATATAAAGCACTATCAGCAACATCAAAAGCCTCCTGTCAATGCTAGATTCCTAAACTGTTCTTCACTGTTATTGAGAATGTAACCAAGCAGCTAATTGAGCTGCATCCAATGCTAGATCTGGAAAATCCAGCTCAAAATGGGTGGATCCCTACCCACCCGATCTTGTAGCCCTTTTGTATAATGATCTAAACAGGTCATTCTGTCGTACATTGAAGTCTTAATAGATTTCCTTTTTGTTTTGCAAAAAAAAAAAAAAAAGTGAACCGAACAGCTATACCAAATCACTGAGTTAAATCTCTTACATGTTCTATCAGACTGACATGAGTAGTAACCTATCAGCGAATGAAGAGGAACAGCTATCCAAATTGCACATACTCGACACACCACAGTGTCTGAAGGCTTTCTTTTGAGACTACATTTTAATCATATGCAGAGCCTGTTGGATTATAGACTGAACTTGGTAGCAACTATTGTTCAGAATTACAAATACATATCATTAACAAATTACCAGGATTCCCATGTGGTAGTAACATGATCACTTTAAGCGTAGAAAACTCAAATGAGGAAGATATGAGCACAAATATAAGTTTAGCTTTCGAGTAGAGACATATTGTAGCCAATGGAGAAAAAGGATCCAAAGATAATGGAAACCAAGGATGATTAACCAAATAGAAAAGGTTGGTTAAGTTGAAAATTCAATCGAAGCTGATTCAAGTACTGATTACACAATAACCTAAACACATGAAAGATTAAGGACTACTCCAATTTCTTTCAAAATATATCTTTTCACATGTTGAAGGCTTGCCAAATTTCTTCTAGTATCTGAGGATATATACAGTAGAAGAGGCATTGGACTTTCAAATGAATTTTCTAATTGATGCTTATGTAACTTCAAGAAACCTTGTAACTTGCTTATGTTCTTTTTCCAAGTACAAGAATGATTTCTGCAAGGATGACACTCTCAGTTGTTATGCATTGCTGCACAGCATGGTCCTACCAAGTCAGCTAATCCTGGTATGTTAGTGGCGGCAACAAATGTGAAAAAAGGAAAAATAGAACTACTATCATATATCACTTTAACAGGCTTTGGTAGGCTGTAAAATGAAATGTTACCAGATCTGCTGCATTTTAACCATAGTCATAACTTATACCATACACTTAAACTTGAGAATTAACAAGAAGAACTCATATAAGCACAAAAAGAAGCAAATCCGTCCAGACCCAAAAGATGTATGATATACCTTAACCCAGTACTGTGCTTTTCTGAATGTTTCTAGACTTGTTATGTCATATACCACAAGTGCAACAGCTGCTCCTCGGTAGTAAAGAGGGGCCAGTGAAGCATACCTGGAAAAACAACATCCTCAGAATACATCATTTATTTGGGAGATTTATATACTTTGGAATCTACAAAATGTGTATCTACAATTAGGCACCAAAAACAAAAACAGGAATGTCATCCATATATACTTGCATATGTTTCACCAAAACACACATGTTTGATCCAAATAGAGCTCTAAAAACATAAATCATGCACCTCTCCTGTCCTGCTGTATCCCATATTTCAAACTTCACCGATGTGGAGTCTTGCAAGGCCAATGTTTGAGATAAGAAGGAAGCACCAACAGTTACCTAAATGAACCAAATCAGAAGCAACATATATTAAAAGGAACCATTTTATCACATGTTGCAAGAGAGAAGAAACTATGATAACAAAACAGAAGCACTAACAGAATATATTAAACATCAAGGTTCATCATACCACAGTGTACCGCTCGATACGGGGTGGTACATACAGGTCCGATAAGGGACCAGTATGGGCGGTATATTGGTACATTCCCATGTACCATGTGTCGGTATGGCTCAGTACATACTGCACTTACAGCTGGTCCACACACCTGTACGGAGTGGTAAGGTGAACCATGCTAAAAATTACATTGAACGTGCACTAACTACAACAACAAACCAATTCCTGACCACTTATACCTATAAAACTTTTCCTGCACTTCCTCTTTGTTAACATAAAAATCTCCAAGTAATCCAAAAGTTTTGTGCAAGTGCAAGTCTTTGATCGGTTTAATATGTATAGCAATCTCCATCTTGAATTATTGCTTCTGGCTTACCGCGAGTAGTAACCTATCAGTGAACGAAGAGGAACAACTGTCCAAATTGCACATACTCGACACACCATATCATCTGAAGGCTCTTTTTTTAGACTACATTTTAATCGTATATAGAACCTGTTGGATTATAGAATAAACTTGGACCTAATTATTGTTCAGAATTACAAATACATAGCATTAGCAAATTACCAGGATTCCTGTGTTGTAGTAACTAGAAAGATGATCACTTTTAGTGTAGAAAACTCAAATGAGGAAGATATAAGCACAAATATAAGTTTAGCTTTCTAGTAGAGACATTTTGTAACCAATGGAGAAAAAAGATCCAAAGATATGGAAACCAAGGATGATTAACCGAATAGAAAACATTGGTTAAGTAGAAATTCAGCTGAAGCTGATTCAAGTATTGATTAAACAACAACCTACACACATAAAAGATTAAGAACTCCAACAACTCTTCCATAAGATATCTTTTCACATGTTGAAGGCTTGCCAAATTTCTTCTAGTATCTGGGGATATATACAGTAGAAGAGGCATTTGACTTTCAAATGAATTTTCTATATACAGTAGAAGAGGCATTTTACTTATCACTTGAAGACAGATGAGGACTTATGACTACCTACAAAAATTCTCTTAATCAGAGAGATATTTGAGCAATGGGAATGAGCTTTACAGGAGAAGAAGCTCTCTTTTTGAACCATCTCATTATCTTTATCATCAACATTTTCTTCAACGTCACTTGCTGAAAAATAGACCTGATGTTCCAAAAGTGTCTACATCTTGTTTCAACTGTCCAATTCAAAGCTTAATTTTACTGAGATAGTACTCCATACATGATGGTATTGTCAACACAGGCACAATACTCAGAATTGTTAGATTAGTATTTGTATAAAGGATTACCTTTGAAGTAGGTTCAAAATGGCCACGAACAAACCGAAGGACTATGCAGCTTTTACCAACACCAGAATCACCCAACAGTACTAACTGCAAAGACAGAGATATCACTGGTATCAAAATCAGTCAGTTCGTGCAATTATGTTGTAAATTCATTCAGAAGACAAACAGCACGTTTCAAACAAAGGTTTGCCCAACTTTACTTTGGCAAACTATTAAATGATAATTTAATATTTAAATGCAAATTCTTAATAAACAAGGTTAATTAAGATCAAGTTCACTCTCATCTTACAAATTAAGATCAATCACATTTAGCTGATGCCTTCAGAAGCATGCAGATAAATCAATAAAAGTTCCACAAGGTTAATTTAGATCAAGTTCACTCTCATCTTACAAATTAAGATCAATCACATTTAGCTGATGCCTTCAGAAGCATGCAGATAAATCAATAAAAGTTCCACAAGGTTAATTTAGATCAAGTTCACTCTCATCTTACAAATTAAGATCAATCACATTTAGCTGATGCCTTCAGAAGCATGCAAATAAATCAATAAAAAGTTCCAACGTATAAGCAAATAGAAGGTGTCAGATTCATCAATGCATGAAGAATCATGCATATATTAGCAAGTACAGGCAACATAAACAATGGCCCAGCTCCATCTCTGCACTATGTGCAAAGAAACACGCTCAAACTGTATCCATAAAGAAACTATTGAAACTCTGAAAGAATTGCTTGAACTGAATGGGAAAACTTAAAATTAAATCTTAGGGGACACAAAGGAGCCAAACAAGAAGAAGGTGGAGCATGTCTCACTAAAAGCGATCATTAGGAACTAATAAATTGAGGACAACTTACATAAAAGACACACTGAACTATGATAAATCCAAATTAGGAACCATCTCAGGAATGGCATTGACAAAATAATTAGAATCAAATATTTGAAAAGGTCATTTTGTTTTCACCAAAAGTATAAAAAAATAGTAAACCAGAAGTTGAGTTGCAAGGAACTATGATTATCATGTCGGTGCTTGATTTGTGGAAAGTCAAGTCTCGAGAGAAGTTCCAGGGAGCCCCATTGTTGACAGTCATCAAAGATCACCCAGGATTTGTTCATATTAGATTCACTGTTACTCAAAAAATGTATTCTATAAGGAAACACATACATTTGAATTGCTTGTTTTATCTGTATAGTGATTGTCTCGGAAAAAATATTTGTTTGTACTTTGTTGTGAGGTTTGAAATGTTAGGAAAAATTGATTTTCCAGTAAGTCAACTGCAAGATAGTGAACCCTAACTATAGCCTTGTAATCAGATCGCATACAACTCTTTGTCTATCCTATTCACTTTGTGCTTTGCATAAATAGTTAATATATGATAGGCATGTCTCCCAAAGTCAGTGAATACAACTACCAAGTATTCTCTTCAATGGTATGCAAAGGACTTGCTAAGACAAGGAAAATCATGCACAAGATGACTGTCACAATGAAATATGATAAGCTACAAAAGATAAATAAATATGATTATATGCTAAGGAAAAATTGACTGATAAGATTCTCCAAGTCCGTCACAAGGATTACTTATCGTGATACATGAAGTTGCTGATATTGGTCAGCACAGATATGTCCAAGAATTAGATGCATATTCTCAATGTGTTCTCCTTTCGAACAGATCAGTAGTACCAAAACAGAAAACAGGGTGCATGGTACAAACTACAAAGTATATTGCCATGATAGGACAGAAAAGACAAAGCATACCTTGACACGCAAGCACTTTGAGTCAGTAGCCATCAAGTTTTTATTATTAAAACTGCCCAACCTTCCAGCATGTCTTTCTGTTTATTGCCAAAAGATTCACATATAAATTACTTATATTGTCTCAATAACACAGCAACATTATTTGATTCTCTATTCAGAATGCTTTCATATGGCAGCAAAAAACACATCAAATAAATATTTAATATTGAGGAAAATGCTTCACGTGATGGAAACACCAAGTGCTACTCGCATACAGATATTTATAAAATGCCTTAAATGGTTGAGTTGACAAGAAAAATTGTGAACAACAATAACCATGATATTGCAAAAGATAGCTCACAGTAACTGTCTAAATTTTCAAGATAGTCACTCAAGGAAGACACATTAAACTGTCTGTTATTCTCCCTAGTATGAACCATATGACCATAGCTTTTATTTTTTATTGGAAAAGAACTTGAGCATACCTATTTCTGTTGTTTTCCAAGATAGCCAAATAATATACTAGGAACAAGCATCATACGGCTTTGAAAGGATGGATACACATTTGATAAACTAAAGAACATATCATTTGGATCAAGTTGAATATAGGAACTAAGGATAAACAATATTCATCACTTCCTCCAAGGAACTCTAAGGCACCAGCATGGTATCTAATTGAATTTCTGCTTCCCATTAGAGATTCAAAAAAATTTTAGCTTTCATCACTCAAAAACTTGCATAATTGTTGCATATAGAGAGCTTTTGATGAAAAAGTGAAGTCCGCTGGTTGTTCTCACCTTATGCTAGGGATTTAATAGATGGAAGAATTCATATGGCCAATTATTCAAATATGCCTTGTATTGATGGTCACTGAACCTAAATCTGAAGTAAAATACTGTCCTCATGTAATTTTCAAGCAATCACATCGACAATTCAAAAAGAAAATTCATTAAAAAAAGAAAAACTACATAGCATATAGTATTTCTGAGCCTTGGGATGTCAGCTATGTTAGTTGCAAGATGGTTTCACTGACCTCACAACCAAAGTGCTATCAAGAATGTGATAAATTAAGTCTTATTTGTATTCTCCAAGAGAAATTTCGTTTCTCATTCTTCTTCGTCCACTACAGCAATCCTGGCAACTCATACCAACACAACCTTATATGACCTGAAAACTAAATAGACAGCACCTGTTAACCACATGAAATCCTGCTGCAACAGCTTTTAGCTCTTTCCCCTTTTCTGATTTATCCATCTCTCTTTTCACACCACCCGCTCCTTCCTCCTTACCCTCCAACTCATATGCCTCAACGACAAATGATTACAATACATTAGTAACTAGATCCTACCCCGTCCATCTACCTATAGTCTGCAACCAATTCATACTCATACAAACTCTCCTCGATCTTACTGCCATGTTTGCAACCTGATCAAATTTGATTAACTACGACAAAACTATAAGCCCATACTAGGACCCTATATCACCACCACGTCATGCAAGAAAACGCTTAATCAATCTAACAAGGCCAGGCAACAGAGGAAATAAGCCTTGGAAATATTTCAAATAAAAGAATGGAACGGTGCAAGAATTAAATGCACGAAGTCTACAAAATCCTCTCCAAACAATCATAAAATGAGTTCCTAATTAAATAACATTTGACGCATATCTTGATCACCATTAATATCCCAGTATGCAGCTCCTCGCACAAATTAAGCAAACGGGCGCACTGAACGCAAAAGCTCGGATCTTTCCGTTACTGCAGCGACTACCATCGTGAGAGCTAATGATATAAATCACAACCATACCTACAAATGTGTCAAGATCGAACCCCATATACCCCAATTCGCAACGCCAATCTTTCATATAGGGAAAAGAAAACAAAATAGAGAGAGAGAGAGAGAGAGAGAGAGAGAGAGAGAGGGATTCAGATATCTGACGACTGAAAGAAATGCATCCCTATCTTACAACAACGAGGATCAATATCAGAATTTTTGGCAAGGGACAGCCGTACCTGAGAATGGAAGGAATGGAGTAATCGAGAAAGGATAAAGAAGGAGAATGGATTAAACCCTAAGAGAGGAAGAAGAGATCGGGAACCTGGAAAAGAGGAGGAGCAGCCCATCTGCGAGAGAGGCGAGGCCCGGCGCCCGAGTTCTACGGGAGGGAAATCCCAAAGGAGACGAACACTGGGCTCGCTCGGCCGGGTCGACTGCGAGTTGTATGTGCGAAGTCGAGCGCGGAGAGCAGAAATCGGAGCGGGTTTAAATAAGGGCGGAATATGATCGTCATCTCGTGGTCGGCCCTAAACTTCGACCGAAATGCTTTGAGCTTCGTGCTCCTCCTGTTTCAACGGTCGATACGCGTGTGGCCGCGTCACCCACCTCTCCAAAGACCGTCCTGCGCGTCGGTTTTCGTTTATTATTTTGACACTTTTTTATATGCATTATAATTAATTTATATATATAACTTAAATAACTGGTGATTTTTACATTTATCTTTTGATCTTTCTTTTACGATTACATGAGACGTAGATAAATCATTTTATTGTGAGTCAGGACAGCAACCGCCTCGCTGCTTGAACGGTATTTTTCCTCTATATTTAAGCTTAGCGTGATCTTTCTAAACCTAAAATTATCTATAATTAATCTCTTTCAGTTAATGCTATTTAAATATTAGTAAAAATAATTAATATCCTTTATAAACATCTTATTGTGATTTTTTTAGCTCATAATAGAATTCAGCATGTTTGGATTTAGGTTTGGAATTATATGACATAAAGCTTCTCGCTGCCAGCGCCTTCTCACCACCACCATTCGCACGCCCCGATGACGCTCCGCATCATGGCCTCGCTTGTCGGACAGAGGAGCCGACCCGTTAAGAGCTCGGATCCGAAACCCGCGAGGGAGAAGCTCCGCCTTACGCGCGAGCCCGGGTTTAGTTGACCGGTCTCCATCACTCGCTTTCCAACCCAAAATGGAGGCTGACGTGTGACGCCCTAATGGTACTCCCACTTCCTACACTTTCGGTGGAGTCGTCACTACTATCTTACTCACACATACACGTATATATATATAATGCTGCGGTCCATCTCATGCACGCAATAAATGGGTCATCGCATATAGGTTTCGACGTAACTATGAGCAAGCAATCCTATTGTTATACCGAAGTTAGCCATTGCAGTGTAAACTTGATCCAGTTTTACCTGCGTAGTCTTCTTTGCTGGTGACGTACGTGGTTTTGGTTCCTTTAGTGCAAGTGCACACTACGTGCATATGTGCGCGGAACAGTTACAGGAAAAGAACATGATTTAGGTCTAAAGTAGTGCCCATGATAAGGTTAGCATAGATTTATGTGACGCATATATGTTTGTATAAAAATTGAGATATGTATCATAATTATTTTATACTTCGAGAACTTGTGGTTTCGAGACAGCTAGCAGGTGATGAACAGCAAGCAGAAGAAGATGGTGAGAGCAACTGCTGGTGAAAGGGAAGGTAAAGATGATGAGCAACAACTGCAGCAGCTTTTCAGGAGCAAGGAAGCAGCAACATTAACTTTTCTTACTCTTCTTCTGATCTGTGCTCGCCATCGGTGAGTCCCCTCACCTTTGCCACACTGCCAACTTCCAGGAAGCATCCTCCATGGAAGGAAAGATTTGATCTCCTCCTACCACTTTTCCAGTTTCATCTCCACAAACACTGTTAGCTCAGCACACGGACCATCATAAGTTCTACTGTGACTGTGGTGGACTTCCACCAAATTTTATGTGAGGGTGAGAAGAGAGTGGATGTTAGGAAAACATACCTGTCAAAACACCAGCAGGTTCGCATTCAGATGCAGATTTAGATGAGTGATGAATTCTGTAACATGCTGAATTCGTATAATTCCAAACTTCAATCCAAAACTTTCTGAATTACACCCCCACTTCCGTAGAACACATGCATTAAACAAAAATGAAGGTCCCTTCTCTCTCTCTCTCTCTCTCTCTCTCCCCATTCTGATTTCTTTTTCCTGCAACCACTTTTGTATTATTGTTATCTACATTTCTCGTTTATAAACTGCTGATAGAATGTCTAAAGAGCACACGGGCTTCACATGACGGAGCACGCATTGGGGTTCTCGTCGCTAAACATCTGTGGCGCGTGAACCATCTCCATGAAGTAACCGTACCCCTCGAATCCCCCGTGCGGCCCGTAGTACTCCATCTTGTTCGCCTCCGCCACCGTCGTCGTCGTCTCTTCCTTGTTTCCCTCCTCTACACGGCCTTCCTTCTTCTTCTCTCCTCCACTTCCGTTGCCCTTCTCCTTTTTCTCGCCGCCGCGTCCGCCGTCGTCCTTCTTCGCAGGAACGATCTCGACGCCGCGCTTCAGCCTGTCCTCGAGGACGGCGGGGAGGGTCTTCAAGTCCATGGTGCCCTTGACGGTGACCACATCCTTCGCCGCGTCCACCGTCACCTCCTCCACGCCTGAGGGCAATTTTGTCAATTCAAAGGATTATACAACCGTCGGATAAGCTCACGTGCTCCCATCCGACGGAAGAGAAACGGTTAACGACTGCGGGTGTTCAAATCTGGAGAGAAGCGAGTATACCTTTAATTTTATGGATGTGTCTTTTGATCCGTTGGATGCAGCCATCGCAGTGGAGGCGAATCTTGAGCACCACCGTGGAGGACGCAGGCTATATCGATCATTCCAGGAACAAATTTGAAGAGATCGATAAGCAAAAAACCGAGATGGATGAAATCAATGCGTGGACCAATTGCTTACTGGTTTGGGTTTCTTGTCGTCGGATGATTTCTTCTGGTTCTTGTCTTTGGCATCTTCGTCCTTCTTCTTCATCTCGTCGCCCTTGGGCTTCTTGGGAGGGTCTTTGGGGAAGATGAAGTCGACCTTCTTCTTGGTCTTGGCCTCCAGGAACTCCTTTAGCTTCCAGGGGTCCACCTTTCCGATCGCCTTCAGCCTGTTGTTCGCGGGATCCACGCTCACCGCTACCACTCCTGCGGACACGCGGTGGAAAGTTGATGTGAATTGTGAGTCCTCTTCTCACAAACAGAGCAACCGTTGGTCGCTAAGTCTCTCGCGTTGGATTTATCCTAATTCGCTGTCCAATTCGAATGTGTGAAGAAAGATTTAGAAGGACCGACTTTGATTCATAACAAAACATCATTTTCGCCCTAAATTTGCATATCTTTTTCTTCTGTCCACGCACTCCACTTCTGATTGAAAAGAATCGGGAACAGAGTAGTGGATTAGACTGCAAGAATTCATAGTTCGAAGTTTAGATGAAAGGGAAACTACATAAAGCTTTTTTCTCTGCTTTTTCTTTGTGTTGTGTGAGAGTTTGCTAGAGTGCAATGGAAGCGAGGAATACAAGATCCAAGAAACCTCAAAACCGTTCCTTTTCCCCTTGCAAAATCCTGGTAGGAAGGAAAAAGAGGGAATCACATCTCGATCGATCTCAAATCTTTTGTGGCACCGAGATTGAGAGAAGAACGGGAGGGGAGTGGAAGGAGTGTTGTTACCCTCGAGTCTATTGACGGCCTTCCGGACCTTTTGGGCGCAGCCCTCGCAGTGCATGTCGAGCTTCATCTTGACGGCCTTCCAGACCTTTTTGGCGCAGCCATCGCAGTGCAGGTCGAGCTTCACCTCGACGGCATCCTCCATTCCTCCTCTCTTCGTCTTCTTCTCCCCGTCCCCCTTCTTCTCCTTCTCCTGCCATTTCAGAAACAAACCAATCAAGCAAACAACAACATTACAAAAGAGACGCAGCCGAAAGCGCCAAGGCTGAAGAACAACAACCCTGCCTTTCCTCACCTCACCCATAGTGTTCGCCGCTGCTCGCACTCCCTGGGGTTTGTTGGCCGTATGCATATATAAGGAATGTTAGGACTCGAATTCGGATACGGACTCGAAATCGATTCCGGATTCGGATCCCAACTATTAATCATGCTTTGGCTTTGTTTATGTTAAACTTTTCCTCTTTGGTCATCCTCATCGTCATCATCAAGCATGCATGCATGGGACGGAAGAGTGCGATGCACGTGGGACTATCATCTGGACGTAGGGACCCTTTTTAACGGGATACGAATCTGTTACGATCGTTGGTAGCGGAACTTAATCATCGGTCCGAGCACAAATTACGCCGTTATGGGGTCTTGAACGGCTTCCAGTTGTAACGAGGGACCGTCTTACGCTGGAAACGAAATGACGGGAATACCCCGGCCATCTGTCGACGTGGGACGGAGGGCGGGAGGTGATTCCATAACGCGCAAAACTGGAACTCACCGTGTTGCCGCATGCCACCGGCCTCTTTCGCCTATTTACCCAGTGTACGTACCTTTAACATTTAATTAAAACATTTATATTAATTTTTTTATAATTATAAAAATAAAATATATATTTTTTATCCTAACATCATCAACCTTACCGTCGGGAGATATGGCACATACATAATTGACACAAAAATGATTGACAAAATGATAATTTTAACGATAGCACTATGGGTGGCTTTTATAATAATGGTCGACCATAATGATACAATGGTCGTTCTTGTCGATATCAATCCGAACATCGATAATGAGGGGGAAGAGGAGGTCAAGCAATGAAGCATTTATGTTGGTATCATGAGAGGACGAGGAGGGAGGTGAGATATTTGCATCAGCATCGTTCTGCTCTACCTCCTCTTCCTCTTTCGACATCACTCTTCATCAATGCTCAAATCTTTGGATGGTTGCTTCATCCAATAGCACGACGGATTTGAAGAAGGGGTGGTGGGCGATGAGGAAGGAGAGGTTACAAGCAAACTTACTATGGGTGGCTTTTATAATAATGGTCGATCATAATGATACAATGATCGTTCTTGTCGATATCAATCCGAACATCGACAATGAGAGGGAAGAGGAGGTCAAGCAATGAAGCATTTATCGTTCTGCTCTACCTCCTCTTCCTCTTTCGACATCACTCTTTATCTGCATCAATGCTCAAATCTTTGGATGGTTGCTTCATCCAATAGCACGACGGATTTGAAGAAGGGGTGGTGGGCGATGAGGAGGGAGAGGTTACAAGCAAACTCGGTAAAGATGCACGCCTACTTAGAGCTATGGAGCTTTAGTCAGAGAACAATGTGTACGCCTCGGCCATACTGACGTGGTTGTCAACCTCATTCTAGATCAACTCCACTTGTGATCGAAGAGGATCTGATCGAACGATAAAGATTGATTGCAGCACAAAATGGAGGTCCAAAGAGTGCATATTTAATGGTGGGAGAGACAACAAACCCTCATCCTCCTTCTCGCTTGCTGTATCTATTGCCTCCATATTTCTATACTCTCCCCCACCACGTCAGAGATAAGAGAGGAGGATGAGAGTTTGTTGTTTCTCCCGCTACTAAATTTATATCTTGAGCTTTAGTCGGTATGAGAACAATGTGTACGCCTCGGCCACACTAACGTGGTTGTCAACTTTATTCTAGATCAACTCCACTTGTGATCGAAGGAGATCTGATCGAACGATAAGGATTGATTGCAACACAAAATGGAGGTCCGAATAGTGCATATTTAATGGTGGGAGAGACGACAAACCCTCATCCTCCTTCTCGCTTGTTGTATCCATTGCCTCCATATTTCTATACTCTCCCTCACCACGTCAGAGGTAAGAGAGAAGAAGGATGAGGGTTTGTTGTTTCTCCCGCTACTAAATTTATATTTTTTAAACCTTCATTTTATGCAACAATCAATCCTCATCATTTGATCAGATCCCCTCCGGTCATAGATGAACTTAATCTGAAAGAAGGTCGACACATTGTTGTGGCCGAGGTATATGTATCATTTGCATGCTGGCTAAGACTCAAGAGCTCAAAGCAGGCACGTCTCTTCATCGAGCTCGCTTACAACCTCTCCCTCCTTCTTGTCACCCTTCACCCCTTCCTCAAATCGGTTGCACCATTTGAACGAAGCGACTATCCGATGATTTAAATGTAGTGCGAACACAGATGCGTCACCTACCTCTTTTTCCTCCAACACCGATGCAGATACAATGCAGTGTAAGAGGAGGTAAAGCAATACAACGCTGACTCAAATGTCTTATCACTTTGCCTCTTCTTCCTTCTCATTGTGAATGCTTGGATCAACATCAATAAGGGCAACCACTACGTTGTTGTCGTCAACTACCACTACAGCAACCACGCACAACACCATCTTCTGCCACCATCATTAAAATTATTATTTTTTCAATCGAACGAAGCGACTATCTGATGATTTAAACGTAGTGCGGACATAGATGTGTCACCTACCTCTTTTTCCTCCTCCAACACCGATGCAGATACAATGCAGTGTAAGAGGAGGTAAAGCGATGCAACACTGACTTAAATGTCTTATCGCTTTGCCTCTTCTTTCTCCTCATTGTCGATGCTTAGATCAACATCGATAAAACCAACTACCACATTGTTGTCGTCAACTACCACCACAACAACCACGCACAACACCATCTTCTGCCACCATCATTAAAATTATTATTTTTTCAATCATTTTTATATCATTCATGCACGTGTTGTCATGTATTATATCGATAAAATTGATTAGAATAAAATAAATAAAATTAAATATTTTACTTTCATAACTATAAGGATTTTAATATAAATTTTTTAAGTTTACATCTAACTAACTACATGGCTTAATATCCCGATAAAAAAAAAAAGGTGTGGGCCAGATGCTGGGCCGGGCTACGTCTCCAACGCGAGACGGGTAGATGATTCGGGTACCGGTAGAAGTGTGAGATGGTTGTTGTTGTCGGTGAGCCGGGTTCCTTAAGGGAGGGCTGAGGGAACCACCCCGTAAAGGTAACTCCCACGTGAAAAGAAGTTTCCAGACACCTTCCCCCCTATTACAGCAATCTTTTCTGTGTACTTTTGTGTCACTCCGAACGCTGAAAATTCCAAAAGAAAATATCAATGGATACATCAAGGTCAAGACTCCAAATCCAATAAGCTCATCGATCCAAAATTCGAAGCCATGCCTGATATCCCGGGTTAGATACTATAGACGAATCGTATTGGGTTGGATCCGTTTAACTTCTGAATCCGATTCCAAATTCCATGAGAATTTACGATACCTCTGCGTCGAAGATGAAAGAACATAAATCAAGAAAATAGTTGCACGTCGCTAAAGACTGAAGTAATTATATCATATATGTCGAAACTAAAACATTCGAGTTGAATTGATGACCTATGAGATCTATCAATTTCAATGAACATAGGTTTGCCTGCGTCGGCTAGAAAGCTAAAGGCATCATTTGATTTCAGAATAAAGATTCAAACTGGAATATTGGAGAGAAATGTTGAGCTACAGAAGCTATCACACGAGAAGTCCAACGAGGCGTTGGAAGTACATGAACGCCATAACCTAATGGATCCAGTTTACAGTGGTCCGTATAGTTCACATGCCCACTTGTAGCTGTGGCAATGAGGTTGGGTCTCGTCACTGAGCCTAGTCCTTCTCCATCACCTATGCTCTTGACCTACTATTTGGCCATTGGAGGACGTCCCACCAATTTTGTCAAGACAAACGGACCCACATGAGAGAGAGAGAGAGAGAGAGAGAGAGAGAGAGAGAGAGAAAGTACAGGTATGGCCTTAATATGAATGACGGTAAGTTTTGGCGCTGAGACAGAGCCAGACCAGGAGGTTCGAAGTCATGGGAACAGGCAGGCTAACCTTTGACTTCGTTTCAGCGTCCATATATTTCAGCTCAGGCTCTCGTTTCTGTGTTGTTCTCTCTCCTTAGAGCCAGTGTCTTGCTCTGAGGGTGGTGAGCACCACCTGCTGCAAATCGCAACCTCTCATACTGATATATCTATATATCTCGAAGAGAAGTTTGGGAAGATGTCCTTGGATTAAGCATCCGGGTGGAGATGGGGAGAACTCCATGCTGTGACAAGGCCAACGTGAAGAAGGGTCCTTGGTCACCTGAGGAAGACACCAAGCTGAAGGAGTTCGTAGAGAAGTATGGTACCGGTGGGAATTGGATTGCTCTTCCTCACAAAGCTGGTAAGATAGTGTCTAATATATATATATATATATATATAGAGAGAGAGAGAGAGAGAGAGAGAGAGAGTAGTTTTGTTCTGAGGATGGTGGTGACCCTGGTTGTTTGTTGTTCTGACAGGCCTGAGGAGATGTGGGAAGAGTTGCAGGCTCCGATGGCTCAACTATTTGAGACCCAACATAAAACATGGGGAGTTCTCAGAAGAAGAAGATAGAGTCATATGCAGCATCTTCGCCGCCATCGGAAGCAGGTGAGATGTGTCCTCCTCTAAGGTCTCAAATATCTCACTTTTCTTCTCTTCCTAGTGTTGCATGCCATCAGTCGCATTTGATCTCCTCTTCAAGAAAATGCGAACGCTTTCTGCAAGTCGACGAGATATATATGATTCTTCTCGATGGTAAAACCGACTCTCTCCTTCCCCTTCACGAGTGCAGGTGGTCCATCATGGCTTCCCAGCTTCCGGGCAGGACAGACAATGACATCAAGAACTACTGGAACACCAAGCTCAAGAAGAAACTCCTAGGAATCACTCCTTTCCAAAGGAAACCACATCGACGGAACAATCATCATCATCAAAACCAGCATTTCTCCCCATCACCATCCTCATCATCACAAGGTGCAGGCTCTGAAAGCTTTCCTATAACCTCCCAGGTCATGCCCCGTTCAACCCCTGTGATCTCTAGTGATTTCTTTCAAGTTCCATACCATCAGTATCAGATGAAGAGCAGCAGTAACATGAACACCGTCAGCATCATAAAAGATCTGAACTATGGCTACGGCGGTGGAGAAGAGCAGATGGGCATCCACAAAGAGAGCAAACTGTTCCTCCTCGGAGGAGGGTGTCAGGTGGAGACTGGACTGGAGTATAGCCTTGAGGAGATCAAGCAACTTCTGATCTCCAACTCTGTGTGCAACAACAACAATCACCATCTCTATCTGGATCACCCTATAGCCAATGGAAAAATGGAGAATTCAAAGCTCCAGCATGCACCTGATTTCCCACTGTGAAACCCAAAAAGATCACATCTTTGTTTTGAGGCTGTCTCAGCATTAATCATAGTGTTACGAATGCCTCGAATTCTCACGCTAGATTTTTGTTCATCTCATTTCAGACCCAGACGATTGAACTTTCTAACACAAAGGAGTTTGAGGATCATATGAACGCGAGCTGGAATCGACATGTTTGTTAGTTTCCATATTTTAGATCTTGACAGTGTCGAACTAAGATCAGATTCTTGTTGGGCTTTGTATTATATTCAGTGAGTCAGAAGTTGCATGTTATCTATTTATATAGTATCGTAATTGATGCTCGTATCAGATAAAGACGGATGTCATCGACTAGATCTTAACATCACTGTTCTTGGATAGGTCAGATCTGTCGATGGAGTGTACTTCCATCCATATTGTGGTCAACATTGGCTTCCAAAGGAAAAGAAGAAACTAGACATGGTGAGAGACCCTACACAATAATATGACTGATCTCTCCTTCTATCATTTTTGCTCTCCATTTCCAGTAAGCAAAACCATGAAATGATTCTAAATACGATAACCATAGTCTTCAATATATGATGTATAGAAATGTCAATCAAGTTAAGCAGCATGTTTAGGCAAAAATCTTAACAGCAGTTTATCAAACAACTTAGTTTGTGTTGACAAAGGTCGAATAATATAAATGCTTGGATAGTTTCAGTCCCAAGTACAACTGTGACATTAGATGGGTAGACTAAAGGAGACAAGGATACTTGAGAATAGTCTCTGTTCAGCTTGGCATGAAGAATTTGAGTTGTCTTTCTTTTCTGAGTCAATAAAGAACCCTTGCCACTTACATGGTCATGGATTGGGTAAGGACTAAAAAGAGTAGGAAGAGACCTGTGATCCAAAATTGATGAAGGAAACAGCAGAAGAGATCCAATTCCACCTGTGTTGTTAAGGTTCATGTTTGAGATACATTTGTCTTGCTCAATGACATTTCAGTAACATTTAGCTTTGAGCTGATACTAAAGCTGCAGATGTTTCTTCTTGCTAGATTTGTCAGATCTGCTGGTAGCAGTGCATCACCATCCTAATGAATCTAACATTTAACAAGCTCTGTTGACTTTTAATGCAGCACTTTAATGGGGTAAGTGAAGGTAGATCTGTTACCACACAACTCGTCCACATCATGCTAGCCAGTTCACTCTAGGGGTAAGTGAAGGTAATGCCTTCAAGCCAAGCAATGAAGGCTTTACCTGAAAGGAAAAGTAATCTAAAGCATTTTTTAGGTGAGATGTGGGCCTTTCACATTGATTTGCTCATAATGATTCCTTGTATTCAGTCCACTATTTAATCTTTCCATCAAATGGTCAATCAAAGGACTGTTCATCACCATTTTGACTATTCTTTCCCATGTTCTCTCATGTTTTCTACTCTAAAAAAATTGCTTGGTCATTGCAAGTTGGTGACCATATCAATTCTTTAATTTCTCTTTTCGCTCTCTCGATCCATACATAGATATTGTATTCATGAAATCCAACCCTTAATTCTCCTTCCAAGCTTATTGAATCGATCGAACCTACTGCAGAGGCGGCATCACCATCACTGCTATAAGCTGTTCCCGCCGGCAGTCCATTTGGTTGACCACTGAGAGTTGACTGATACGGTAAGGCAGTGTCCGACATGTGGATTTTGCAGATGGGGCGTGTCGAGCAGTCATCGGCTAATATCCGTCGTCCGAATCTTATCTGATCGCACCCCAACAGGGCGCATCAAACGAACCACATCGCATCATCCCCTCCATGTTTGTGATGGTGGCAGAGGGATCGGTTCCGTGCGCATGGCATTACTGCTGTGAGCGAACGACTGGGCTCCAAGTATCTGCGTTGGCCGGCAAAGGATCTTGTGGGAGTAGATGCGATCCAACAAAAATCTGACGCCTCGTGCGCAACAGCAACGCCTTTCCTCCTCTTTCTATTTGTAGATCGAAGTAACAAGTGGCAGTTATCGACATCGATCGGAGCGTGAATCTGAAACTCCCACCGGCCACCCCCAACAACCGAATCCATGTCTAATCCAACAAGGCACGCCTTGTTGCTCTCAAATCTCAGTGCCATCCCGTAGCATCTCAGGGTAGCCCGAGGAGGAGGACGAGAGATGGGCGTCCCCTGTGACGACGCGGTGGTCATCCAGGCGCCGGAGGCTGCCGGCGGCCCGAGCGTGATCAGCGTTAGCTGCCCCGACAAGACCGGCCTTGGCTGCGACTTCTGCCGCGTCATCCTCTTCTTCGGGCTGAGCATCCTGCGCGGAGGTAAGCCTCCGACCGGGCCCCTATTGCCGTCTTGATGCTAAAAATTGGATCTTTGGGTGACCTATGCGCGGGCTTGGCGGTGGCTGCTGTGGTTTCTGCAGATGTGAGCACGGATGGGAAGTGGTGCTACGTCGTGTTTTGGGTGGAAGAGAGGGGCGGACGACCGACGCCGTGGGGGCTGCTGAAGAAGCGCCTGCTTGCGGCGTGCCCTGCCGTGTCGGTGGCCTCCGGGCTGCACAATTTCTACTACGGCCCGCAGGAGTTGATGCTGGCTGAGCGGCCACCGCAAGTCTTCCTCCTCAAGTTCTCTTGCTATGATCGGATGGTTCTCTTGCATGGTAGCAACTCCAATTCTTATCTCCTTTTAGTGTTGTAATGACTTTGTTGTTTAATTAGCTTTTCAGTTCTTGTCGTCTCTGAGATTTTTGCTAGTTTGACGTTCTTTTGAGAAGACAAGTTGGAATTTGGCTCTGTTAGTGATCATGTACAGTCTCTTCTCCCACTTAGAATCCACATGATTTCTCTCTCTCTCTCTCTCTCTCTCTCTTCTTTGTTCTTTCACTGAACAAGCAAAGGAAGTTCATAATTTGTCTGAAACTCTTACATCCATTATTTGCTCCTCATTCTCAGGTGTGCGTATACTGTGTTTCAGGATTATATCCATCAGTTGAAGACTTGATTATTGATCATGTTCTTGGAAGCCTTTAGCTTCTCACTAACAGTGCTTGTGGCCTTTGGCAGATGTGACACAGGTTCTCTGTGATCTGGAACTCATAATAAGGAGGGTGAAAGTTTCGACCACTCCAGATGGAAGGGTTATGGACCTCTTTTTTATCAGTGACACAAGGTTGGATAATGCATCTACTTGGTACCTTTCAGCGATTCTCTTTCTAATTTGCATAAATTATGCTTCTCTGATCCCCATAGATGTACCACACTCTTAAATCATAGCAAGTGAAGTTCAATCATCAAAGTTTCCTGCTGACCAGTCATGTTAATATTATTCTTGCTAATAGTTGAATTCGACTGTGCTGAAGATTGGCTCGCGGTGGTTCCGATTTCATTAGATGTTCTTCGAAGTTAGTTCTTAGAAAGGATATCCAGCAAAAGCAACATATTTCATTAACACTATCTGAAGGAATTCACTTCTGCTAACCTGTTTGCATGTGCTGATTCTAGATGAAGATAGTGTTTGCTTATGATATGTAAACTATGTTGTTTTGATGTGGCCTTTGTTCGCCGTCACTGATGATATGCTCTCTGATCTTTTCTGGGGGTTAGCTTGAATTTTCATCGATCTAATGGAAAATTACTAGAAAAATCAAGAAGCAAGACCTGAATTTCAAACGTATGAAAAGTTCCATATAAATGAATTAAAGCCAGACCTTATATTTATATTAGATGTTGGCTCACAACTTATGAACTTAAGCAGGTACCTTGGTTAATATTATCTTTAAAACTCTGAAATATTCTTGGATTTAGAGCCTTTGCCGGACTTCTAAATAGCTTAGCCCATGATCAATCTGTTATTCTGCTGTTCTAAACATTTATTTTGCTTCAGGGAACTCCTGCATACAAAAGGAAGAAAGGAAGAGACATGCAAACAATTGCGAGCTGTTTTAGGGGATTCCATGACAAATTGTGAGATCGAACCAGCTAATGCCCAGATTGTTGAGTTCCTACAACCTTCGCCATTTCTACCTCCTGCAATCACGGAAGAATTGTTCAATTTGGAGCTTCCTGAAGAATCGCCAGTTGGATCTCCTTCCTCACCCAGTAACATCTCTGTGAAAATGGACAACTCCCTCAGCCCCAGTCACACACTTATTCAGATCCTTGGTTGTGACCACAAAGGCCTCCTCTATGACATAATGAGGACTCTAAAGGATTATAACATCCAGGTAATAACATTAAACAAGCAAGCCAAAAGATAAAAGGAAGAATGTTTTTGCTCGTTGATTTCAGTTATGGTTATTCTTTTCCCAAAAAGAAGATGATGCTCTTCTATGCATTATGCATTTTCTTTGAATGATGTAATTTACGTAGCTCATTCTATGTACATTATCAGATGCTTCCTAGTTATGATAAGGCTCTAATAGTGGCCTTTATCACAGCAGAATTGTCTAAATTGTTGATTTTCCCCGTAACTTGTTACTTTTTAAACTTGTCATATGTTATGTGCACTTTAATTCTTTGTTTCGCATTAAGATATATGTGCATCCATGATTTGTTTCCTGGCATCACATAAAAGGTTCTCTGATCTCCAAACATGTAGAAGTTGAATGTTTTGAATTGTCTCACATGATACTTGCTAGGTATCCTACGGCCGAGTCTATGCAAGCCGCAATGGAAGCTGTGAGATTGACTTGTTTGTGATGCAAATGGATGGGAAGAAGATTCTTGATCCAAACAAGCAGAGAGCCGTGTGTTCACGCTTGAGAATGGAACTATTCCATCCCCTCCGAGTTGCTGTAATGAAACGTGGCCCTGATATGGAGCTTCTCGTCGCCAATCCCGTTGAGCTATCTGGCAAAGGCCGCCCTCTTGTGTTCTACGACATCACTCTCGCTCTCAAAATTCTTCAAATACGCATCTTTTTGGTAAGTTTTTTTCTCATCATCTGTGCATAGTCATGGCCACACATAGTCACAGTCATTTTCTCATCAAGCATGGAACCTCCACTAGGAGGGATGGCCATCAACAATTAGGTTATACTACAATGTTGTTGCAAAATTTTGCTTCTTATAAAACCTTACAAATCTCTGGCTTCTTTCTGAATTCAACTTGCACTAAGCTCATACCTATAAAGTTAACTTTCACTACTAACTAAATTATGCTCTTTGGAATTCTCAGGCTGAGATCGGGAGGCATGTCATCGGTGATAGGGAGTGGGAAGTCTATAGATTTCTCCTTTCTGATGATTTCGAGTCATGTGCATCGCAGGACAAGATTGTAGAGGGGGTCACCAAGATGTTGATGGGCTGGGAGTAATTGGCTCACCGAACTACGCTGCTCAGGTTCTTGCATGTTTGAAATCATGGCACGATCAAGAATCTCTATACTAAGCTTCTTTTGTACAGTGCTTAGTGTATGTTTGTCCGCTGACTAGAAGATGTGAAATCAAAATAGTAAGCTAAATTGTCTCTCTCAAAATTTTTTGCCTTTTCACTTGTGTATAAGATTTTATACGAATTATATATCCACCTTGTTCCTTTGACTGATATTATTGTGCCTTCAAAGGATCGAGTTATCAAGGATGAAATGTTCATCGGCTACGAATGCAATGACATCACATGGTGAGGCATAGAAAGAAAAAGATATTCGATACCGACTTCTCTATGTTTCGACATGCATCCTGTATTACAAATACTTCTTTGTGCTGCAGTTGTATTCAAGTTTATGCTGATAAATGCATTCTCATAATCTTGAAGATAAAACTCAGAGACATTTCTTCTGCTTGCTTTCAGGATTTTGGTCTGTTAATTGTGTTACTCAACCTGAGCAATCATATCTGTGAACCTAAATGCTGTTAAGATCCAACAGGTTTGCATGCCTCATGATTGAAGGGAAGTTTTACCCTGCACTGAAGTATTCTCTGGTTCAGCAACTCAAATGCTTGTTGATCATTTCCCATCAATCATCTCTGGAACAGATGATGAAGCAACACACTGGCCAGAATTATATTTTAATTTGATTATTGCATTTATGATTAATAATATTAAACACTTTAATGTATTGTTTTAGGATAGGACTTTCTTCCCTTGATATTAGTATTTTAACTAATATTAAAATAAGGGGACTTTCCTTGGTGAAAATATTAGTTAATTTTAGAAGGACTAAGTCACTAAGTGATTTAAGAGTAGTCCATCAGATTAATTAAACCAATTAATCGAGAACATCGTCGTCGTCGGGCCGAAACTATATTCGACATGTCGCTTGATCTCTGAGCTGGATGGTGATGCTCCTTGTCTTGCTCATGGTTTGATATATATGTTCAACAAATCCAGTAACCAAGTTTGTAAAACTATAAATATTTGTAGAAGTCCATTTCTATGGACATGAAAAGGAAGAATGCATATACCTTCTACCTAATTATTAATGCTCTGCTGAGAATTGGTGGAAATAATAGAGAATTTTGTGTGTCTCTTACTTTTACACACAAATAGTGTGATTGTTTCTCACTTTTACACCCAAATTGGTGGCCCGCCTGACTGAAATGGGCCTGATCGAGGCCCACACTACTCTGCTATGAGACCCATAAAAGATCCACATACAAGCCCAACTCCTATATCCCCAGCCCAAGGCCTACAAATGACCTCCACTTTGGGCCCCATAACGGCCTGATTCATGACCCACATAGGCCCAAAAAAGAGCCAACATATCTAATTTTGTTAATATTTTTTTTTAATTTTGAATAAGTTTAAATGAATTTGGTTAATTTAGGGATATGTTAAGTG
The DNA here is from genome assembly GCA_001649415.1 of Musa itinerans. Lineage (NCBI taxonomy): Eukaryota > Viridiplantae > Streptophyta > Magnoliopsida > Zingiberales > Musaceae > Musa > Musa itinerans. The sequence continues at coordinate 116,124 of LVTN01000304.1, forward strand.
TGTCATAAGTTGTCGTCACATGGAAAGAATATTTCTAACTTTGTTTCCTATATTGATTATGAAGAACCCAAAAAAATATTAAAAAAAAAGAAAAAGAAGGAAATAAGGATCTAGTTATAATAAAGGAAGGCTATTAAATGCCAAAAATAAAGATTATTTGACAAGATGAATTAAAAACTTACTTTCTCCAAATTAGGAAAAGAATAATTTCTTTGCTTAATATTCAAATTATTTAATGTTCTTCTTTGTTAATATTTTTGTCTTTTTCTTTTTTTCAATGCCTATAAAAAGGCATTTGAAGGAAGATCAGAGAATTGAATACATATCTTTTTTTTATATTAATTTCAAAAGTTTAAGGATAAAAAGAAGAAAGCAAGCCAAGCGAATCTCGTAATTTCTTATTCTATGTATAGTCTCAAATATCTTCTTTTATATTATTATTATTATTATTATTATTATTATTATTATTTGGTTGTCTTGTCTCTCCTTCCTTTTCCTTTATTTTCAAATAAAATTCAGGACTCCTTTAATGATGGTTGGATGGTTTGGAGATTTATTTTTGTTCTTAGAGAAAGGGATTGGAGTAGTTTAATCAATTTAATATATAATTATATATCCTAACATTTCAAAGCAAAGGAAAACAACCTATTTCTTTGTAATTTATATTAATTCAGTCAGATAGGAGATTATCTGATCCTTTGACATTCAGGTAATTTGTAGCAGAATTAAGAATTCACATCTTCAAAAATAATATCCATCTTAATATTTCTTTTTTGAAAATTAGGAACTGCTCTATATTGAGCTTGTCTCAATTATAATTTTTATTATCTGTGCCTGTTGGGTTTAGCACCAAATAGAAAACTGTTGGTAGGTTACAAAATTTTTCTTATGATCTTAATATATGTACAATTGACACATATCCGTGTTAGTATGTGATGAGGGCAAGCGTCGATACAATAGTAAGGTTACTCCTTTGTCATTTAGACGATGATCCAATTTAAATCGTAGAAAAAGTTTTTTTATCTTATTGGTAAAACTATGTAATAAATCCCATAATAATAGGAACGTCGTACATTAGTCCATCTTTTTTTCCCTTTGTGTGTTACTATGTTTTAGTAGGCAATTTTTTTTTTTTTTTTAGCATTTGTATGGTATAATTTTTTGATAATGTTTTTTTAATGATTATTAAATACCAACGCACATTTGTAAGTTCTTTAAAATCTATCATACAGCCAAGCCAAAAGTGACTTCACAATGTCAGAGAGTTGTGTCTCATTTTTCTCTTAGAGGAATAGAATAAAGACTTGAACAAATAAATGCTAAGAGTAGTAAAGAAAAACGAATGATCTGTAGGGATAGTTTTTTATGGTCACACAGTTCCGATTGACCAAACTGAGCTGCTTGATGATGAAGGTTTGGTGACAAACATGGAAAGTTCTTATGAAGTCGGGGCTGTTGCCAAGGATAAGGACAGTGAGATCAATCCAGAAGAAGACGGAATTGTTGATGTTGATAGGAAGAGGAGATGGAGATATAAAATAGAGGAAGAGTAGGACAAGCTTCAATCTTCTATATTTCTCAAGAAAAACTCTTTACAAATTTCAGAAACTCTCTGACCCTCGTGACCCAACATATGGGGTTTATATAGTCTTCAAAAATATATTATATTAATTGTATTCAAGATGAATCATTTTCTTTCAAGAAATCCTTTCAAAAATCAATAACCAATTTGACTTACCCTTTTATAGAGTTTTAATCCATTTTTTCTTCTTGATGTAATAAATCTCCCTCTTGATGCAATGAACTTCTTTTGATGAAATGAACCTCTTTATGATACTTGAACAAGTTTAATTCCAACAGGAATTACCATCAAGAGCAATATGTCTGCCTTCAAACCTAATTCTCTCATCTACCAAGAAGCCCAGAAAACTCTGACTCATTCTGGATCACCAGGATCCCTTAGAGAAATCTTGGAGACTCCTGAAATCACTACTGGTAAGCCAGAGCGATTAAGATCATGTTTATGTTGACAAGTTTATCTCAGGAGAATTCACCAGTTGTAAATTCAGAGCTTCGGAGCATTTTATGACTGACACATTCCGATGCACATCTCTTGTTTATCCTATTCACGTGAATCAACTGATATTTTTCTCACTTGCAGCTGTGATCCCAACACTGGTTACAGGAGCTCAAGCTCGGTTCAACTATGTTAAAGCCGTGATCGAAGCCTCAGGGCTGAGCACTATCGACTTTTCAGAGAGATGCCATTTGGGAGATGAATTGCTGGCCCGATCCTTGTTTGACGAAGTAGAAATTTCGAGTTCTCCACAGATAGACGATCCAAAGCTTCTGTTTGATTGCATCAATGAAGCCCTGGAAGAGATCTTCAAATGTCCTCCTTGGGTGTGTTCGAACACAGCCAATGTTCAGCAGGCTCCGGTAGCACAAAGCTTAATTCGAGAAGTCAGTAGCAGAATCGAAAGGCAAATTTCCATGCACTTGACAAACTCATTAGGTCAGATGGTGACAAAGGACTTGGAGAGTGGAAGCCGGTTGCACCTCCAGCCCGAAACTGAAAACATCGTCGACGAGATATGGGATACTCTCCTGGATGATTTAGTGGACGAAACTATATGCGACTTGTGGCTCGATCTTTAAGCTGGTTGGTGATCCTCATTGTTTGATATATGTCGGAACAAATCCAGCAACGAGCTCGTAAAACTATGATACCTGTTGAAGTCCAGCTCTATGGACATGAAAACAAAGAATGCAACTGGCCAAACTTGAGAGATGTATATATAATAAGCTGGAACTGGTGTTGCCATTTGAGGTTATCTTCTGAAGTGTATATTATTATGTGACATTTAACTTCTGCACTTCAATCATAATGCTTAAACTTGTATAACCTAATGCTTTTTGGATCCAAATAATCATAGGAATAAGTTTGTGTAGCCATCCAACCAGCCAGTATTCAACTCCCTCCATTTACCCAGAGAAATGAACTGTGAATGATATCTAAATATGCAATCAATTTACCCAAAGAATCCAGATTGAGTCATAGGAAGGGACAATATATATGTTCTGCAGAAGCCATGCACGACACAAATAGACAACATGTAGCAGTAATATATGGCCCTCGTTTCAGGAGTAACGTAGCGCTTCAGTTCTACTCGGCCTCCTGGTCTCCGTACTCGTCGTCGTCCTCGTCGACCACCGCGTCTTGGTACTGCTGGTACTCGGACACGAGGTCGTTCATGTTGCTCTCGGCCTCGGTGAACTCCATCTCGTCCATGCCCTCGCCGGTGTACCAGTGGAGGAAGGCCTTGCGGCGGAACATGACGGTGAACTGCTCGGAGACGCGCCTGAACATCTCCTGGATGGAGGTGGAGTTGCCCATGAAGGTGGCGGACATGGAGAGGCCGGTGGGGGGGATGTCGCAGACGCTGGACTTGACGTTGTTGGGGATCCACTCCACGAAGTAGGAGGAGTTCTTGTTCTGGACCGAGATCATCTGCTCATCCACCTCCTTGGTGCTCATCTTGCCGCGGAACATGGCGGACGCGGTGAGGTAGCGGCCGTGGCGTGGGTCGGCGGCGCACATCATGTTCTTGGAGTCCCACATCTGCTGGGTGAGCTCGGGGATGCTGAGGGCGCGGTACTGCTGCGACCCGCGGGAGGTCAGCGGGGTGAAGCCTACCATGAAGAAGTGGAGGCGGGGGAAGGGGATGAGGTTGACGGCCAGCTTTCGGAGGTCGGAATTGAGCTGTCCCGGGAAGCGCAGGCAGCACGTCACGCCACTCATGGTGGTGGAGATGAGGTGGTTCAGATCCCCAACTGTGTTTATCATATAGAACTCATAAGAGAGAGATTAATTGATCTGCCCTATCCAATCAATATCCTCCGTTAGATCCAAAACTTAATCTAATCATGCGTGTTAAGTATTTTAGGAATACTAATTACGTAAAAACAAAAAAAATAATATTTATTTTTTTTATAAAATATATTTTATATATCTCTGAATTTTAACGAAGAACGAGATGTGAATAAATACTTTGAAAATTTTATGTTTTAATTGAAGTTAATTCGAGGGATAAGAAGTATTAAATTATATTAATCTTATATTTAATATGTTCTTTGATTGATTGTTCATCTATGGGATTCCTATTTTGGTTTTCAGATTATCGATTCCCCAACAATATTTAGGTTTAAGTTAACGTATCATTCACATATGAGAAGGAGGAGGAAGAAGGCAGAGAAGAACAGCACTCACAGCTGGGGTTGGTGAGCTTGAGGGTCCTGAAGCAGATGTCGTAGAGCGCCTCGTTGTCCAGCACCATGCACTCGTCGGCGTTCTCCACCAGCTGGTGCACCGACAGCGTCGCGTTGTACGGCTCCACGACCGTGTCGGACACCTTGGGCGAAGGGAACACCGAGAACGTCATCATCATCCGATCCGGGTACTCCTCCCTGATCTTGGAGATCAGCAGCGTCCCCATGCCCGACCCCGTCCCCCCGCCCAGCGAGTGGCAGATCTGAAACCCTGTTCACCACCACGCGCGAGTGCACGCAGCAGATTAGCTAGTCTCACGCGGAACAAACGAAAGAGACGATTGAGCTAGCATCGCGCACAGACCTTGGAGGAGGTCGCAGTTCTCAGCCTCTTTGCGGACCACGTCGAGGACGGCGTCGATGAGCTCAGCGCCCTCGGTATAGTGGCCCTTGGCCCAGTTGTTGCCGGCACCGTTCTGGCCGAAGACGAAGTTGTCCGGGCGGAACAGCTTGCCGTAGGGGCCGGTGCGCACCGCGTCCATGGTCCCCGGCTCCAGGTCCATGAGCACCGCCCGCGGCACGTACCGGCCGCCGCTGGCCTCGTTGTAGTAGACGTCAACGCGCTCCAGCTGCAGCCGGGAGTCACCGACGTAGTCGCCCTTGGCGTCGATGCCGTGCTCGTCCGACACCACCTCCCAGAACTTGGCCCCGATCTGGTTGCCGCATTGGCCGGCCTGGATGTGCAGGATCTCCCTCATGGCTGATCTTAATGCAACAACGTAGGATCGAGCTACTCAGAACTCGACCTCGTTGTCTGTGGTGCCTCCAAGCTTGCACGACCGACAAGAGCGAGACTGATCTATATATACGTCTAATATATGACAAGAGATTAATACTGGAGAAGAGAAAAGAGAGGGAAATGGAAGGCAGAGAGAAAACTACGGGCAGAGAGAGACGAGGAAAGCTTGCATGAATCCTTGAAATAGCTATGGGCTTATATACAAAGACATATATATATATACATATTGTGATGTACATTGATCAGTGGAATGGAAATTGAATCGTGATAAGATCACGATAATGAGACCGATTCGTCCTTAAATATAAATTCTAAATAATTCTAGTCATCGGTTACTTGAGAGGGACATCGAGATAACCTAACAAATTGGTGTACTGTATACCCATACATACATAAGATAGAGTTAGTTGTCTCATATATATATAGAGAGAGAGAGAGAGAGAGAGAGAGAGAGAGAGAGAGAGAGAGAGTTACTGGAGGTAAAGAATGAAAGAGTTAATTAAGAGGTTCGATTGATGGATGATTTATGGGAAATAAAAAGGACAAAGAAAATAAAGTATAATGCACTGATTGCCATGAATGATGCGAGCTAGCCAACATTGCTGATGGTGCAGGTGAGTTGGAAAAGGAAGGAGACAAGTAGGTATGCTGCAAAGCCTGCATGGGTTGTCGGATCCTCTCATTGTCAAGTCGGTCACCATTCTATTACTGGATTCCCATCTCATGTCATTGAGATTTATGTGACAACAACTGCACCAATCTACCATGGCTGCATAATGATTCTTGCTAGTTTGACCAACCATCTTGATCATGAACCATATGTTACCTAAAATAATTTACATTTTACATAAGCAACTTCATACATGCTATGCAATTAGTATGCTCTCAATCTTCAAACTTGTTAGATATTTATGAACCCCAAATATATGATAAATAAAATATGCAAAGCTTATATAGACTAACATGAATGCCATCATGATGCCTCCAACAACCAGTCATGTGAATGAAGACACAGGAAGGGTGAGTGTGTCAAGTTAGAAATAATATTATCTTAAGGCAATGCAATAAAGAAATCTGGTGATCATTGTTTTCTACTTTTTGTGAACAAATTTCTTGCCAAGTTGGTAAATAATGTGCTTGATTCTCCACCACATCCCCAATCCTTTCTTAATAGATTCTTTTTGGAGTGTTCGATTGGATCAATTTGGAATCTGTGGTTGGAAATGATGTTTGGATATGAATTTTGCATGATAAGGAAAAGTAAAAGAAGGAAGGTCATTTTGACTTTATCCTTTAATGATTTGAGGAGTATAAGGATTAATATTTATCCCACAATTAATGATTTTTTTTCTTTTTCTTTCATCTTCTTATTATTTTAAAAGACTCTTAGGAAAAGAAGAACAAAGGGGTAATTAAACTGATCACAAAGAAATAAGATATCACGGCATACAATGATATATATATCATTAGGGTTAACACATAAGGTTAACTCATTTGGGTTTTCAGTGTCATCCATAAGGCAATCATTAGATGTAGTAACTTCGTCTCACTATGACATTGGAATATCATGATCATCTATCCATCATTCTATTTATAATAAAATGTATCGGGCGATAGTATTATAAATCTTTATCATATAAATATTTTCATCATAGAAATGTAAATCGATTTATGGTTTAGTATTTATGATATACATCCACTCTTGATTCCTCTTCTCTTGAAATATTTAATTTTCATTGTCAATTTCTTTCCGATAGGCAAAGATTAACTATTCTTATTACAATTTTTTTCCTTTTTATGGACTTTGAAGATCTAACTCCTATAATTTAATATCATAACTAAACCCAAAAGAGAGAAAAAACTTAAATAATACTCAAAGAAAGAGCTATAATACTTTATAAACTCAAAGATTGATGTTCTATCAATCAAGCCTAAGTGAGATATTTATAGTTAACTGAATTCAAATTTAGATAGACAAAAACTAATTTGATAAGTGGTCGACTACATTCATGTTTGCCACCTGATGGGATCAAAAGGTGTGGAGGTCACTGACCTTATGAATGAAAAATTCTAATTCTATTTACGCATTGTAATTGAAACTTATACTTGTATTCTAATTGTGAAGATCTCAAAACTCTTTTTAAGTGATAATCTCATCAAAGTATTATATTTTGATGGTGTTATAAGAGGACATGTTCTATTAACGGAGGTATGACAATGCCTCCAATTTTAAGTTTTAGTAATCAAAGATGATTTCTTTGAGAAAAATTTTCTTTTATTAATATATATAATTTTTTTTCAAAAAGATCTTTTTTAATTATATATATATTGTTTATTTTGGATATTTGAAAATGTGTAAGCCCTGGAAAAAGCCAAAATGGCTATGTAGTGTTATCATCGAAGAAGACAATAAATGAGATCTAATATGTGGCTACTCAATGGCCACAAGAACACTTGTGGACCAAACTGTTTTAGGCAAGAAATTGTCATTAAGAGTAAATAAATATGACAATTATTGCACCATTACTTTCATTGTCCGACGAGTGGAACGTTGTCTTTTATACGAACCTGTATGTTCATGTGTTTTTTTGTCTCATCCTAATTTCTACATGCTTTTTAGTGGTGTCATTGCTGGTCGTGACAATGAAATGATCCAAGGCGTGAAGGATCAGTTCCAAGTATACTCCTAGTTTATAACGTGAGGAAATTTCTCTGCCCAGCATTCATGAACGGATGATAACACTTTGAATATACAAATTTCTCGGCTACGGATTCATGACCAACGGATGATAACACCTTGAAGATACAGACAGCTTCCCATTTGCAACCAGGAAGTAATTCCTGAGAATAATGAATTCATTTATTCGCCTTGACGAAAGTTTGATAGAATTCATATACTTTTATTCTATCTCGGGCCGATTTAGTAGTTCCTGATAGCAGACAAGATTTTCTTAATTATATGAGAAAATCTCTCTATTCTGTTAAGGGAAATCCTCTATTTTGTTAAGGGAAATCCTCCCTCATAATATGTATAAATAGGAAAAGGATATGTTAATACATTCAAGCTTCTTTAATATTTTTTTTTGTTTTCCTCCCGTCCAAGGAAGAATTTCATGAGCTGAAAAATGATGGACATCTTCCCATTTGCAGGAGTTTTATTTGCGTGGGCTAGAATCTCCAACTGCGGCGCCCATCCTCGAACCACCATCCCCATTCCTTTCACCTCATGTTCCAACTCCGACGGCAGCTTCTTTCATAGGGGGTTCCCGTTATCCTTCGCGGAGAAGATGCCTACCCTGTCGGTGTCTCTAAGCACCCAGATGACACGCTGCCCGCTGCGCAACAGTTTGCTCGCCAGCTCCTTCACCTGCTCGTTGGACATCGTCGTTAACATCTCGAACGAGACGTAAACGACCGACCCCGAAGCTTGCTTGTCTAGCTAGTCCAAGCACTCGTATGGCTGTCGAAGGCCACCTCTGTTAAGGAGGAGTGCCATCGGACTCAGGGGCCTGACAGTGAAAAGCTTCCTGTCATGATGCTCGGGTTCCTGAGCGAAAAGGTTGATGAACTCACCTTCGATCGGTCAGCACGTTTTGACCAGGGTGCCGGCGCTGGTGGTGGCCTCGACGACGTCGGTCCATTTCTGATAGCGTATGTCTCCTGGGATCGAAAATTATTGGTAAACCTGATCATGGCCTCACATGGTAAATCGAGATCGTTGATTAGATGATGGTGGCATCCCAGTGCCTATATCGAGGTAGAAGCGTCCGCCTATAAGAAAGGAGGTGGCTGTCCTTCCTGTCCGAAGGCATTAATTGTAGGCAATGGTGCTTCCTCACTAGGGCATTCAGGGTCCATGGGCGGGTATTTTTATGACATTTGGGCTCTCCTTCTAGTATAAAATATTATTACCTGGATATCATTGATCAGGGGGTCAACACGATCCAGTTCAATCCTGAAAGTGCAGACCCACCCTAGAAGCCCAAATAGATATCTAGGATGAGACTTAGGTAGCAAGTATACTCCTGAGACTTTGTTGGCTCGCAATGACCGGCTCGCGGTACTTACGAGGCGTGGTTCGTCTACTAAAAAAAGTTTAGAGTCATCCTGAGGTGCACCTTGTCCTAAACAGGTGATGCTTCGTGTCATCCCAAGATGTTCCCTAGATGTACTGGATTCTTACACATTTGGTCAATGTTGAGGGGCTTTCCGACTCGACCCCTCCGACGATTAAGTCAGAGGGGGTCTAAAAGGGCTTAGGAGATTTTTCTATGGTTTTTCTCCTCCCCCGACTAATTTCAGGGTTGGGTTGTTATACCTGATTTGTCAACAAAGGGTGGCTAGTTGCTTGTTCCCCACTCTTTAGCTTTTCGTACCATCAAGAGTTCATTTACATTGAAAGCTAATGAATGCGTCTTCCTGTTGGCAACGTTAGAGAAGTACGTCCAGAGGCATATCGTTTATCATGGTAGGGACATATCCAAAACAGACATGAGATGGGGATCAACGTCAAGTGCTTGAAAAGTTAGTTCATGCTGTCAAGAATTAATGCTCCATACGATTAATCATATGACCCCTTCCGAAATCATGGCTAAGGTCGACGGATCGCTGGAGACCAATGATCGAGGGAAAGTTGAGAACTCTGGTGGTGTGATTAAGGGGAAATTGAGAGGTTGGGTCTGATTGTTGTATTTCAATAGCCATCTTATGTGACTTCCCACGTGAGGGGACAGTGCAAGCTCCCATGTTGATTCTACCTGTTGGCCTACTAGCAGTTAAATCAGAAGTGGCATACTTTATCATTAATTTTCCTATCAAATTCCTTGACAATAATGTTTTGATTTAGTAGAGTAAAAATTTACTATTTAGTTATTGTTAAATGATAATGATAACATACAATATATCCTTTAATCTAGATATTTAATTTGACTTCAAAATTAGAACATTGTAATTAATCCAACTCAAATTTAGATAGAGAAAAACTAAGTTCATGAGTAGTCGACTAGATTCATGTTTGGCCACTTACCTTGTGAATAAAAATTTTCAATTCTATTTGTGCATTTGTATTTGGAATTTATGATTGTGTTCTAATTATAGAGATCTCAAAACCCCTTTGAAGTGATAATTTCATCAAAGCATTATATGTTTTGATGGTGTTACAAGAGGCATGTTCCATTAATGGAGAGTTGATATTGCTCCCAATTTTAAGTTTTAGTAATCAAAGAGGATCTCTTTCAGAAATTTTATTTTTTAGTTTCAGAAAAATAATATTTTAATAGTATATATATATATATATAGTTTATTTAAGATATTTAAAAATGCGTAAGCCACAGAAAAGATCAAAAGGGCTATGTAGTAATCAGTGAAGAAGACATTGAATGAGCTACACTGGACGGCTACTCAATGGTCACAAGTGTAGACATATGGACCAAATTGTGCTAGGCAAGATATCGTAAATAAGAGTACACTAATATGACAATTATTGCACAATAATATTACAATTATTGCAAGATATCGTAAAAGAGTACATGATATCGTTTTTTTTATGGTGCCATCGCTGATCGTGACACTGAAATGATCCAAGGCGTAACGGATATGTTCAGGTTTTATAACGTGAGGAAATGTCTCTGCTAAGCATTCATGAACGGATGATGACACTTGAAGATGCAGACAGCTTCCCATTTGCAAGAAGGAAGTAATTCCTGAGAATTATGAATTAATTCATTCACCTTGACGAAAATTTGATAGAAATCATATACTTTATTTAGACTTCATAGCCATACTTGTATTCTATCTCGAGTCTCTTCAGTAGTTCCAACCTACAGTCCACGGAAGATCTTGTTCCATTTGCAGCGATGGAACGAGGAAGCCATGAGCAAGCTCACGACGTGGCGGTGGTGGTCGTCCCCTTCCCGGCGCAGAGCCACCTGGCGCAGCTCCTCCACCTCTCCCTCCTCCTCTGCGGCCGCCCCGGTGTCTCGGTCCACTACGCCACCTCCCCCACCCACATCCGTCAGGCCAAGTCCAGGCTCCATCCCGCCTGGGGCTCCGGCTCTGTTTCCCAGATCCGTTTCCACGAGCTCCCCATCCCTGCTTTCCCCAGCCCGCCTCCCGACCTCAACTCTGCTTCCACCAAGTTTCCCGCCCACTTCCAACCCATGTTCGACGTCTTCGAGCACCTGCGCACCCCGTTGTCCACCCTCCTCCGCTCCCTCTCAACCTCCTCCCACCGCGTCATCGTCGTGCACGATTCCCTCGCCTCCTTCGCTGCCGCTGAGGCTGCCGCTCTCCACAACGGGGAGTCCTACACCTTCCATTGCCCCCCGGCTCTGTTCCAACTGGTATTCTGTCGCCCGTCGGTCGCTGACGAGCTGACAGATGGAGGCCTGTCACTCCCTCCCTTGGACGGTGTCATCACTGAAGAATTCGGGGTCTTCGCGAGGCGCCAATTGGCAGTTGCCACCGCCGGCGCCGGGACACTGTTCAATACGTGCCGACCGATCGAAGGCGAGTTCATCGACCTTTTCGCTCGCGAACCCGAGCACCGTGACAGGAAGCTTTTCACTGTCGGGCCCCTGAGTCCGATGGCACTCCTCCTCAACGGAGGCGGCCTTCGACAGCCACACGAGTGCTTGGACTGGCTAGACAAGCAAGCGCCGGCCTCGGTCGTTTACGTCTCGTTCGGGACGACGACGTCGATGTCCGACGAGCAGGTGAAGGAGCTGGCGAACGGACTGTTGCGCAGCGGGCAACGCTTCATCTGGGTGCTCAGGGACGCCGACAGGGCAGACATCTTCACCGCGGAGGATAACGGGAACTCCCGACGGATGAAGCTGCCGCCGGAGTTGGAACATAAGGTGGAAGGAACGGGGATGGTGGTTCGAGGATGGGCGCCGCAGCTAGAGATTCTAGCCCACCCGTCGATGGGGGCGTTCATGAGCCACTGCGGGTGGAACTCGTGCATGGAGAGCCTGTGCATGGGCGTGCCCATGATCGCATGGCCCGTGCACTCTGACCAGCCGACGAACGCCGCGCTAGTGACGGAGCACCTGAAGGTGGGCGTCACGGTCCGGGAGTGGACTCCTCGCGGCGACGAGGTGGTTGGGAGGTCAGACATCGAGGAAGCTATTAAGAGGGTGATGGTTTACGAGGAAGGGAGAGCGACAAGAGCACGAGCAAGGGTTCTGGGCGAAGCTGTTCGAGCGGCGGCCGCCGAGGGAGGAGCATCGCGTGCCGAGTTAGATGCCTTTGTTGCGCACATTACCAGATGATGCTGTTGGTAATTATCTAGATAAATATTTGTCATGTTTTAAGTATGTTGTAAGTAGCCTTATTGGACAGTTTCTATGTGTAACTCAATCATTGGTGATAGACCTAGTAATAACTAGGTCATATAAATAAGATAATAATTTATGAAGCAAAGTAGTGTTCTAAATCTTACCTCTTATTTAATATTATTTCAGTTTTGTTGATCGAAAGTTTTATCTTTTAATTACATTTGTAGTATTTTGTTTTTATTGTTTCCTTACTCCTCCATCCTTAATATTTGTGGTATCATAGTTTGGGTAATATAATTTTCAATGATAATTTTATGTTTCAACCCATTATTCTCATCTTCTCGGATAAATGCTATGAATTTTGAAATATCAATACGAAGATTATTCTTAAGTCTCATAATTTTTGGGACTTAATAGAGAACGAATATGCAAATCTAGATGAAGAAATGAAGAATAAAAAGAAAAACTCAAAAATATTATTCTTCATTCAAGAAGCTATACATGAGACATTCCTTTCGAGAATTACAATAACGACAACCTTAAAGCAAGCTTAGTTGATACTTTAAAATAAATTTCAAAGCTCATCGAGAGTGATTACGGTAAAACTTCAAACCTTTCATTGTGAGTTTAAAATTTTATTCATAAAAAGCAAGGAATCGATGTAAGATTTTCTTTCCCACTAGGTCCTTTAAATAGGATTATAGTTCATGAAGCAAAATAATATACATTTAAAAATATTTTAAAAATATTTTAAATCTTACCTCTTATTTAATACTACTATAATTTTCTTGATTGAAAAAAATCTATTTTAATTACATTTTGTTTTATAGTTTTCTTACCCTCCCTCTTGATGCATTACTACTCTCTTAATGATGAGATTTACACTACAAATTGATTGTTCATGATCACAGTATGTTGGGAATATTGTGTGGGATAGTATCGTTGTTTCCTACCGAAACAATCATTGATCAAACTCAAAGAGGCTGCAAAACGCACCAATTGGCCATGAGACATGTTCGAATATTTCTCCACGGAGAGTAGAACCGTTGAAGCATTATCAACACCTCTTTAGAGCGGAGTATCACTGTTAACGTCGGTCCATTTATGTGAGCATATGTAAAATTACCGGGAAACCCGCTCATGGCCTCGCATGGCTTTTGCTTCTCAAATTTACGGTATATGTTTTCCTACACACATGATATATCTATATATATATATATATATGTATATGTATATATGTACATGTATATATGTATGTATATGTATATATATACCCGTGGAATAGGATAGCTAAATGGAGTGCGACGGTTCACCAAATCAGGAACTTCAGTTCAACTAAATTAAATAGGGGCGCAAGCGAACACCCTCCTACTTCGCGTGCACGCGGGCCGCGGGAGTTCGGAGCTCGCGTCGGGGTGACGCCAACCCATCTTGGTTTGCTCAAGGTCGTTCATGTCGATCCGTCTGTTATGGATTTTCTCTTTCTCTATCGATTCTTGATCTGTTAACTGCTCTGGCATATGGTAGACAAGTTGCTTGTGGAAATGCCTGAACCGGTGGTGGCGCCGGTGTCGTTGTGAATGTGAGAAGAGCTGTGGTTTCTGTCAGATCGGTTAGGTGGAAAACATCATTCACTAGTTTCCTTTCTATTTCTTTGCCACTGTTCACTGTTTGATTAGCTGTTTGCTCTTGTGGGAGTAGTACAATAACAGCGACATTGCTTGTTTAACACTGTCCAACTAGAAAGGTTATCTCTGGGAAGCGGCTTGGCTGCCACTAAATAGTACAAATTCTCAAAGATTTCTCTGTTACCAACTGCTTGAAACCTCTGTTTGGTCTTGTCTAACTATATAATATATCGATAGGGTATAATGGACAGTGGAAACCAACTACAAAGTCAGGGTTATGCTGCTGATATTACCTCCATAAAAGAGGCAAAACTCCGAATCAGTCCATACATTCATGAAACTCCAGTCATTACATCAAAATCCTTGAATTCTATTGCTCGGAAACAATTGTATTTCAAGTGTGAATGCTTTCAAAAAGGGTAAGAAGCTCTCTTGAATTTAACAATTATTTGCATCTTGACATGTTTGTGAGAAGTCAATGTCGTTGTTGATAGCTTTACCACTCTAATTTTAGAGGAGCATTTAAGATTAGGGGTGCTTCAAATGCTATATTCTCTCTTTCCAATGATCAAGCTGCTAAAGGAGTAGTCACACACAGCAGGTATTTTTCCATTACACTTTTCAATAAGAATGCTCTTTTTTTCTTCTGTTGCTCTTTTGTTGCATTGTTGTTCTCTTGGATAGGAGTATATTTAATATCTTCTGTTATAGTGGTAACCATGCTGCAGCTGTGTCTTTGGCTGCAAAGCTACGTGGAATCCCTGCATATATAGTAATACCAGAAAATGCTCCACGATGCAAGATTGAAAATGTCAAGCGCTACGGTGGTCAAGTCATCTGGAGCGAACCCACATTTCAATCAAGAGAGAATGTTGCTAAAAAAGTTCAGCAAGAAACTGGCGCAATTATGGTTCATCCATTCAATGATAAGTACATCATAAGGTATCATATTGCACTTTGTTTGACTCAGAAAACTTTTGCTGAAGGTTTAATTTCATATATTTAAATATATCTCCATGACCTATACAGTTAAGATTATGACTAACTCAACATAATCGTATTTTGATCATTTTATGCTTTTGTTGGTGCAATTGATTTCATGTTCATTATGATCCCTAAAATCTCAAATGCATGGATTGACTAGGGGCTTCCAGAGAAACAAGATTTCATATTCATATATTTTTGGTATTAATAGTTCTTTCTTGAAAACCAATGTGACAGCTTTGTCAACTTCAGCAAGGTTATGTCATCTATATATTAAAACTCTATATTTATTCTGGTCAGAATGTCTATGCTTAAGCTGATATTCCTCAGTATGTTTTTTCATTGGTTCTTTATTTTTGTCCTCTTCTTTGTCTCGCTCGAAGCAACTTTAAGCTGGAGAAATCTGTAATTTTGACCCTGTCGAAAGAAATAGTTAAGCTACAACCAGTAGGACACTTCCGGTGAAGGGGAGGGAATATCATCCTCTTTTGTGGCCGTTCTGTAGAACATGAAGAATATAATTATGTTATTAACTGTCAAAATTTTCATGTGTCAATCATATGGTCATTGCAGAAAAATTGAATATTTTGTCTCTGCCTTCCTCTGTTTCTCCCTTATTGGGGGGAAGGTCAAAGCTTTCCAACTTTACGTCCTTTGTGCCCATTTTCAGCCCTCGACATGCATCACTCTTTCCCTGTATTCTTGGGAGCACATGCATCAGAAATTATTGAGCTTGAAGAGCTTGTTGTTTCTTTATAGACCCATTATTCTATTTTTATTTATAATATAATCAGTTTAACCTTAGGAGCTTTCTTAATTTTCATGTTTAGTTTGTGAAACCCAAAATGGTAACAAATTGGAGTCCTTTTTTTTCCGTGTTGTTGATTGTGTCAGTAAGTACCATGATCTCGTAATTCAATGGGCTCAGAGTTTAGTCATGTCGCCATCTCTTTGTGGTGTGCCCTAATCATCAAACTCCTTCACCGTGTGGAATTAAATGAAACTATGCTTGGGTTCCTAAACTTTTTTACACTCAAACTTGAATTGACATATCTATCACTCTTCACTTGAAAAAAGAAAAAGTTCTCAGCAGCTCTATTTTGGTCTCTGTATTTTACTTTGCAATGGTTCAAATACTTCATCATAAGTGGTTTTAAATGTTTTGGCAGTGGGCAGGGTACCATCTCACTGGAGCTTTTGGAGCAAATCCCTGAAATTGACACCATAGTAGTACCAATAAGTGGTTTGAGCTTGTGTCTTGAAGTCTCATACCATCTTTAATCTATGATTTTTTTTTCCCCCTAACATATTCATCCTCATTGGACTTGGATATAGGTGGTGGTTTGATATCTGGTGTGACTTTGGCTGCAAAAGCCATCAATCCTTCTATTCGGATTTTGGCTGCTGAACCAAGGGGCGCTGATGATGCAGCTCAGTCCAAGGCAGCAGGGCAGATTATCAGATTACCTGAGACCAAAACCATAGCTGATGGCCTCTGTGCTTTTCTAGGAGATCTGACATGGTATTACTATTATGCACAAGAATTGTTTTATATGTTTAGTGAAAAAGCATGACTTTGATTTGTTTGCAGATCTGATAATATTTTTTGTCATAAAACCATTCCAAGATTACAATTATTTTCCTAATTAGATCCTTGACCAATAAATTGCAGTGGAATTGACTGTAAATGTTGAATACAACATGATTATTACTCTCTCTACATACATTTCCCCTGTATTTATGGTTAAGATGTATCTGTTTGGAATTATTCTATTGCCCTTCCCTATCTATCAAATGACAAAAAGAAAGAAAGATCAATCACATCTATAATAGACAACAATACATATACCAAAACCCGATAGTTTGCATCAATAAGTTCTCAACCTGCATTGCACTATCTTTGAGTATCTCTGAAGTTTGATGTTGCAAACTCAATATTACTGTTAGTTTAATCATCCTATAAACAAATATTTAATTCTGCAGGTTATTGTGCTACAAATTGATACTTACAACTTGACCATCAATAGGTAACTGGTGTCCTAGCACATATTATGGAAGATGCATAGACATTTTTTTGCTATTTCTGTGCAAAGTATAGTAAACAAATGTAAGAAAGAGCAAAAGAACACGCATGTCATTCCTGAACTGTCTTTCTTAATTAATCACTCTGGTTGCAACAATTTCTGACAATCCCTTTCAGCATAATGCCTAAGAAACAAAGCTATTCATTCCTTTTTCATCCCCCCATGCAAATACAGCTTAGCATATATCTGTTTACTTACCATGAATTTGTGCTTGAAGCATATCAATGTCTGTGGTATCTCAAAAAGTGAATAGGTTTTATTTCTTGTCTGCCATATGGATTAGTGCCGAACCCTAGTTTCTTCCTAACAGGTTTCTTCAAATGTTAAAAGGCACAGTGACTTTTTTCAGGCCAGTGGTTAGGGATTTAGTGGATGATATCATCACTGTGGACGATGAAGCGATCATCGAAGCCATGAGAATGTGTTACGAGATTCTCAAAGTGGCTGTGGAACCCAGTGGGGCCATCGGGCTCGCTGCTGTTCTCTCGGATCAGTTTCAACAAAGTGCTGCTTGGAAGGATAGCAACAACATCGGTATCATTCTTTCCGGAGGAAACATTGATCTTGGTGTGCTTTGGAAGTCTTTTGGAAAATGAATGTTACTACTTGTGTTCATTGTGTTATCTGATTGGCAACATGTTTGATGAGCATACTAATGACTTCAAACGTATAAAAGCTCATGCTTGTTAACATTTTATGGCGTTGTTTCAATCTTTGAGAGCAACCAAATCTTTTAGTAGAAATATATGAATATGGCTTTTTGTGTGCATGTATGCGACTTTCACTAATGCTAGCTTGCGTGCCACTTCACCAATTTTTTGATCTCCAAGTTCCTTAGAATTTTAAAGGGGATATTAATATTAATATGGGTTTCATTGTCATTATCCTAACTGTCCAATGATGACGATTAACTACACTGATGCATCTACAAGTCTTTGTCCTTATTTGCTAAACTTAAATTTAGAAGACCCAATATGAAAACCACTAACATATATATGATTTTTTGCATATGTAGACAATAGATATCCTATCCTGATGAAAGATGTGATGACCCCTTCAGGTAATCCAATGCAAAAGACCAAACTAATTATGTGTACTGTAGCCGACATTCAAAATTTTCTACTAGTGTAGATATTTTGGAGCTCACAAGAGTCAATAACTTGATCATGCAGTCAGAGACTCCAACTTGTTCATGTAGTTCATATGCTTATTGTGACATGACAGTCAGTATTAATCATCAGAATTAAATGTATTGTGAAAGGTCAAAGCCTGTGTAGAAGATGCTTACTAAATCCGCATTTAGTGTGCATGTTTTGACTTGGTTAATAAAGATATACTTGTCTGAAACTGGGATGATATCTTCTCTTTGGTATTAACAGTAATCTTCTTCATGCATCATCAGCTAGATTACCAGTAGAACAAATCACCTCAGTTTCATTAAAACTCAGACCTCTTCATTGAACAGCAATATGGTATATGAGCATTTAACAGATTATGTGCCCAAAAATAAGCAACTGCTGCTAAACATATTATTCATATAAAAGATGTAATACACATGAATTAATTCAGCTACATGAAGTGTTCATGTAAGCCAATAATGACAGCAGTTCAGATAATTGGTTTGATGTTGTGTTAAGAGCACTGGCTAACTCCTGTTGCAATTGAGAAGCATGCAGTTGAAGAGCAGCAACAGAAGCCACACAGCCATAGACAGGATCTCTGAGCCTTGCATTTGCTTCATAAACCATGCTGATGACAGCATCTTCCCCGAGTTCAGGTGGGATATCCTTCTCAAAACAGGCCAGTTCAAGAGAAAAGATCAGATGACCAGTTTCCAGGTTGAAGAATAGTACTAGAAAAGGAAGACACAAGAGAGGAGCACCTGCAGCAAATTGCTGGCATTGCTCTCTCCAAAGATCCTGTGCACTGCAGCAAACTTCTCTGGCTCTGTTGATGGGAAGTAAGGGATAAAGATGCAGTCATCGGAGCAGCGCCTGCGTAGTTGCTTGCATGCTGCACATGGAGCTCTGGAACGAGACCTCGATGCTTCACCTCTGCCAACTTGTGATGAGGGGACTTGATCTACATATGAAGATGCTGCAGCTGAATACGAGAACCCTGAAACTGCTTGATTCAATGGATTACAATGATGAAGAACCAACTGGAGAAGCTTTTTGGGCTGTCATATCAAACTCATGGAGGAAGCTAATGGAAACTACAGTATGTTCCGACTGCCTGATTTAAACAGAGAAATATACAGTAATGATCTTTATCTTTTCTAAACATCTCTTATTCTTACTAATTATCATAGCTCTGATTTTTGTGATGACACAAACTACTATTCTGATAAAAAAAATAAATAAAGTTGATTTTTTTTTTCTTTCCAGATGAGAAAGTGAATGTTGGACTGCTTAGATGCAAACATGTTACAGTTTGCTTAGGTGTTCTCATTCACTGGCTTACTGTGTTGATATCTCATTAGACACAAGTTTTGTGATGACACAACTACTATTCTGATAAAAAAAATAAATAAAGTTGATTTTTTTTTTCTTTCCAGATGAGAAAGTGAATGTTGGACTGCTTAGATGCAAACATGTTACAGTTTGCTTAGGTGTTCTCATTCACTGGCTTACTGTGTTGATATCTCATTAGACACAAGACAACAAACCTGCAAGATTTAGTAATATTCTTTCACACATATACAAGAACATAAGTTCAGCAAAGGATGTATGGTGAGCTGCTACTGACAGAAAAGTATGATGACTGCATGTAGATAAAACAAATCTGCATCATTTTAGTAAAAATTTAGCAGAAGGCATCTTCTATGAAAGTAATGACAGATAAAGGAAGATGATCCTATTGGTTGAGATGGTCAACATCTGATGCTGCCTTCTTATATCAGAAATCACTGTCAAGTACAGAAAACAGAAAAAAGAACTATCATGGCATGTCACTTACAAGTGTATGCATTGCACTCCAATGTCAAATTTGGCATGGATTAAATAGTTAAAATATGATATTGGAAAAGCCAAGACAATCATGTAGAACTTGCCAAATTAACTAGCAATGAGGTCTGTGATCGTTGTCTAATATTGCTTATTTAATCTAAATTAGCAGAGAACAAAAGCAAGCCAATGGCATGAAAAATCTCATGACCACATATTCATGGCTTTTACAAATGATGTGCATTAAACCACAATAGGCACACCATCAAGCAATAAATGCATGAAACTTCTGACATGAAATAACTGTTCTCCTTTTCTCTTTTCAATCTCTATTCAATCACTGTCACAGATCAACTGATAAAGGAAAAAAAGTCCTACAAGAAAATTTTGTATAAAAAGGTTATTTTCTCATTTAAACTTCCTGTACAGTAAGATTGCCTCCAAACTATGATGCTACTGCGAGCTCTGCCCATGCCAAAGGATATTCATTGAGCATGGCAGTAACCGTGACGTCAATACCATCTTCCAACAGAGCAGCTATTATCTGCATTGATGGCCTCTTTGATGGTTCGGGTTCAAGGCAAAGACTCATCACATTGCATATTATGGCCAGGTCTTCAGGCTTGACCTTTTTGAGCTGAGGGTCTACTAGCTTGCCTCTTTCTTCTGGATTGTCTAAGTACTTCATAGCCTACAAAACAAGGGACAATACTGCATATTAGCTTCTTTATAGCTCATTACACAAACCAGATGAAGAAAGAAAACACAATAGCATTATGTAGACTATATGCCCTTAATTATCCAGAATTAACAGTGCTGAAAGACCTGGGAGGCTATTAAACATGACAAAATACTAGCTTAAGAATCAAGAGAGCATTAGACTAGAGTGAAGGGTATATACAATCAAATAAAGAAATGTCAACATTTTTAGTGAACATGATTTTACAAATTATATTTTTTAGATGCTGCTAACCAGATCTAAGCATCAAGTATTAGAAGCTAAAGAACATAACTAAAAGAAAGAATGACACTCGTGGACATAACTCCAACATGTCAGCTACTGTGTTAACACTGTTAGTCTATGTGGCAAGTTCCAGATCTCATATTGTCCACAAGTGTTAAAATCAGACCACAGAGATATGCACTAATATGCTATACATGAAGTTGGTAAGCAATTGATCATTTGACCATGACAGAATCTAGTCTAATTTGAATGATAAAGTGTTGAAGATAAAGGTTTTGCACATTAGCAAAGAGCCAACGTATAGATTAATTATTTTTGCAATATCTTTATCAAGCATTCATGGTTCTGACTTGGGCCACTTCCATTTGACAAAGTCCCCTTGCACATGTCAAATTCAGAAATATGAACCGAGTGACCAAATATTGAATTCTCAAGCCAGTATGATGGTTCCTTTCAATTATATTCCTATTTTTTTAGTCATTCCTTTCTGTTGCATGCTTGTGTAATCATGGATGCAGTGAAGTGAACATCACAGTTGATAACTGACTATATTGCATTCGATGCTTTTTAAAGCGTCAAATTCACCAGATGCATTTGAACTTTTCAATTAAATGCTTTTGCTATCAGATAAATAAGCATTCAGTTCAAATGAAAATTTTAGATGTTTTTTCAAGTGTTTTCTTTTCCTGCAAACAAGGATCAAGCCATGTCAGTTCCATGATAACAATTAATTCATGATTGTTGCATGAGACACCAGCACATTCTCCTTACCCAATCCAACAAGGAACCTCTTTCTATGCAGTATGCTGGTCTTCCACTTATTAATTCTAGTAAAATTACCCCAAAGGCATATATATTCCCCTGGACATCCAAAAACTGGCTTTTAAGAGAATCCACAGAGCCATTTAGTGAACCTCCACTCGTGACACATTCAGAATGCATTCTTGATTTCAAGAAAATGTTCTTCCATCTCTCAAAATCAACCAACTGCACGTGCAAAGAGAAAAGTTAGCTAGCTTAATAAATTAATCCAACAATAACCTATATGCCCATATGTGATGAGGGAAGTCAAACATGTTCGATGATTCTTAAACCATCTGACAAGTAGCAGAAATTTTTGTGGTCGAACCAGCTATCAGAGTACAGATGTACCACACTTGTAAAGATAGAATTAGTGATGGATTATCTGAGTCCCTATATTTACATAACAAGGACAATCTTTCAATTCATTTAGAAATGAAATTATCATGGTCAATCACAAAAATCTGAATCTAGTATCAAAATGCACAAACTGTTGCCACTACTATCCCTAAGCTTTGGCAACAGCTTGACATCAAATTTCTTGTATCTAACACTAAACAGAACACAACATTTCAACAACATGTGGTTGAGTCAGCTGTCAGCCAAGTCAAAGTAACAGGGATCATAAGAAATTGATTTTCAATGTAAATCAATTTTAAGAATCAAGTTTAAAAGCAGTACCGAGTAGATTACTAATTCAATATATTTGTCTTCTCACAACTAAGTTCCACCTCATCCACCAAACACTCTCAGACCAGCATGGGATGGTTTCATTAGAACACCATAATTATAATTACTACATATTGTGGTCAGCATGGTTGAATCACTTGAGTTATATGGTAAGAAAAACAACATGCACAAGTGAGAGAAGAAAGGAAAAGGAAAACAATACAATATGATGCCTGGATCTTCACTGAGTGGCCTCAGCAATTAGAGCAAAAAATAAGTTAGGTTTCTACCATCCTACGAAAGTTTGTGGAGAATAACTACTTCAGAGTCAAACTCCAAAACTTGTTCAAGTTGATGCAAGGACTCTTTTTGTATGCTCAGCAGCAGAGCAGCTTTTGTTATTCTAGAACTAATGAAGTTTCTAAATACCTACCACAGTGAAGAGTAGCAATACAATTCATGCACATGTTAAAGGTGGGCATAACCAAGGTTCTGAATACTGTACCGTGTCGGTATACTGATCAGCTATCAGTACAATACGTACCGAGCTGTACCGAGTATACCGACACACAGTATACTAACATGTACTGATGTACCACTTGTACCGGTCCTCTATCGAACCGATACATACTGCCCATACCAAGCGATACGGTACGGTATTGCAAACCATGAGTATAATGTTTACCTATCTATCCAAAAATGTTCTCAGTACACTACTACACTGGTAAGAGTCAAATCCTACTAGTTTCAAAGACAGTGAATTTATTGAAAGATCCATTGCCCAAAAAGGTATACGGGAGTACTTGAGGGTATCAACTATCCACATAAACCCAATGAAACAGCCTCATAGCATGATAACTTATTTGTCAAGAGAGTGGATATGTGCCTTAATTGATCAGTTAAAAAACTTAATATATAAATAAAATTTATCTAATTCAGGCAACAACTAAAATGGCAACTTGATTCCAGCCCATTATATAGATGCATCATGTTAGAATCTCAGATTAAAATCTGACAAAAATCCATATTTCAAAATTTAAGATATTTCACTTTTCTCTCTGAAAACTCATGTATTATTAACTAGTAATTTAAAAAAAAATTAAAAAAATGATAAATACCTTAGGAGAAAAATCTTCAGTGAGGTATACTGTACTGGAAGTTAATTCTGCTATTGTGAATGGAGGCTGAAGTTCGGTATGTAAATATCTTAGTCCACGAGCAATACCAATGGCAATTTTTGTGCGTCTGAGCCAAGATAATTGGCACCCATCACCATCTAGGGAGAAACAGAAGTATATAATTTAACATCCAAATCATGTTAAGGTAATGAATCTAGGAAATATAATTAAGTTTATCTTCTCAACTCACAATGAATATGCTCATACAGTGTTCCATTTGATGCATATTCAAAGACGAGCATTCTAGAAAATGGGTCACCTTCTTGGCAGTAACCAAGAAATTTTGCTGTGTTCTCATGAATTATTTTAGACTGAGTTGCAACCTGAAGAATACAATGGTAATTCAGAATAATTACTTTACTTTCTGGAGTTCAAAGCTTTCCTTTGTTAGAATATACCTCAGTTTCAAAGTAAAGCTCATGAGAGCTAGTCCACTGGTCTCCTGAAATACAAAGTGATATTACAGCGATTTCAGGCCCATTCTTCATAGTGCCTTTGTAAACTAGATTATACATAGAAGATCCAATTACGTTACTAAAATCCTCACAAGCTGCCTCAATTTCTTGGTAGCTTATTCTCAAAACATTTTTCAACAAGTCAGGATCTGCATAAACAAATATCATCCACCATCATGGTATATTCATTTTATCTCAATGCAAATAACAAAGAATAACAACACTGAACAAGTAGAACACCGATTCTAACCAATTGATAATGCTGTGTGGTCATTCCAACTTGGGATTTTTCTCCATGAGAGAAGATAAGATTTTCTTTTGCATCTATTACAGGCAGTGACCATGCATGTAATCAGGAAAACAAGAACAAGAACTCCAGTAGCAATTTCCAGAATCAGAAGCCAAAATGGTTGTGAAGGTTTCTTGTGCTTAAGCCTCTCAGGGTAATTCCTTTTAGAATCTCCGTCTGAGTCCGGGATATTCACTGAGCTACCTAATATGAAAAACAGCAATTCAACAACTAAACGCATTTTGTCACAACAGAGCTATTGACTGGTTAGAAACTTATCAAAATACTCGAGATGCAGAAATTTGCATGCTGACACACAAAGACACATAGTCTAGCATGTTAGGAGTAAAAAACCATTTAGGAAATGTCTAAACGATGAGCAAATTCTAGTGCCAAAATTGACAGACACAGACACAGTCCATTTAGGTGTAAAAACCATTTAGGAAATGACAGACAAATTCTAGTGATTTGAGGCTCCAACTTATTAGGTCAGTATATTAATTCTAGTGCCAAATTCTATAAATGTTATGGTTTTAATTCAGGAAATTTAAGTATCCAAGACGAGTTAAAATTTTAAAGTCATGCCTACTTGAGATGCATTTCTTTTGGAAAAGAAGATAGAAGGACATCACTATCATATGCATTTCAAGAGATTGAAATGGTAATAGAGTACTGGCCAAGAACCTGTTACTGGCTGATCAGGGCCTCATGCACAGGCATTCTAAAACATAAAATGAGTTGTGCAAGAAAGATGTTGGCAATAAAATTATAAGAAATAAACAAAAGAACAACAAAGTTCAAAAAAAAACATCTGGCATTGATCTAGGTAGATTTTGTATAAAATACTATATGCAGAGCGAGGATAAGAAAGGAAATGAGCATGCTGCATAACTTTGTTATAGAGCAAACATTAATAAGTTTCTCATCAAGATTTGTTTTTCAGTTTACTCTAAATCATGCTTTATCTTGTATGGAATTTTACGGGAGAATTTTTAGTAACTGTTTTGTCCCCAAAGTGGTTATGTTCACCTCCATGGAAACTTTTTTTCAGTCGAAGGGTCTAAAATTTAAAACCTACATTGTTGAGCAGATCGCTGAAAGACAGAGCCATCCACATCAAAGCAATTTCCTTGAAAATTTGATCTGCAGAAAGAATAGAAAAGAACAGATCAAGTTGACATAAATAATTTGAAGGAAATAACTGATAATCCATGACTGTGGACCTTGGAAGATAGTCCAGGCAAGAGGGAATTTTGCCGACCAAAAAGTTGTACGAGAAATCTCCAACTCCTAAGTGAGTTAATTGGCATAAACCAGAGCCATTTTCCTGAGAAGCAAGCCTAAACAAAGAAGTTGTCAAGTAGCCATCAAAATTTTTCCAAATATAAATGAATTAGACATCAGCTGGAATCCAATTAAAAAACTGAGCTTCACATTAATCCAAGGTTCAAAACCAAAAGAACTCTGAACAGTCAAAAAATGTTTGTTTAAATGAAAAATGTAGATATCATGCCTCTAGGAAAATGAGACAAGCTACACTTTCTTATTATATCACATAGATTATATCTCATTTAATTAAGGTCATACTTTTAACATGTCATGATTTTGGATATATAAGCAAACAATTATTTGAAATTTGGCATTGTACCAATGGCAGACACAGTGACATTGTGGTTAGTACAGGCTAGTAATACAGAAAGTGAAATTTTGCTAACAGTAAAATTTTGGTTGTAGTCTGTTGTAATTCCAAACTAGTATAATGTATTTCTTTCATCTATAATTAAAGATTTATGTAGCCTTGACTATTCTGTGTTTACACAGTCAATCAGTCTACCAATCAAAGCCACTGTCAGTTCCAAATAGGCAAATACCATCAATATCTTGTAGTCATGATGCCATCACTCCCTTCATTTGCATAACATTCCCCTCATCATAATGCAATTAGCAACTCATGTCCTCTGCTTAAACTTTCGATGCTGCAATTGTCACAAAATTTCAAGCTTTCCTTTTCATTTATTTTGGGTGAAAATCTTTTAGAAGAATGTTTAAGGTTCATTGTTACTTCATTACATATTCTTTTTGTTCAATTATGAATATTAAGCTATCAAGGCTTATAAACATGTCATTCTCTAGAAAAAGTCTCACAACCAGCTTCATATCCATCCCTTTGTACTAATCCAGACCATCATCAATTTTCATTATGGGCTTACTGGGGCATCATAGTCTCCCCCACTCAAAGGTTTCATATCCACATTAATATGAAACACAATCCAAAATTATAACCTAGTAGGCAACATGTGAAGCTCATGGTGAAGTGGTAACTCTACAACATTATGTGCCTCTTGCACCGTCCAATAGTGACTCAAAACTCCATGTCGTTATATGCTTCTTGTACCGTCCAAGAGTAGTTCTTACTTGGACACTTTCACTATACCTGTAGTACTAGGTTTTCTCTGATACCAATTCTCACAAACCAACTTGATGGTCTCATCGACATAGCCATTCGATATAATCGGCTTTTGACCACATGGACAAAAAATTTATTAGAAACAAACACATCCAGTCTTATATACCCATCAGAAATCATTTTCATTTCAATATGGAAAAGATTAGATGGAGCCAACATTGGATTGTGGACTTCATATGCTGCATGTAAGGTATTTTGTACTGTTTTGGGTCTGAGAATGTCAGGACTTTTAAGTAAGAGAGATTGTGTATCCAGTATTCCCACACAGGTAGTTCTTGATGAGATGATTTTGTACGTAAGAGGTCTATTGCAAATAAACAGAACTTGAGAATTTTAGCTACAGGATTTTACGCCTATTATATACAAACTAATAGGTCACTAGTTTTATTTAGTCTAGGCCATGATATCATATCCTGAAAAAATATAATATTTTATGAGAACTATGATTCAAATAAATACATCTTCTTTACATTCTTAATTCTGTATTTAAATGGCAATATATAGAACTTCATTCTTTAAATTAAAAGACCAAGCAAATGGCAATGGGAGGAACACCTATGCTTGAAACTGAGCTGCGGGTCTCAAAATGCAACATTTCATAAAATATCTCAAAATATAGTACAAGAATTCATCACTTACATGTTTGAAACATTGCTCGCAGGAATAACTCCACTGAGCTTGTTCCTATCTAACCGCAACTCAAATAGTTTAGTCAAATCTCCGAGCTCCGGGGGTATATAACCATTCAATCTATTAGAATGAAGATCTCTATACATGATACAACACCAGAATAAATTAGAGAAATAAGGAAATAGTATAAATGTAGTAGTCGGACTAAATTTTTGCAGAGAATTTACTTCATACATTTTTGTAATGCTGGTCAAATTTCCTATTTCTGGAGGAATGGGTCCTGAGAGTTCATTTACACTCAAATTCAACATAATAAGGTTTGTTAATGTGCTTAGTTGATATGGTATGGTTCCCATAAGCAAGTTGTTATCCAAAACTCTGCAAAAGGGCGAGAAATTACAGGTAGCCATCAAAATTTTGCATAATTCCCAAATATATTGTTTCCAGACAAAAGTAAGTAGCAAAAGAAAACACATACAATTCTTGCAACCATTGCAGCGAGCCAAGCTGCGGAGCTAGAAATCCTTTCAAAGACGACGAGGAGAGGTTTCTGCAAATCCAGGTCAAAATTGACACTACAATAGGTAAGGTTTAAAGACACCGAATGATTGAAGACTT
This sequence comes from Musa itinerans, assembly GCA_001649415.1. Taxonomy (NCBI): domain Eukaryota; kingdom Viridiplantae; phylum Streptophyta; class Magnoliopsida; order Zingiberales; family Musaceae; genus Musa; species Musa itinerans. Next base: position 144,181 of record LVTN01000304.1, read on the forward strand.
ATCAAATGCAAATACGCTTGCACAAGTACAAGTTTTGCTGCTGAATTTGATTCTGACTTCCTGGTACTTCTTACATGGAAATCACACTATTCTGAGGAGGGCTTGAGCATTTGATGCCAGTCCAGTTGCAAGGATTTAGATCCTGGGGATTCCAGTCAGATAGCCTCGAGAGGGGGTCTTCATATATGGCTTTCCTGAAAGCGTCGAGCGCAGTAACTGTAAAGGTTTCCAAGAACTCCATTAGCAAAGGAATTTCCAACTTCAAAAATTCTTCTCAAGATTGGACTTTGATGCCATATTTCCGAACCCCAATTGCAAATCTTCAAGCAAATCAAGACACACCAATACAAAAGCTCCGCCTAAAAGCACAAAAGAAGGGTAAACAAAGGAGCGTACCCTCATCAGCAAACGACCCCGAAGGCAGGAAGAGAAACCCCGATGCGAAAGCAATAAAAGGAAGCAGCTCTCGAAACCCAACCAATCTCACCATATTTTGTTGCCGTCAACCTTAAAATCTCCGAAAGATCAACACCAGAACCTTGTCAGGAGAGAACAAAAAGAGACAATGAAGAGGGGACTAGCACCTCAGATGAAACCAGAGAGGAGAGGAACTCCGGTGCGAGAGGAGCGACACATGAGACGAGACATTTCTTCAAGAAAAGTAGATGGTGGAGGAGGTAAAAAGAGAAGACCTGCGTGAGGGGGGAGTTGGTAGGGAAGCAAAAGTGCAAGATAAAGATATATGGGAGGAGGTAGTGTGACTGTGGACTGTGGAATGTTTTGCTGGTCCCAAGAAAGATTAAACCTTGCTGGGGGAGAGGAAAGACCAGCCTCGGGTCATACACATTCAAGAAGTGCTCAGAAAGATCTGCCATGGAAGATCCATGTCTGGCTTTCGTTGGCTCTGAGATTCTCTGGTGGATCCTGTCGAGTCACATTTCCTTCTTCACATGTAGTATCATCCACTAATGTTGAAGCTCTTCTTTGATCGACACTGTATACTGATTAAGGTCACAACTTCTTGGATAGCAAGCATTCCATCACATACAAAGCATGAGAAGAAGAATGACTGAGAAAACACGATGCCATGCTTATATCTAGGCTCTTGCTGACTCCTTAGATTCTGTGTAAGTATTTTGAGTCACTGCACACTGATCTCAAACACCTGTTCTGTCACCCAGTAAGTGTTGTCTGTGTCCTGAAGGAGATTGTAGATGAACTTGATAGGTAGCGATTGTAGTGACCACTGTCTTCACCATATCAGCTTTACTGAAACCTCTTGCTCGAAGGCTGAAGCTTCTCATCTCATGGCTTGGAAGAACCATGAGCAGTCTCTTGCTTGTTTCCTTGCCAGACACATCAATGACCATCAGAGACAACTCAGGCCTCAGACTGTTAGCTTGATGGAAGAACAACAAGAAGAAACCTGCTGTTGGAGTCATTATATGGTAATAAGTGCCTTCAATGCTCTGATTCAACTGATCATATCTTATGAATGAGTAAATACCCCAACCTTAAAAGCAAGAAAATTGAAAAGTCAGAGTCAAAAAGTCTAAACTGTGAGGCTGTAAAAGAGAAAAAGCAGGAGAAGCTTTCTGAAAGTAACCAATGACCATTTCAGACAGTTCATAAACTAGTAAGACTGATACTTCAACCTGGTAGGCCAGTTTGACATCACAAGAGCATCAATCTTCATCATTAACAGTCCTGTTCAATGATATGAGAATCCATCACCTTTCACTATAAAAGCTGACATCTCATCCACCAAGGAGAAACCCAGCCAGTCTCCGGCAGAACTGCTGGATAATGATGAGAGAGAGTCCCACATGCCACTTCCTTCTCTCCAACCAGAGTGAATCGAGACAGATGTACAAGGAAATATCCTTTCAGATGGAGCAAGATGAGATCTGAACCTCGTGAATGAGTCAGAATGTCTTCTTTCCCCATGAATGACTGCAAAGACACATGTCACTGGGCTCAAACTTCTGCAGGAACAGTTCGGTGCTAAGATTCGTATCCCTGTTACCCTTGATTCAGGTTTAAACATGCACTCCCTGGTGGATACTTCCAAGCATAACACTTAAAAGAGTGAAAAAGCTTGGACAGGTTTCAATGAAAGCTCAGCAAACTTGGACCACCGAGTACCTCCTTACCTGTGTTCATCAATGTTGAAGCTAAGCCACTTGTTTCTTAGGTTAAACATCATAGCCACAGAGTCTGCCATGAGTTCCCATCCTTCTTCCTTGCTTTGTTTTGTAGAAACAGACATGGTAGATGGGTTGTTCCCTTCACCTGGTCAAATCAGGATGCTCTTTTGTCTAGCTAGATTAAAATATGCATTAGAAAACAAAGTCCACATAACAATCCAAGGCTCAATGATCTCATTCTCCCACATCACCCCCTCATGTACTTTTCAAGTGTATGCAAGACCTCAACCACCATTGTGGATTAGCCATTGCTATGATGTTTACCAAAGATCTTTCAATTCACAGCATTCATATTCCAACAACATAATTTGGAGATATTGTTACTTCAACAAAAAAAGCAGTTCAGTGACTTACTGGAACCATAATGCAGTGATTTTTTCTTCCAAAGTGGCAAAATCTCACTGTAAATTCAAGTTGAACGCTACCTTCTACAGTAACAAAAAAAACCCAAACAGCCAAATTACACTATTGTTTCACTCATCAATTCTTCATTTTGATGCTTTTGCTCTTTTGTTTGAGATAGTACAAGGTCCGTAATACTGTACCGTATCGGAGTTTCGACTTGGGCTCGGTACAGTACGGTTTCAACAAGGTCCGTAATATTGTACCATATTGGAGTTTCGACTTGGGCTCGGTACAGTACGGTACGGATATACCGAGCACTGTAGCAGTGCTACAGTATACTACTATAGTACTATAATCGAAAACCGATACATACCGTCCGGTAACAGACGGTCCGCGTACCGATAACCTATCGGGCGATACACGTCGATACGATAGACCTTGGTATTCAATATTAAGTTTGAGAGAGATTCACCCAAAAGTAAATTATATGTATCGGACATTAAAATGATCAAAGCACAAGTCTTATTCCTACAAGCGACCTTTGGCCGACTGACTGTCTCTTAGATGAACGCCTTCTCGGTTCTTTCTTACTTCGTGTACCAAAAGATAAACTCGCTGCAGTGCTTGAAGATTTAATGCTGCAGCTGTCAAGCTTTGGTTCATATATACCCCGTGAGTTTGGGCATTAATTGCTGCAACTGTCTTCACCTGATTTAGAACAGTGAAGATTTCCCTTTCATTGCCCTTCCAATAGGAACAAAAAGTCAAACGAGTGTGCCAGCGTTTCACTCCATTCTTCCTGATGCAGCCTCACACGCCAAGAACAATTGACAGTGGATTACTTTCTTGATGTCAAACAATGCAGATAAGATAGATTATTACCTTGGACATCTCTTCAAACTTGATTTCCATTAAGGATCAAATAGCTGACATCATGACTAAGTCATTATCTTATCGGTCAGTCATCTCTCTTCTGATAAGATTGGTTGGTATCTCTGATGGGAGAACCATCTCATAGGGGCATAATGGTCTAGAAAACTTTCTCTTCACAAATCAAGAAAAGGAATTAACTGTATCTGATTGAGATCCTTTTTGATGTGAATGCATCTTTTTGTAGTATGAACAGATCTATTTAGGTGTGAACATATTTTGTATATATTAGGAAACATATTATTTAGATTTTATACCTATTGTAGATAACCATATGATTATATATTTATAACCAATAAGTGATCAATAGAATTCACAATTCCTCTCCTGGAATTTGCCTTCCACAAAAATTGATTATGATAATATGTTATTTATAGTGCATTTGCTTTTATTTTTTCTCTTTTTTTAGCAAAAAATAGAATAATATATCATTACATATTTTCTTTATATTTTATTTTTATTAATAGTCTTCGAGTGGGTGTATATCCTGCTTTGCTTCTGTGTTGTATAATATTAAATCCCCAAAGACAACATGATCTAATATCCAACCAAAAAGAGAAAAGAAGAGAAAAAACATTAACACAATTTTTTAAAGTTGTTGGATAACTTAATCAGTAAAGACTTTAACAGATTATCATCGTAAGTCCTATACTCAATTTTCATCTTTATCATTTACCTTTTATAAAAAAATAAAAAAAATCAAAATTCTAGTGATTCCTCTTTGCAGCAAGTAATTATGCTCTTTAAATTTTCTAGTTCAATAGTAATGGAGGAAAACAATTTCTTGAGCTGATCCTCTTTGTCACAAGCTGTGCTAAGAGAATAATCAAGAGAAGTAATTTATCATATAGGAGAAGAAATATAATGAGATGTTGATGAGACAATATATAAATTTGCTAGTAAAATCTTGATAGTTTATCATAAGATCCTTAGCTTGGATCCTATCTTCATCACTTACCTTTGAAAAAAAAAAAAAAATCAACTTCTCATTCTCAAATCTTTTTTTTTTCCATAAGAATGAAAGCACCATAAGACTTCATCCCATCTACCAAGTATTGCGTGGGAGCTTTCAGAAGAAGCTTCAAGAAAAGGTGGATGATACTAAGCTGTGTTTGAAAAGCCCCAGCAGATTACTGATGAGAGAGAGAGAGAGGTAATAGCTACTCTGAGTCTTGAATGAATCTCTTGGTCAATAACAAATGCAAACAATCGAAAGGGATGCCCACATCTCCTTTTCTTCCGACTTGTTTAGAGGAATTGACCATCTGTGGTTTTCTTTTTCTGTACCTTTTGGGAATTAGAGAAAGAGAATCTGGCAATGGCCCTCCTTTGTTATCATTTTAATATGTGTGATCTGTTGCAGTGTATCCCCAAAGAAACTAACATTGTTATACTAAAGTTTCTAACTATGGGTATTATGGAGATTTAACTCGAGTTAGGATTTCAAATAGGTTTAAGGTTTAGAGTTTTGAGGAGAGAAGAGATTTTTACCCTATAAAGACCCTATGTCCCTCATCTCTTAGGCCGTCAAAGGGAGTGAGGGTTAAGGTTCAGAGGAGACATAATATTTTGAAGCTATATATACCCTTTGACTCCTCTCATGTCAAGCCATCAAATAGAGTTAGAGCTTGGGTTTTGAGGAGAGAGAAATCTATCCTTTTGTGACATCACAAAAGAAGGTAAGAATCCTTTTGTCTTTCCTTGATTGTTTTTCATTTTCTGTGTGATCTTTTGTTAGCTAGCTAGTAAAGACTGGCAATTCATCACTAAGTCCTGAACTCAAATCTTGCATTTACCACTTACCCTTTGTATCAAACAAAAAAAATTTCAATTTATGCATTCAACCTTCTAAAAGATCTTACTATATTCTTGGCACTCTATGTGGGTTTTATGTAAGTAAAAGGAAACTATATTAGAACTTCAATTGAATACATCCATCTCCTCTCCTCTTAAAGGAGTATGAAGAAAAGTATGCAACTTAATTATCATGTTTGATAAGTATGCTTTCATGGCCAGTGTGAAGAATATACTGACTTTAGTACCTTCAACCTCCATCTACTTTGTGGTACTATTGAATCTGTGCAGAGAGATGAATTGCAAGAAAAATAAATAACAATTTTATGACTATATCATTGAAGAACATAGCTTTATCACATTGTTTTTGAGTTCATAATTTTTTTTTTTTAACAAAAGGTAAATAGTGAGAATGAGATTTTATCCTTCCTATCAAACAGTCAAAGTCTTCACTATATATTTTTTTTACAAAAGGTAAATAGTGAGAATGAGATTTGATCCTTCCTATCAAACAGTCAAAGTCTTCACTTTAGTGAAATAGAAGTTCTACCAAATTACCTGTTTCAATGTGCAGGAATGCTTGCTTTTGGAAAAGAAGAGTTAATGGTTGGAACTTGTTGATATACAAACTGAAAAGAAAACAAAAAGTAGGAAGTTTTAAGTAGATTCTTATTCTGTGTAGATTTGGGTGAGATGACTCCATAGATTAGCATATGTTTGTATAAGCTACACAATATAATTTAGACTTCTGATATAGCTTTTGTTAAGATAAATATGAACCATATTACAATCAGATTAGGCTCAAGGAAGTTAATGGACCAATTCGACATGAACTGTCCTATAATTCAGTATAACAGTGTCAGCCCAACTGACTGATTTAGTATATGTTGATTAGATGAGTAAATATTAATTGGAATTGTATATGATCCGACAAATCAACAAAGTTTAAAGATTAATTATCCCATAAATTACATGTTACTGGAGGAGGATGATGACCAAGTTCCTGAGCTATAAAATCTCATCTCTTTGATCAGCTACAACTAGGCTGTAGCAACTCTTTCAGCGTAAAGAAAGCATTCTGCAAGCAAGTTGCACATCATCCTCTCCAGATGGCACAAGTATGTATCATTCAGGCATCAAAGTTCATCTTTTGGCATTCTGAGCTTTCTTTAATCTCATTCTTAGCTGTGTTTTCTAATGTTTAAACAGCAAAAGGTGGTGTTCACGGTTTCAGCCCTGGTTGATGTGAAGTCAAAGCAAAGAGTCATGGAAGCTGTTGCTGATATCCATGGTACTCCCTTTCTAGCTGATGATGATGTACGGTTACCCTTCATTTTAGTGTTTAATGGTGAACAAAGAAGAATTGCTCGATTCTTCACTTAGAAAGAACACCTCATTATGGTAGCTACTGGTTCCTGACAAATACCTATCATGAATAAGATATTGGAATTTCTGCTATAAACATTCCTGCATATATTGAATGGTAATCATCTTTCTTACCAAAGTTTAGCTTCAGTGTTTTATGATTCTTACCAAAATTCAAGTGCATTTTAATTTATGATTCTTACCAAAATTCGATCTCGAATCGTTTTATGATTCTTACCAAAATTCGATCTCGAATCTGCACAAAACTCATAAATGCAAAGCTATTGCTCGAAAAGAGAGAACAGATGCAGAATCAAATGAAAGCTTGTTGTTCAGCTCTAACCTTAGCGCAGAATCAAGTAGTGAAAGATGGTATCTTTGTATTCATGTCAACTTTTCTGTTTGAAGGAACAGATGCAGTGATGCATTGATATGTGATTTTGGGTTCAGGAGTTGATACGATAGCTGCTGATTTCAAGGAACAGAAGTTAACCATCACAGGTGAGATGGACATAATAGCAATCGCGAAGAGGTTGAAGAAATTTGGAAAGTTTGAAGTAGCATCAGTAGAAACCTGTGAAGAAAAGAAAGAACAAAATGAAGGGAAGAAATAATTCGCTGCAATGCGGAAACCTTAGTTCTTTCTCATGGCAAACCGAGAAGTTTATGGTATGGATGGAAGCCATCAAATGTTCTTGATCAAGAAGGGAAGGCTGGCCTCTAGATCTTGATGTTTTGGTTTGCTCGGATGAGAACATATGCACTCACCTTCGATTTCGATTTAGTAAGCAAAATTTAGTTTATTGCTTGGAGGAAAAAAAAAAAAGTAAACTGAGAACTGATTTTTATTTTATTTTGATAGATAGAATCAGGAAATTTTCAGCTTCTTTTACTGATCCCAATATGTGCATATTATGCTTTGGCTTCCAATAAGCAAGCAAAAGGTGTGAATCATGGTAAAGATCATGATAGTTGGGATCAAGCTAGGATCTTGAAATTTTATCCTACTAATAATCTATTTTAGGACCTCAACAGGATCTTGAAGAAAATATTTATTTTAAGAGCTCAACCATTAATACTATGTTAAAAAATGATTAAATGGTCCGTCAGACGAATGCATCAAGCAAAAGAAAATACTTTGCTCAGGTGAATTCATCATATTGAAGAGATGCTAATCGAATTCGACATCTAATATCTTTTATCTTGGGTGGATGTATCATAAACTAATTAATTTCGTGCCAATTCCATTTAAAATATGTGATTTCTTCGCTCAGTGGTATGTATCCACCAATTTTGGCCTACCTCACAAAGTGATGAACAAAAAAGGTGAGAGCTGTACAAGTTCTAAATAACAAACAAGTAATAATCTATAATTAGAGGATTCTGGTGCCAGCACAAATCTCGTTGTCAAAAGAAGAATTAGAAAGCATCAACAAAAGCAGTAGTTGGATGATACAGTATTCAGCCAATCATCATACATGCACAGCTTTTAATGGTGCAATCATGAACATGCTTAGAGAACAATTCCAACAAATCCCTGTAGCTTTACTGCTCACTATCCCTTGCTTTATCAAGTGTCAGATTCGTAAGATGCATAATCTCAATAACTTTCTCGCAATGTTTTGTAAAGTGACCTTTTAATGTATGCTTTTGCTTGTTATCGACTGCCATGATTAGTGAACATGCTTTAGGATTGTGCTTCTACATTATTGTGATCACCCAAAAGGCAGAGTCGATGAACATGGTTCCCAAGTTCATGCGATTTCAATTTGCAGAAGGCAATCCTTGTATCCCACAGACGTGGTTTGATCTTTAATTCTCTAAGGCTAGCTTTGAGCGGTTTGACAAACATATTAGATAGTTCATCAAGGAATCTTTGACCGACCAGCAAAGGTTGGAGAGCAAAGAACATAATGGCGGTCAACCACCAACGGGTAGATACAGTGGATGGCCAACTTGAAGCTAATTCAGCAAAGCAATGGCATGAGAAGCTGGTCCCGGCTGGAAGACAACGTGGTACAACTCACACCTCCCGCTGAGCTCCAAGATAAGTCCAACAGGACTGGAGACAGCAAAGCTTGCAGACATCACAGGGAAGATAGCTAGGTTATCAACACAACAGGGAAGGTTGAGCTACCGACAGGAGTTGCTTGCAAGCACGGCGCTTCAAATCTAACGCAAAGATAACCTGGGAGGGGGCCCAAATCAAGATATGAACTCGAAGAAGAAATGTCTCTTCATGAAAAAAATTGATGTGAGATCAGCTGGGTGGTGGTTGTGATATTTAGATCGTTTCATCTGTCCTTTTGTATCAGACTCAAAAATTACCTACGCACGAGAAATTATCTATTGCTCTTTGTTGGGTTGTCTACAAGAAATCATCTTTGGAGTGTATGATCAAGTTGCAAGTTTCATACAAGTTGGAATAAGTTCGTTCTTCTTTGCTGCTTTATCTGTTCATGGCCTACTCAAAAGGTTAATTCATTCAAGCAAGCAAGCACAGAGGAGAAGGGAAGTCATGGCATGTGTGATTCGATGTGCTATGGGAATTGCAGTCCACCATATCCTGCCAGTAAGATCCTGGAGAAGGGTGTTGGTCGTGCAGGTAATGAACGAGATAGAGACATGAACTCATGAATCAGAACGATTGGATTCCTTGAACCGAATCATGGTCCGCATGATGCAGTGGATCTGCTTCCATGTAATGGTCCACGCTTTATCGCGGCGCGTAAAAGCTATCGCTGCAGTGGGGGGAGGGGACGACAGCGAAGCTTGTGTCATGTGGTCCAGATGGCTTGCATTTGTATGATGGCAGCCACATAATGGAATCCCAGCTCCGGTTGAAGGGCCCGAAGGAATCCTGAGAGAACTCCTACGTGAATTCTCATTCCAATATATAAATCTGTGCTCGGTAGTAGCTCGTCCTTTGTTTCGTGTGTCTTGGTGGAATCTGAGGCACAGGTTGCTGAGCTCTCTTGGGCAGGACTTTCGGGTGTGTGTGATTTAGTTGGTGGGAGATGGCAGAGGAGAAGCCGGCGGCCAAGGCGGAAGTGGAAGCGGAGGGAGCCTCGGTGGTGAAGGACGTGGAGGAGGAGAAGACGGCCATCGTGCCGGCCTCGGAGGAGAAGCCCGATGACTCCAAGGCTCTCGCCATCGTAGAACGTGAGATATTATGGTCTTGTGCATTTTGTTTCCTCTTCTACTGGTCTTCTCTTCCTCATATTATGGTTAGTTCTTTGTGTTCAATTAAACCTTAATGTTTCTTGTGATATGCAATTAAATTACAAGCAGAGTGTCTTCCTCTTGTTGATATTGATCTTTTTTTGCAAGTATGGAATCCCTTTCAGGTAGCTCAAATGTAACTTCATGCCTCCTGGCTTCTGGTTTTATTAGACCATTAATTAGGCTCATATTTATATATATATGTTAATGAATTCTTGCCTGTAGTCATGCCTATGATGCTAACTTCATTAGTCTCAATTACTTTTGATATGGAATACAAAATGATTTAAGTAATACTTTCAAGCTCTTCCTTATTGCTCTTAAGTCCATTAAGGGTTCAGCAATCCTGCAAAAAGTCCAGGCTGCTTGTTCAGCTAATATTTCACATGGTATTCATGATTTATATTTTATGAAGTGCAGCATCATGGTATATGAATTTAATGCTTGAGAGATATGACTTTGGCCTTTTCTTTTTCACAGAGGCTGTGGAACCTTCTGCAACTGACAGAGGTAGGTGTTCTCACAATACAGTGTCTGAATCTTTAGTTCTTTCTTCTATGAATTGAATCATCAAAGCTAAAAAAAGAGAGAAATTTTTGGAATTGCTCTTCCAGATGCAGCTCTTACAAGGGTTGCAACAGAGAAGAGATTGTCATTGATCAAGGCATGGGAGGAAAATGAAAAGGTTAAGGCAGAAAACAAGTAAGCAAGCTTATGGCTCATATTCCTCATCAAGGCATTGAATTTAATTAAACAGTAGTAACATCAAAAATACATTTTACTCACTGAATAATATAATCAGAAGCCTATGCATCTGCAATGTCAAACAGAGCTCTCAAGAAGATGTCATCCATTAGTGCATGGGAGAACTCAAAGAAGGCTGAGGTGGAAGCTGAGCTGAAAAAGAAAGAGGTAAGCAACTTCTCCCATCACTCCACCCAGTTGTAAATTATCTTGTGAGCCATTGAAATCATTTTGATAACATCACAAACCAAAATTTTGAGTTGCTTTAACTGCAAGGTGGGCTATAGTGGATTGACATGGGTGTTCATGATACCAATGCTTGTAATTTGATTAAGATTTTGTGTTAAATGCAATAATCCATTTGCTGAAATAAAAAGGCAACAATGGAAAGAAAGTTCAAGCAATCTATTCTTATCATTTACCTCCAGTATAAGGTTTGAACTCATTGTTTAGGGATGACAATAACTATTTTAGGCCAAATTGCAGCATCTTCTCCACTCTTAACATGGTTGATTTAGCATTTTGGTGGACCAAAAAATTTTCTGAAGTTATGACCAGCATGTTCATCAAATTAAGGCAGCTCTTGAAGAGATCAAAAGTGAAAAAGAAGAAGAACATTATAAAATGTATATGTGTTTATTGGCTTCATATGGAAGAACTTATGCAAATTCAAAACCAACAATATGCAGGAAGAACTGGAAAAGAAGAAAGCAGAGCATGCGGAGAAAGTAAAAAACAAGATTGCCTTGATTCACAAGGAAGCAGAAGAGAAGAGAGCAATTGCTGAGGCTAAACATGGCGAAGAGGCCCTCAAGGCTGAGGAGAAGGCTGCAAAATATCGTGCCACCGGGCTCACTCCAAAGAGGATTTTTGGGTTCTTTTAAGGCCTGAAAGTTGACTACAAGAGAACAGATTGAAGATACTATTCACCTCCAATCTGTTCTTGTGATTCTTGAGTTTTCTGAGTGTGTAGTGTCAGTCCTTCAGATGCAGCTTTCTCTGAGAGGTTGTGTTGATTGATCACAGAGAGAGAGAGAGAGTGTGTGATTTGGTTGAGAATCAATGTGTTTGATCTGTTAAACTGTGATGTTCATGTGTATGATTTAATTTACATGTGCACAGCTTTGTTCTTACTTTCCAATGTAAAGAATCATATGTGTATTTAATCCAAAATTTAATTAAATGCCATGTTCATGTCCTTCTCAGTAAGACAACTTACACAGTATGATTGTTTTCTGTAATCTCTACTAAATCTGTCAATGGCATTGCCATCTTACAGTGATTGTATGAGCAAGAAGCAGTTGCAAGTTGCCTTCATCTACAGTTTTGGTTTTAATTGTTAGTAGTTGCTGAGTTGCATCATGGGACAACAACAACAGACCAAAGGACATCATTGATGCTACTTAATATGCATCTTCAGTAAAATTATTTCTATAAATGCACATAGAAATATTTTTTATTGATCTGATTAGTGAAGTACATCTAACTATATGCAGAATATGAATCTAAATATATAAAGAAAGAATCCTTTTTGCATAGTACTACAGAAAGACATTGCAATCTGCATATCAACTAAAACTCTTCATGTTTGCATAAAAATCCCACAAATCATATACCATGGAGCACAGAAATCTTTGATTCATCCACCAATGACAAAAAAAAAAGCACTTAAAAATTATTTATTTCTCAGTGCAGTGATCAGTAGCAATTTGTTTGATGATCTGTCACTTTCTTCATCCTTGAAACCTTATTTTCAGAAAGTTGCCAAAAAGAACTATGTTTCTATTCAACCTCCTGACACATTTTGCATCATATTCCTCCTCAAAATCCAAAAAGAAAATGATACATTGACATAGATTACAAAGGTTCAAAACTATTGGTACCCAGGGAACCATGATTCTGATTGGACCAGATCAGAACCTAAGAACAAGAGTTAGTTGTGGCTTTTAAATTAGCAATTTTTTTCATCTGAGACAAAGTTTTATGATCATCATAAGAAAAGCATGTTCAATTTAGAACAACCTTACTCAAGAATCAGAATGTGTTTGGCTACAGCTTGGCCTTCTTCCATTGAGAGTGCAAAGGACCAAGTTCTTTTCCTACATAAATAAAGCAGCATCTTCAAAAAAAAAATCTTCTCATTCAAAGTTCATGAATTATGAGACACCCAAATTAGGCAATCCATGAAGAGTTTTATGTTTCCTTATATTAATATATACAGATTGGATTGCAAACACCATTTCCTCTGGCACATCCTTGACTGGGTCTTCAAGACATGCATGCCTCCTGTTTTGTCTCCTATCTTTCCTCCCCTTCCCCATCTTTCTTCACCAAAACAGCACCTAATTCTCATGCTTTAAAGCCTTAATTTCTCAAATCTCTTCTCCCTCCCCCTCCTTTCAGATTTGATTTTCTCCCCTTCATTGCAAACAGGGGGGAGGGGAGAGATGCATCACAAGAACTCCTGCATCAACTCCATGCCTAGTTGTTCTTAGCAAAAGCACATATCAGCAGAGTTAGCAGTTGCTCCTGTGCTGAGCCAGATACTTTGAATTGCTTGGATCATCACCATGTCTTTCACTGGCACCCAGGACAAGTGCAATGCATGCGACAAGACGGTCCATTTCATCGATCTCTTGACAGCTGATGGAGTCCCTTATCGCAAGACTTGCTTCAAGTGCAGCCACTGCAAAGGAACTCTTTCTGTAAGTTTGAATTCTCAAGCAGCATGAAGCAATGTGGAGCCAAGTGAATTGCTCTAATTTCGCCAATTCCTTTGGATTTTTGTGCAGTTGTATCTCTCAGATCCACCGTGAACAAAAGATGCTTGTTGGTCTGCAATCATGTAGTTCCCTGATTGCTAGCATAAGGAACTATTCATGTCATTAATTCAAGAAACATATATTGCATCACTAAATGGGTATAGTATAGTATTCTCAGAGTGCTACATTCTTTTCTTCATAATGGCATTTTGTTATAGGTTTGTAGCCGATTGTTACACTTGAAGAACATGCAACATGCTTTTTATATTCCTTATGCAGCCCTCACAACAAGAAGAAAAGACACTTTGTTTCTCTCAAGACAAGAAATCATCCATGTTAGAGGTTTGCTAGGCACAGGTGAAAATGCTAATATTCTCTTCCTACATATTTCTTACAGATGTACAGCTACTCTTTCATGGATGGCATCCTCTACTGCAAGCCTCATTTTGAGCAGCTGTTCAAGGAGACAGGCAGCTTCACCAAAAAAGTTCCCAGCAGGTAATAGTCAGAGTCTTATCCCATAAACTTTCACTTGATTCTTCTCTTTTTCCTATTTTATGAATGAAAATGGAATGCAAGCCCCATTAGAATTCATTCCAAAAGTTCTGAAACGATATAGAATGTATCTGTGATATATGAAGATGGAAACACTAGTCATCTTCCACATTTCTCCATCGAGTTACCAGAGCTAAAAGCCAACAATTCAGATAAAGATTAAGTCTTTAGAATTAACTATTTCCTTATGGCCTAATGAGGCTTTTGTGATCCAAGGTGCAAAGTCTGGTGAGAGGAATGAATTGTTATGTATGCCGAGCATCTACTACCTTCAGCTAAATGGGAAAGTTCGATCCTTGGACTAAGACATAGCTGATAACTAATGGCCATGTCTTTGCAGACTAGGACTCCAAACAAGGTGTCCTCCATGTTCTCCGGAACCCAGGACAAGTGTGCCAGCTGCAGGAAAACAGCGTACCCCTTGGAGAAGGTTTGAACGGTACACACAGCGCAATGATGAGCTTCAAAGGTTGGCAAACTTGATGAATTCGTCATACCCTCCCCCCTTTCGATCTTTGTTTCTGGCAGCTGACCGTGGAAGGTGAGTCGTACCACAAGACCTGCTTCGAGTGCTCCCATGGCGGCTGCACTCTCACGCCCTCCTCCTACGCCGCCCTCGACGGCATCCTCTACTGCAAGCACCACTTCTTTGAAGCGGAGATATGAACCTGTGAGCAATAATAAGCGACTGCACCCATTGGAATGTATGATGGCTTCGATCAAAATCAGAATCGTCGAGCTGAAATGTGCTTTTCAGTAGAACGGGCAGTAATCGATCGAAAAGCTAATCTTGGACATGAATTATATGAATTGGGCTCCGGCTTGGGTGAAGAACTATCAATCCGACTAAATACCGGCTGGACTGGGGCAAGAGGAACGGGTTAACCCAAGCAGAAGAACAGGAGTTAGCCCATCCCACATCATAAAATCGTATAAGCTTTGTGTGACAGATGCATGCTACTGCTGCACCTCTTAAATCCAATACCACATTGTTGTCGCTTGTTTAGAATCATCAATCAATCTTCTAAAATTTCAAATAAATCATAATAATAATCTTTCTAAAATACTCTTCTCGAAGTCATTGTAGCCCAGGCTTGTTTGGATCCCTCTCTTGACATACTTAAATTCCTAAATTAAGATTTAATTATTTTTTTTGTTTTTTTGGGTGTATATAAAGAGTAAGAAAATTATTTAAAAGTAATATTAATAATAATAAATATTTTGATATAATTATTATTAGAAAAAAAAAAGATTAATGAACAAACAAAGCATGTAGCTCTTTCGATCGAGAAGGAGAATGATAGAGGAGGGTAAGACACCATGTACAATAAGATATATAAGGTATATATGGAAAGTTCAAAACCTTGTTCCAAATGGTGGGCTAATTATAAATTATCCTCTAGTTAGTTATGTTTAGTATCATAGCTTATACATTTTAAAAAGTCACATTAGCATCTCTATATTTATGAAAGCAAAACATTTAATCTCGTTTCTTCTCACGTCATTGACTCTACTTACGGAAGATATCACATATGCTATCACATAAGGAAACTAATTTCGATCCTCATCTCATGCACCATCATATTTCTGTTGCTTCACTATCCTCCCGGACAGCTTACCCAACTGCGATATCAGTGGTGATCCTCATCTCCTATACCGTCTCATTTCTCTTGCTTCACTATCCTCCTCTCTGACTTCATTATTCTCCTAAATAGCCTACCCAATAATAGTGTCAGTTGTTATCCCCATATCTTGCACCGTCTCATTTCTCCTGCTTCACCATCATTGTCCCTAGTTTCGCTATCCTCCTGAACACCCTACCCAACAGTTGCTTTGCTATCCTCTCGGACAACCTATCTAACAGTAGCATCGGTGGCGTACGCAAGGTCGATGGCTCTTTGTGAAATTAATCTCTTTGAACAGCGATGACCAAAATTATATTTTTTCCTTTTTAGCGCTATTTTCTATACGTGACAACATGTGCGGTATCTTCCATCAGTAGAGTCGATGATATGAAGAAAAATAAAATTGAATGTTTTACTTTCATAAGTATATGAATGCTAATATAATTTTTTAAAATATAGGAACTGAAATGCTAAACATAACAAACTACAAGGGATAATATATAATTAACTCACCATTTGAAATAAGGTTTTGAACCTTCCATATATACCTTATATATCTTGTTGTACACGTTGTCTTATCGACCCCCTCTATCATTTTTGTTCCTGAAGGAGTTGCATGCTATGTTTGTTCATTAGTGTAATTAGATATTTTATTATTATTATTATTATTTTTAAATATTTTTTTATTCTTTATATATTATCTTTGTAATTAACCAAAGTGAAACATTTAACCCCGTTACTTCAACAAAACTCTTCTTTTTTTTTAATCCTATAAAATTAATTTTTTAACCCTTATAAGGATTTTAATATTTCACTTTGGTAAATATAGAAATCTCAATATAATTTTTGAAAGTATAAAGATCAAAATGTTAAATGTAAATAATTACAGGCGTAATTTATAATTAACCCTTATATACATAAAAAAAGAAAACAAAAATATTTAATTAAATCTTGATTTAGGTATTTAAGTAGGTCTAAGAGAAGGATCCACTGCAAGTCTTAGCTACAGTGACATATAGAAGAGTATTTTAGAAAGATTATTTTTATGATTTGTTTGAAATTTTAGAAGATTCATTAATGATTCTAAACAAGTGACAAACAGAAGATGAAGGAACAAGAATGAGAGAGGGTGTAGGTAAAATATTGTATATAACAAGATCGTAAGATATATATGGAAGGTTCAAAACCTTGTTGCAAATGGTCCACTCTTGAGTCTGTGCTGGGTCGTGACAACCTCGTAACCTCAGTGATGCTGAGATTAGAGTCACGGTTCTTCACCATCTGCATCACCACCATCTCCGAGGGGATAGCAAGTCCCCAGTCCACCGGTGCTCCACAGGAACAGTGCATAGCTTCCCCCATGGTGTTGGCTCTCAGGGTCCGCCTGCAATGCCTCCAGGAACATCTCCTCCGAGGCCTCGAGGTCGCCCCGCCCGCGCCACAGGAAGAAAGCGTATCTGCTCATCGCCTCCGCGTCCGCGGGCTCCTGCATCACCGCCCATCTGAAGAAGTACTCCGCCCTGTCACCAAGTACATCAGTGGTCAACGATGAGTCCATCTCTCCGAGATGTTGCGTCGGGTTTCACCTGTCGAGATCCTTCTCGTACTGGTACAGGAGCTGCGCGTAGTTGGACAGGATCAAAGAGGTCGTCAGCCCGGATGACATCATGTTCTCGTAAGCCGCGCGCCGCCGCTTGTAGTCGGGACGTCCACCGTCAAATCTTCTAGCTTCTTCGTCTTCGTCGAGGATTCCGACGTCGAACCAGCACCTGGAAGCCGCACCCTCCGCCGCATCGAAGACGATGGCATCTGGAGTCTCCCTCTTGCTGGAAGCGGCCAAGAACTCGGACAGGAGAACGAGAAGCCTGACGACGAGATCAGGCGAGGTGCAGAAGACGTTCTGGAAGAGCCAGACGAGGGACTCGGCGGCGTCCTTCGGAGCGCCAGCGCGGGTTTCGCCGTCGTAATCGCTGGAGAGAACCGACCTCTGGATCTCCTCCATGGCGGAAGCCAGCGACCACACGGCGCTCCCGATGTCGCCCAGGTCGGTATCGGGAGGCGCCCGCGGGCGGCGGGAGTTCATCCTCTTCTTCTTCAGCTGCACGAGGCGGAGGGAGAAGGGGATGCCGACAGCGGAGCCCTTGATTCGGAAGCCGACGAGCGGCGCATCGCCGGAGGAAGGATGCTTGGGCGCCGCACCGGGAGGGTGGAGGAGCCATGGGGGTTCAGGGTCGCCAATACGTGGACTCTCCCTGGGCCGTCCGCTACATGAGCCGCAGACACGTAAGCCGGGGGCTCTTCGTGGAGCCGCAGCGGGACGCTTGAGGGAGAAGTAGGGAACGCCAGGAAAGGAGTTGGGGAGACGAAAGGTCGAGGTGAGGGAGGAGAGGTTGGGCTTCATCTCATGCCGCAAGGAGGATGCAGGGAAGGGGGTGAGAGAGCAGGGGAAGTGGAAGGATTATAGAGGGAAGTATGAGGAGAGGAGGAACAATAGGAGGAATGCGGAGCCAGGAATGCGGATCGACGACCAGAAACCTCGGTCAAGAACGCTTCATACGATGCCAGCTCACATTTCCTTTTCTTTTTCTCGAGCCCTATCTCGAGTTTTTTTTTTCTCTTTAAGAAAATTTGTCATTTTTTCTTAATAAAATTAATATATAATATAATATCTATAATTTCTCTAAATTGTTGGGTCATATTCCTGAATATTCGACTCGTTTTTGTTCGACTATGACAGTTTAAAATGGATTCTAAGTATTTGATCGATCTTTCTTCGAATTATGAGCCCGTCTTTGTCTTTGACATCCCCTCTCCCACTCAATTGCAATTATCATTTGTATAGCCAATATTTAACCCATTTAATTTGAATTTAGATTAAGTTTTAGTTCTCAAAATATCAAAATTTGGAGTCCCCTTATTATCAATAATGCTCAACATCTGTACAATTCAAGTCTACCAAAACGGCATGGTGGCTTTGGACGGTGGATGAAGGAGAAGCACGATGATCCTACGGCTGGTGACCGATCGAATGACGCAGACCGCTCTTTGGCGGTGCCGATAAGGACACGTCACATGACACGAAGAATAATAACGTTCTCGAGTCTTCGACGCCAAGAGCATCTGCCCGCGCCTTCTACGCGCCTCTCCTCTCCTCTCGTCCGTCCACGTCACTCACGAACGAACCCCCTACATTGCCATATCGTCTCTCCAAATCTAATTGGCTGGAGAACATGGCAGATCGTTATTGGTCCACGTTATACAACATGACACGGTGTCAAAGGTGATTTGCTTGCGTGCGCTGTTCTCGGCGGCAACCGACCTTCCTGCTGTTAATAAACCCTTGAGCTCGGACACTCTTCCCTCGAGACGCCAACGGGAAGCCTTCGGGAGCTCGAGAAAAAGGAAAGAAAGAATCGTGTGAGAGTGCGCGTGAAGTGAGAAAGAGAGGAGTCATGGATCGGTCACTCGGGAATCGGGGATCTCTGGTGTTGTTTGGCCTTCTGCTCACCGGTTTGCTTCCATCCATCGCCAAGCAATTATTGTTGTTGTCTTGAGTCATTTGTTCGTTGATTACTTATTGAAGCTTCTTGGAATGTATGTGGTGGATTTGAGAATGGTACGAGCTTCAATTTTTTCCCCATCTTTTCTGAAAGCTGATCTTTTTATATTGCTTAAGAGATGAAACTTTTGCGTTTCTGGATACGATTAAGCTTGGAAATTTGTGGCTGCAGCTTTCTTGCCCTTGTAGCTTAGTTTACTTGTAGTGGATTCTGTTCCAAGATTTATTACTGGAAGCAAGATAATATGTAGGAAGATGATGACGGCTTCCAAACATTTATGTTAATTTTCTTTTGTTGTTGAGTGAAATTTATGTTAGATTTCTCTCTAGAAGAATTTCTCTCCAGTATTCTTCTAATTCTACCGAATGCTTCAGACACTTTCCTTTATGAATTGATCTTTACCTTTGCTCAACTCTGCAACTCCATGGCCTTCCATCTATCAATGAAATATAAAAGCGAATCATTGAGTTCATGCCAATGTGTTTGACAAATGTTCTGACAATAAAGATGTTTCTGATTTTGCCATCATAATTGTGATCTTTTGTTCCTGACGTTGTCTCTTTGGCAAGTAGAATTTCTTGATTAAGGGTTTGTACTGTTAAATTTTCATATGTAAATAGTGACTATTTTAATTTTGGCAGGATGCATGGTTGCATTTTCGATTGCAAGAGAAGAAGCTACGAAGTTGGGAACAGTTATCGGAATTGATCTTGGGACTACCTACTCCTGTGTTGGTGTGTACAGAAATGGTCATGTGGAGATAATAGCTAACGATCAGGGGAATCGGATCACTCCATCATGGGTGGCTTTCACCGATACTGAAAGATTGATCGGCCAGGCTGCGAAGAATCAGGCAGCTCTGAACCCAGAAAGAACTATTTTTGACGTGAAAAGACTAATTGGAAGACGGTATGATCTCTTCTTTTCGTAATGTTTGAATCCTTGTTCTGTACTTGCATCCAAGTAACCTGCAGTTTGGCACCCATGCTCGACAGATTCGATGACCCCGAGGTACAGAGGGATATCAAACTTCTTCCGTACAGGATTGTGAACAAAGATGGGAAGCCCTACATCCAAGTCAAGATCAAGGATGGGGAAACCAAAGTTTTCAGTCCAGAAGAAATCAGTGCCATGATCCTGACTAAGATGAAGGAGACTGCAGAAGCGTTCCTTGGGAAGAAAATTAAGGATGCTGTTGTTACAGTCCCAGGTAAAGTTCCACATAATTCAACAAATTGATGTGCCGCCTTTTCTTCCTCTGCTTGATATGACCGAATTTGGCATTCTTGCTCTCACTATCTTCATTCTGTTCCAGCATATTTCAATGATGCTCAGAGGCAGGCAACAAAGGATGCTGGAACGATAGCTGGCTTGAATGTTGTTAGGATCATTAATGAGCCAACAGCTGCTGCAATCGCGTATGGTCTCGATAAGAAGGGTGGAGAGAAGAACATCCTTGTTTTTGACCTTGGTGGTGGGACATTTGATGTCAGTATCTTGTCGATCGATAATGGAGTTTTTGAGGTTCTGGCAACAAATGGTGACACACATTTAGGAGGTAAACTCCTTAATCCGGTAGCATAATGTTTGTCTTGATTGAATTCAATATTTGAATAGTGGCAATTGGTTATTATCTGTAAAGATGGTCAGTTCTGCAGTAGAGAATGGTTCTACAACAAGATGTCATGAGCTGTGGTGTTTCTGTATGGTATGTTCTTGATTCAGGTTCACTTTTACCGCAGGTGAGGACTTCGACCAGAGGATCATGGAGTATTTTATCAAGCTGATCAAGAAGAAGCACGGAAAGGACATCAGCAAGGACAACAGAGCTCTTGGCAAGCTGAGGAGGGAATGTGAGCGTGCTAAGAGAGCACTGAGTAACCAGCACCAAGTTCGTGTGGAGATCGAGTCGCTCTATGATGGCTTGGACTACTCAGAACCACTCACGCGGGCGCGATTCGAAGAACTGAACAACGATCTCTTCAGGAAGACCATGGGGCCTGTAAAGAAGGCATTGGAAGATGCCGAACTGGAGAAGCACCAGATCGATGAAATTGTTCTTGTGGGTGGGAGCACCAGGATTCCTAAGGTCCAACAGCTCCTCAAGGACTCTTTCGATGGCAAGGAACCGAACAAGGGTGTGAATCCAGACGAGGCTGTTGCCTATGGTGCATCCATCCAAGGAAGCATTCTAAGTGGAGACACCGATGAAAGAACCGGAGGTGATGATCATCTATCAGCCTTCTCACAGAAACATCACTCTGCCTGCTTCCTGCACGCTTCTGATGTGATCTTGTTGCAGGCATACTTCTGCTGGATGTGGCACCCCTGACTCTTGGGATCGAGACTGCTGGTGGAGTCATGACAAAGCTGATTCCAAGAAACACTGTCATCCCTACAAAGAAATCCCAAGCTTTCACCACTTACCAGGATCAGCAGACTACTGTGTCAATTCGGGTACAAAACTGCAGCAGTATTTGAAGCATATTGTCATACTTCCTCAACACGTTGCTTGCATGAGTCTGATTGTTTGATGTAGGTCTTTGAAGGTGAAAGAAGCTTTACCAAGGATTGCAGGTTGCTCGGACAGTTCGATCTCACTGGAATTCCGCCAGCTCCAAGGTAAACTTGGTCCTTCTTTCTTCCATCAGAACGACATGATCTGCTGGAGTTGGTCGTCATCACAAGCTTATCAATTTGTTGATGCTGAAATAGGGGCGTACCGCAGATTGAAGTCACGTTCGAGGTGGATGCTAATGGCATCCTCAACGTCAAGGCAGAAGACAAGGGCACTGGCAAATCAGAGATCGACCGAATGGTCAAAGAGGCTGAGGAGTTTGCGGAGGAAGACAAGAAGATGAAAGAGCGGATTGATGCCCGCAACCAGTTGGAAACGTACGTCTACAACATGAAGAACACCATCAATGACAAAGTCGGAGACAAGCTCAAAAGCGAGGAGAAGGAGAAGGTGGAGGAATCTCTTAAGGAGTGCCTCCAGTGGCTCGACGACAACCAGAACGCTGAAAAGGAGGACTACGATGAGAAGATGAAGGAGGTGGAGGCTGCGTGCAATCCGATCATCTCTGCGGTTTATCTTTGATACGCATGCTGAGCTTTAGAATTTTGCTGCATGTGGAGGATAAATAGCTGTGTTCTTACATAGTTTAAATCACATATTGTACTGATGTAATCTTTTCTTTTTATTTCTCCTTGTTGGGAGTACAAGAGCAGATCAAGATATATCCAAAGACCACTTAAATTATCAATTGCATAATATTCTCACAACTCTCTCCTTGGTTATCAATTGTTCTCTTGCAATGATCACAGTGATGCTACAGATTCAATATCTACCTTTAAAAATATATATTTTTAATTCATAATATTTTAATTACTATTAGATTATGT
This sequence comes from Musa itinerans, assembly GCA_001649415.1. Taxonomy (NCBI): domain Eukaryota; kingdom Viridiplantae; phylum Streptophyta; class Magnoliopsida; order Zingiberales; family Musaceae; genus Musa; species Musa itinerans. Next base: position 166,695 of record LVTN01000304.1, read on the forward strand.
AAAAAAAATTATGATTAAGGAATATCGAATCTCATAATTAAGAGATTTACAATTTAATAATTAAAGAAATAAATTAGTATCAAATCATCATCATATCACTTAGTATTAAATTAAAAAAATAATTCATATCAATTAGTATTAAATTAAAAAAATAAATTAGTATCATAGCAAAGAGATTCTTAATCAGCTTCAAATCAACTCATATTATAGTAGGTGACAGGAAATAAATTAGAATGAGATATTATATATACTTAATAGAATTAATTTTTTTTAGTTCTACAAGTTATATCCGTCTATATATATTTTCCTTTGTATACAGAAAATATAAATGAATGAAAAAATTATACTCTCGTTCATTGTATTAAAGTCTGATTCATATAGGAACCATTTTTCTTTTTTTTTTCAGCTTTAATTATTGAAAAAAAGTTTCTCTATTCTATCATTCTCGAGATGAGCTCCGGTCATTTCTTCTTTCTTATTTATTTATGAGAAAGTTATATATTCGAGGAAGAGGAATGATTGATCATTTGATCAAATCAAGAGGATGATCCCAAGTTTGAAGTATGGGATTTTGAAAATTTCATAATCATCTCTAAATTCTATAGAACTAAAACTCAGTAAAATATATATGTCTTTACCAATAGCAAAAGAGTCATGATATCGTTCAAACATATATATTTAGATATGAGAAATTTAGCTCAAATATTTGAGATTATAAAATATATATTTATCATGAAAACCAAATGTATTTTTAAAAAATTCATCTTCAAGGTGAGAATTCTATCCAAGAAGATTATTTTAAGAATTGTCTCCATCAATCCCTATTTTTTTATCAGATTCATTTCTTACTTTCACTCCACCAAATCTAAATCTACTTAGCCAATAACTAATTAGTCCTATTGATTCTCCTTTATCTAAATCTCCAATATTACAATCTGAATCTTTAATGCTACAATATGCTATTAGGTAGTCTTATTCGATGGGAGAAATCACTGTGATTGCACTTGAGCTTCAAGTGTATTTAAGATAGCAGAATCTAGAAATGGTCGATGTTCACCTTTTTGAATATTATCAAGAGTTTGAACCGATAGCAAATCACATAGGTAACTTCGTTCCTTCTTGATGTTCTCATAATCATTAGGAAAAGAATTAGATCTTGTTCGATATATCTTATATCTAAATATATGTCCTATCATATATTGTCTCAAGCTTTTAAAGTTTTCATAATTTATTTATTGTTTTATTTTTTTAAAAAATATATAGGATGTTCTATTAATTCTAGAATGAAGAGAGACAATTATAGAGGAGATGAGAGCCTTTTTTAAAAAGAATGACACTTGGAGTGATGCATCTACCAAAGGGAAAGAATTTAGTGGGATGCAAATGATTATTTACTGTTAAATATAAGATAGATGGTTTTATTGAAATATATAAAACTAAATTGGTCACAAAGAGATTTTTTTATTTTTATTTTTTTCATCAATTAGATGTAAATGGATAACTAAGAGAAGAAGTGTCGTGACGTATATTTAATAGGTTAACTAACATATTAATTTTATTTAACCTAAACCACTAATTGAAAGTTAATCTTAATTTTTTATTACTTCGCATGTGGAGTAATCGGGGGTGTTACAAGAAGTATGAGAAGATTTCTTTATAGTAAAGATTCACAAGGTTAGTTTGTCATTATAATTACACTCAAAGTCATTGGAACCATATAATATTCTATAAACACTCAAATAAATGAGATATTACTATTTTTAATAGTTTATACAAATGATATTATCCTAATAATATCTCAGAATTGAAAAAATTAAAGCATGTCCTAGATAAAGAGTTTGAAATTAAGGATCTTGGATAGCTAAAATATTTCTTAGGCATGAAAATAGCAAGATTAAAGAATGAGATATTTATTTTATAAAGGAAATACACCTTATACCTTTTAAAAGAAATAGTAATGCTTAGTTATAAAGGCATGGACACTCCAATAGATTTTATTAAGATGTCCTTCTCACAGAGTCATTGTAGATGCAATAAAATATTAGAGATTGATAGGTAAGTTGATTTACCTATCTCATACTCACTTAGGCTTGGACATTTGCAACTGAGTGTAGTAAGTCTATTTATCATATAAAGTATATTTAGAGACAGACAGTATATAGGATTCTTAGATAGGACTTTAGATAAGGGATTATTATTCAAAAAGAATAAGTATATGAGAATTAAAAATGTTACTTATGTTGATTGGGTAGGATTAGTAAGTGATAGGAGATCAACTTCAGGATATGATACATTTGTTATCAGTAATTTAGTGACTTGGAGGAGTAGGAAGAAGACAGATATAGCTAGATGCAATGCTGAAGCAGAGTTCATAACAATAGCATAAGATATAGAAATTTGTGAACTCTTAAGATAAAAAATAATTTTAAAAGACTTACAAATACCCATTGAAACTCTTATGATATTATATAGTGTCAACTTATCAATATTACTCGCATCATAATAGAATAAAATATGTTGAAGTATATCGACATTTCATAAAAGAGAAAATTGAAGAAAAAATTATCTATATACCATATAGAGAAGCAACTAGCATATATTCTTATCAAATAATTTTAAAAGTCTTCTTACGAGGATTTAACTAGTAAGTTGGGAATGATTGACGTCTTCGAGCTAACTCGAGGGGAGTATAGAAAATCTCATGATTAAAAAATTATAAATTTTATAATTAAGAAATTTATAATCTTATAATTAAAGAAATAAATTAGTATCAAATCAATATCAAATTAAAAAATAAATTACTATGATAATTAAGAAATTAATACCATAAAATAAGGAGGTCAATATGGTAAAATCAATTTTGGAGAGACTCTGAAAAGGGCATAAATAATTTTGTGCATGAACCTAGCATATTAGATTATTGCTAATAAGATTATCATTCCAAGTAAGCACATTATTGTCATATGAGTCTTCGCCATTCAGGTAATAATAATAATAATAATAATAATAATATATTTTATATTTTTATATATTATTTTAATTAAATAAACACCTCGACTAATGCGGTATTAAAATTTATAGTGGTAAATTTGCTATTTTCAAACTTTTGAAGAATATATATATGTGAAAGCGCGGCAAACTACAACACGTTTGCCGTGTGCTGGCGTTGACTTCTCTGCCAACAGCTGTCCATCATCTACCCAACATCGCGACCACTTATTTTCTTTTATTTTTATTTGCCCTCTTTACATATTTATCCTTTTTAAGTTTTTACATAACGAATTTAAGCCTATATATTTTCTTATTTACCTTTATATTCTCTTCCTATTCTAATGATTATATCTATATTATGATTTTATTATAATTATGCTAATTATCAGTTAACTTTAACTATTAATATGTTATATATTAACAAAATATTCCGAATTTAAATACATATGCTAAATTTTATTTTAAAGGATAAATACGAGAATAGATTTGTGTAATTTTGTTTTTGTTAAGTAGGAAAATAATAAAGAACAGTAGTCGGCGACAACAAAAGCCCACTTCGATTCCGTTTCTTTTCTTGAAGTCGTCGTCGTCGTCGTCGTCCCCGTTGGGATCGGCTCTTGGTGTTCGTCGAGGATGGGGAGGATGGTACGGACCTGCCTGCAATCGGTCCTGAAGCTGGTGAACTCGGTGGCGGCATTCGTCGGGGTGGGGTTGATCCTGTACTCCCTCTGGATGATCAACGTCTGGTTCAGCCAGACTCATGCCTTCCCCACCGCCGGTGCCTGGTTTGTTCTTCCCCATGTTTGATCCTTTCGGTTCCTTCCCCACGGATAAAGTTCTGACATTGTCGTGCAAGGGAAAAAAATTCATTTTTGAACGTTTGACCTGTGAAAGGACGTTTCTTAGGGTTTGCTAGACTGTTTTGATTTTTCTGTTTTCTCTTGGCTAGATGTCTAATAGTCAAGGGGAATTGGGTTGTTCTTAGGGTTTGCTAGACTGTTTTGATTTTTCTGTTTTCTCTTGGGTAGATGTCTAATAGTCAAGGGGGATTGGGTTGTTCTTTGTGGAAAAGATTAGGGCTCGTGAATTCCTGAACGATTGAGGATATGAGCTAGCATTGGTGCTGGGATCCACAATGGGACTTCCAGTACTTTTATCGATGTTCATGACCTACAAAAGTTTGTTTGTTTGATAAAACAACTCTTTTTATATTCTTTATCTTCTGGTTTTAGAGAATTAAGCTTTGAGCCTCTAATACTTCAAAAACATGAAATTTTATTTTGTTCTGTATTTCCTCCTTCCTGGTTTGTTCTGTGATTTTCCAGTTCATCAGAATAGTGATCTAGGAAGATGCTCTTTATAGCGATGCTTATTTGAAACATGAGTAGTTGCTTATTTTTATTTCTGAAATATGTATCTCTATGTTTGTGTGAGATATTCACATAAGAGAAGGTTAATCAGTATTCTGTGGTAAGCAGCTCTTGTTCTTTTATATATTATTCGTTAGAAACGAGTTGTTTGTATCTTTTCAGAATGTATAAATAATTTATTGCGAAAATAAGTTTGTAACACTGGAGCTTATTCTTGTAATAGTAGCTAGCTTAATGCTATTTGGTTATTGATTGGACATGAATTTATTTTATCGGCCAATACTTCCATTTCACATGATATTCACATGTGTCTTCAAACATTTAATATGTTTCTCATGAACATGCAGGTTCATTTACACTTCTTTTGGGCTAGGAGTTTCTTTATGCTTGATAACATGCTTTGGTCATATTGCTGCGGAGACAGCCAATGGTCATGGCCTTGCTTGTGTATCCTACACTCAGAATTAAGACAGAATCATGTGATTTTTAGCTTGAACCCACGTTTAATAGCTATAATGACTTTTTTGTTGTTCTGAGTAGCTTTGTTTTTCCGCGGCACTTCTCTGTTGCAAATGCTTACAGAGCTTTCTAGATGTGGAAAATATAAATTAAAATTAATGTTGATTGTTATATGTTCTTTTACCGAATAAACAATGTTATAAAGCTAACACTATACATTAGCTGATGGACGCTGGATACTTGACACTCCTTTGTAAATTGATATCTGCGTGCCTTCTTCCTCTATACAAAGCACCTACACATTGCAAATATTTGTAATAGACCATGAATTTTGATTCTTAAAGTTGAACACAACAAAAGACATTGATATGCAGTTTGAACTTCAATCATATTTCGTAATTGAAAAGAATATGAATTAATTTGTAGGGATTCCTCTTTGTTGTATGTCTGTCATATGAATATGTTAAACTTATTCATCTGATCACATCTGAAACTTATTCATTTTCTTTTATGATCCATTTCAAAAGGCTCTCTTTTTCATTTGACACTGCATTTTATTTTCATGAGGGTGTTATCAAGCAAGTCTTTCAGATTTGGTGGTATATAGAGAGGATTTTTGTATCAAAAGTTTGATGTCTCTGGGTTTAATTATAATTTGTTTCAACTGTATCATCTGAAGTAGAAACACAAATTCTGTCATGCATCAATCTTCTAGGTAACAAAGTTTGTTTTTAGTTGTAATTGAATATATATCCCAATTGATTCCAGAGTTACTACCATATACTTAATTGCTTGTAAGCTAAAAGATAAAAACATATGGAAATGCATAACTTACCTTCAGTCACTAATTCATTTTCCCTTTTTTGGTTGTTTGTTCCTCTGGAATTTTCATTTCTACAGGAATCAAGCATGCACAACTTTTTACTGCAACTTCCAAAAAGAATCATTTTTCAGTCAATTATGATTTAAACCTGTGACATAATTACTGTTATCCTTGAATAATTACAGTATATGGCTTTAGTGTTTTTGCTCGTGATGCTGGAGGCTGCAGTAGCTGCAGACGTAATTCTGAACATAGATTGGGAAGAGGTACATCTGTCAAGTTCTTTTTGTATATGGAAATTTTGGTTAATGTTGCTAACATTATATTTCTGTATGGTCTGATCATTTAACAGGATTTCCCAGAAGATCAAACTGGGAGATTTAATGAGTTTAAGAATTTCATTAGATCAAATGATGAGTTGTGCAGATGGATAGGTTCGGTGATTGTGGCTGCACAGGTATGCTTTTCATACAATTTATGGAAACTTGAAACATGCTTTTGTTGAAATTTGTGTTTTATCATTTTTTTTTAACATCCCAACTATCTTCAAATTTAACTATGCAAAATGTAATTTTTAATAGCTACCCAAACTCTGCATTGGCAGGAGTGTCATGGACTGGACCACCCCTTAAATTAATCATTGTATCTGATGACTTGTTTTTAATGTCGGGCATTGTTACAACAAATTGATTGAAGACATTTTTTTTTTTAATTTAACTAATCACTTAAATCTAGCTTTTTGGGTAAGTTTTCAGGGAACTTATCACTTAAATCTAGCTTTAAAATTTATCTATTCACTTAAATCTAGCCTAAATTTATCAATTTTACTAATTGATTGTGATCTTTTAGTTCCAGTCAACCCAATTTGTAATCACAGAAACCGGTGGAACTAAACTTGGAAAAGCCTGATCCAATTAATTTGGTATTGGCCAAACTGATTGAGATGAGCCTATCAGTGCATCTGGAAACTGATGCAATTTTGGCCAGAATAAGCTGAAACTTGAATTCATGGTTGGATCAACAACTGGGTACGTCATCCTTTTTTTAGTTGTTATTGGATTTTTCTTGGAACCATGTACATCATCCAGTTTTTAATTGTTATTGGATTTTGCTCTGTTGATTCAACGATTACAGAAAACTTAAAAGCACTGTATAACTGCACATTTCTGAACATCTGTGTAAGCCACCTCATCACAGTACAGCAAATAATTTCCGTATTCATATATAGATTTTGACGACCGGTCAACTATATGTGTGTACTCATTCTATATCCTAGGGTATCTATTGTGACAAATTCTTATTCTGTTTTCTTGGTCATTTACCAAAATTGATGTTTAATAATTTTTTTACAGTTTGCAGCAATTGCATATACCTCATATCTTCCCACTTGAACTGTCTGATATTCATCTTACCCCTTCACCTCTGTGCTGTTAGCTTTTTTATGATTTAGATTATTAATTTGTTCTAAATCTAAAAGGTTTTTTTTTTCCTCTGATATGCTAGGCAATGTCCCTCTTTCTGGCCATGATTCTCAGGGCTCTTGGTCCAGACAGTGGAAACGGCTGTGATAGTGATGATGAATATACACCGGCAAGGCTACCACTTTTACGAGACCGGGTTCAGCATGCACCATATGTTGGTGATCCTAGTGCGCCATACCAAAAAGATTCTTGGAACGTGAGTATTCGCTATCAGTTCTTTTATTTTGAGGTGTATTTGGATTTTTTTTTTTTTTTTGCATATATATCCCTGTGAAGTGCCTTTTACAATATGTAGCCCTGCAAAGCCATCATTTGGTGTATTGTTGTGAAGTGCCTTTTACACCCTAGAGTCTAAACCCCCTTTGTTTGGCATCCACAGTCCTTTATCTCTCATCTAATCTTTTTAATAAATTATATTTTGATTAGTTAAAGAAAGCCAATAAGTGAATTTACAGATAACAAAAAAAAACAGTATTTACCCCTTCTGTTGTTATATGGCATGATATGGGAAAAAGTGTGTGCACTAATTTATTATCCTTACAGTGTAGGCTAATAATTGAATGGTTGCCTAAAGATTTTGCCTTTACTATTTCTTCCGTTTCCTTGACTGGATCTTCTGGAAAAGTTTCAAAGAGATGGGAATCGAGTGAGAGCCTCAAACTCTCAGGGTTTAGAAAAGGGCAATTTCACAGGGATATGCATGCAAAAGCCCAATAGATTTTTGTCTTTTTTTTTTTTTGGCAGCAGTTTTCTGTATTGGTAGATAATTCAACTCTTTCCATTATATCTAACATTCGTACTTTATTTCACAGGTTAGGTGATGTCACCCGTCTCCAGAGGCACAATGTACAAGCCTAGTATTTAATGCACTTTAGTTTAGTTCCAATTATGATATTTGGGAGTACATAGAGTTGTGTAATTAATCAGAGCAACCGAGATGTTCTCAGTAGCTCAAACAGAGCCATTTATCCGTGTCATTATTGTCATATATTGTATAATCGCCAGATACTGCTTTCTTGATATATAGCTTGATCACGTTGGTGTAGCGTCGTTTGTGATGAACATGGTTTGCTATCATATAACTGAGCTTCCAATTGCCTGAGCTTGGATTTTATTTATGGCAATCTTCTTAAATGTTGTTGGGGTGCAGCTCTACTTGTGAGAGGAATATACAATTTGTAAATTGTTGAAGTACATCATCTCCATGGCCTGAATGGAGGACAACTGCGTCGAGCGAACGCCGAGACTAATCGAATTGGTCATCGGAGCGAGAATGCACACCGACACGTGTTGAAGACGATGATGGCTAGGTCAGGAATTTGGTCGAACATGTGGCTGGCGTAGCCAAATGGCGGAAAGGAGGGAACACGGTAAGTGATGTTGGAGCCTGGCTTCAGGGGGTGTGGGGGGTCAGAGAGCTTGTGGTGTAACAGACACGGTCACGGGCAATGACAACCTAAGTTAGTGTGATCAAGAAATTTTATTTTAGTGTGATCAACTCAATTATCAAATGAAAATACTTTTTGATATATTATAGTAATTTTTGTTTATAAGAATAGTATTTATCAAATGAAAATATACTCTCACGGTTATATACATTTTGGTACATAGTACTTTGATGATTAAAGAAAAAAAATTAAAAATAATTAATATAAATTTTTTAAAAATAATTAATGTCAATTAACAACTTAAGTTGTATTGATTGTTGATTCATTCATATTTATAATATAGAGTGTTTGAAAGAACATATTTTTATGATTAGATTAATCAGTAATCCATAAAAGATATAATAATATATGTGAGTAGATATTATAATTGATATTTTTATTTATATAATTATAGTTATTTATTTTTATTATTCTATTCATATTTATGTATAGTTGAATGTGATAATAAGATTGTCCTGTGATCTTTTTAAATTACATTAGGAAAAACTAACAGTGTTATGATTCATACAAGTATAATCTTAATAATATTCAATAATTATGACTTGCATTAATAGTTAAATTTAATATGGTGTTATGTTTATTAGACTTATTGACTTATTTTATAAAATTCATACGCACATATAAAATATTTTTTCAAAAATTTTAGAATATAATTAAGTAAATTTATTTTTAATAAATTTTTATTTTAAATTTAATTTTTTTTTTATATCTTACCAATTATTGAGCCAAGTGAAAAATATTAGATTATATGACTTTGTCTAATTAAGTAAGATATATTATGAATATGATTGAATTTTAATTATGATTATTAATCAATAAAAAAGAATATATAATTATAATATGATTCCTTAGGAAATGAACTCGATGGGAGAAATTCTCATAATTACTTATTTTAAATTCTCTATTCTTACATATAAAAAATACAAAACCTCATATAGATAAAACAATAGGATAAGAAAAAATAAAAATGTGAGTCTAATTCTCTTTACAAATCGATGTCACTATAGGTCTTGGATTCAACAATGATACGTAGACAAATTTTTCGAATCACATCAAAAATACATATCATATATTTAATCTATCATTATTTTATTTTAATTTCTAGTATTAAACTTTTTTATATAAGATAAATATATTATAATTTTTATATATACAATTATAATTAAAATGATAATCATTAGCACATGCTCCGAATATCGACAAAATACATGTGATAAAAAAAATAAACGTGATACTTGCTTAATACTAGCTAATCACCATTCTATGATCAATATTTTCAATAAGCAGGTCAACTTGTACATTAAAAGATTTAATAAAAATTAATTAAACATATAACTTTTTAATCTTAATAATGGTAAAAGATGCAGATCCATGTGACCGACTCCGCTTACAATTTTGTTGTAGGTAAACTTGTATTTTAGATAACTAAGAGAAGAATAGTATACAAGCAAAACTCAAAAGGACTCTGTATATAAAGTTGTTGGTCCTACATTAACAAAAGAAGTTTCTATGAACAGATTAGCAGCCCGTCCACGACATCCTCACAATTCTCCATCGCACGTTTTCTCCTCAGTGGTAATCCATCCATCTCCAAAAGACGTTGACACTGTGATTGATATACATCGATATCTCCTTCTGTCTGTCAAATAAAAGGTCGAAGCGAAGGTGATCGGCTCAGATTCATTCTTTATGGAAAAGACTAACATTTACTGAAATAATCAAGAAGTAAAAATATTCATGTATCCAAGACGAAGAGAGATGAATAAAGAATCACTGACGTATAATGGGTTTGGCTCACAACTTAACTTCACAAAAAATATTCATGTATCTAAGATGAAGAGAGATGAATAAAGAATCACTGACATATAATGGGTTTGGCTCACAACTTAACTTCACAATTTTGGCTTTTGAATTATATTGCTGTCCAATCTTTATGTGTGTGTGTCTGTGTGTGTGTGTGTATGTGTATATATATATTAGCCTCGACCAAGATTTGAATCTCTGAGAAAAAAAATTCTAACATACCAATGCAGGTCTCGTACCATGCAAAGCATGCACCAATGTATCTTCGTTACCTCATGTAGGATGGTAATGGTGTTTCATCTATTCCATTTTGGCTGACATGTACAAACCCATTGAGAAATGTTAAAAGTAATCATACATGAGATAGGTATCTTGATTCTTGAACGCAACTCCTTTATGCCAAATTTGGAATACACTGTCAAATGTAAAGCTTTTATTGTATTACATTTACATGTATAATCTAACTTTATTAGCAAACCTACTAAAATATCACTTTTCTTTATTCCAAAAATTAAAAAATAAACAAGAATGGTTTGATGATCTATGAAAGCTTGTTGTGGCAAATGCCTCATCTTAAAAAGGAGGAAAATTTTACACAAAATTAATAAATCCAATGGCATTTAAGCACAAATAAGATGCTCAAGTTGTATCATCCATCATATAAATGGAAACGTTACCAACACATTATCTCAGTCCATAGATGGTAAAATTCAAGGGCCATTATGATGCTAATCTGTGAATACTGTCACAAAATATACAACCAAAGGTATGTTGTGCCTTGCCTTGCACTAGGAAACTGGTGGCTGGATTTACATCCTTTTATCTTGGTCATGATCATGCACTCATATTATGTCTTGTTCAGCGCCTGGATAATGCAAATTCAGCGACGGTGGCATCTCAACAATTATGCTTGGAAGGTGACACAGTTTCTAAATTTTGTATGAGCCCTCTGATGGCAACCACAACTAAACGATAGCTGATCCTTTTTCCCATATGCAAGAAATGAACTGTAGATTATAAATCACTCATATCCAGAGATTGCGTCCATCCTAATCTATGATTATGAAGATCTCATCTACTAAATGTTTCAACACAGAACAATATTTTTCAAGTGCTTGGATATATATACTGGCACTATTCAGCAGGCATCAACAAGACAATAACAACATCACACGCCAGTACAATGACAGCATTACGTATACAATAGCATAATTGGTACCTTAATCCATGCTCGATACGTGAAATCTAGGAAGGAGTTTATCTGCTTGTGCATGAAATGATTATTCTGCATGATAACTTACCTTTCTGGAAATATACTTGTAACAATCTAGATATATGGCACCTAACATGAGACCCGTGATGCAAATTACCCATCTTAAGGGAGCTAATATGTTCATCAGCAAGAAAGCTTAGACTATATCAGGATTGAACAGAAAGTCCTATGTAAATGTTTCCCAACTCTAAATGGAAAGATTTGTTCATAAATTCGAAGATTTCACAACTAATATCTAAGCATGCGGTAAGATCAAGAATAAATACCAGGAAGTTGTGATAGAGGAAGGCCCTCGGTTCCCAAGAGAGTACTTCCGTCCATTGCTCCCCTGTCTCCTGGAGTTCATCTCTCCTGCGAATTCCCAAATTCAAGAGGGACAGTGTGAAAAGAAAGCCTTCAGATCGACCAACACAAAGATCGAAATCATGGCGAGCGATTCGTCCGTACGCCTCGCGGACGGAGCGGCTGGCACCGGGGGGATGGGGCTTCAGGGTAGTGTCGGGTGTTAAACAATTTTCACAAGTTCGCACGTTAACTTGACGGGAACTTGCCTTTGTGCCCGACACCTGGTGAGCAGTTGTTTGCGGACTTGCAACTGTTCGTTCAACCTTCTAAAGTCTTTGTTTTCTCCTTCCTCTCTTTTCTCTCTTGCACTCAAGATGCTCGATGAATTACTTGTAAAGCTTCCCTCTTCGTGAGACGTCGAGATTTGTCCACTACTCGTTTTCAAACTAATCAACATGTTGTTTTATAGGTCCTTCGGAACCTATACAAGGTTGTAACTAGGCTGATCCTTTTGAGAACGCATATATCGCAAGGGCGCCTCATGACTTAGGCAATCCCAACTAAGTCCGAGAAGTTGGTGCAAGGGTGCTTCACGACTTAGGCAACTCCAGCTAAGTCCGTGAATTCACCGTAAGGGTACCTCACGACTTAGACAATTCCAACTAAGTCCGTGACAGGATAGTACATATTGCTAGTTTAGTACTTTCTTACTGGTCTAGCCAAAACATTAAATCATGCTTTCTAGTGAATATGTTCATGCAACTCCTTGAACCAAGCTCTTCATAACTAAGAAAGCACAGGTGCCATAAAACCAAAATTGGTTTTCCACCACTCAGTGCTTGATTTCTGTTTATGTAGTATCCAATTGTAAGTACGTCTCAGTTTATATTTCTCCAGTTTTTCCATCCAACCTCCTCTTGACATCTGCCTTGCCATTCTCTTTTCTGCACATTCATCTTCATTTTATAATCCTCTTTCACTAGCTACTATTAAAGCTTTGCATGATTTCAGAATTGTTTGAATAGGCAAATGATATTATGCTCTTTCCAAGAAACACATTCTACCTACCCCTTTCATAAATTTATAATCTTCTAGGTGCCACTAAATATTTTATATGATAAAAACTTCTATCATCAAATATAATACAGTACATAGTCCGAAACATGCTGGAAATATACTTGTAACAATCTAGATATATGGCACCTAACATGAGACCCGTGATGCAAATTACCCATCTTAAGGGAGCTAATATGTTCATCAGCAAGAAAGCTTAGACTATATCAGGATTGAACAGAAAGTCCTATGTAAATGTTTCCCAACTCTAAATGGAAAGATTTGTTCATAAATTCGAAGATTTCACAACTAATATCTAAGCATGCGGTAAGATCAAGAATAAATACCAGGAAGTTGTGAAAGAGGAAGGCCCTCGGTTCCCAAGAGAGTACTTCCGTCCATTGCTCCCCTGTCTCCTGGAGTTCATCTCTCCTGCGAATTCCCAAATTCAAGAGGGACAGTGTGAAAAGAAAGCCTTCAGATCGACCAACACAAAGATCGAAATCATGGCGAGCGATTCGTCCGTACGCCTCGCGGACGGAGCGGCGTACTTCGGCCACGCGGCCGTCCTTGGAAATCGCGGGGAGGGAGAAGGCGCCGAGCGCGAGGAGGACCAGCAGGACGACGGAGATGGTGAGGAGGGCCACCAGGATCAGCGTCGGAGGTCTCCGGGGGTGGCGCGTGCCCCTCGCCATGGCCACCGCCCTCTGGGCAAGTCCGCCGATCAGCTCCCGGCGGTCTACTTCGCCGTGAAACCGAGGGAGGACTATCGAAAGCGGCACTTCGTTTCCTCTGATAAATTAGACGAAGTCGGCAATCGTCAGAAGTAAAACAGGGATATTTTTCGTCAAAAATCAGAAAGAAAAATACGATTTATTTATGTTGAGAGTGGGATTTGAACCCACGCCCTTATGAATTACTTGTAAAGCTTCCCTCTTCGTGAGACGTCGAGATTTGTCCACTACTCGTTTTCAAACTAATCAACATGTTGTTTTATAGACGATATGGCTCTTAGATATTTTGATAAGTAAAATACAAATATCTTGCGCTATAAATATAAGACATAATATATTTGTTGAGAGTGGGATTTGAACCCACGCCCTTTCGGACCAGAACCTTAATCTGGCGCCTTAGACCAACTCGGCCATCCCAACGTTGTGCTACATCACTGCTATATAATTTGATAATTAAAATAAAATATTTTTCCTCAAAATTATAAGATTATTTTTACGTGTTGAGGGTCCTTCGGAACCTATACAAGGTTGTAACTAGGCTGATCCTTTTGAGAACGCATATATCGCAAGGGCGCCTCATGACTTAGGCAATCCCAACTAAGTCCGAGAAGTTGGTGCAAGGGTGGCTACATCACTCCTAGATAATTTGATAAGTAAAATAAAATACTTTTCGTCAAAATTATAAGATTATTTTTATGTGTTGAGAGTGGGATTTGAACCCACGCCCTTTCGGACCAGAACCTTAATCTGGCGTAAGGGTACCTCACGACTTAGACAATTCCAACTAAGTCCGTGACAGGATAGTACATATTGCTAGTTTAGTACTTTCTTACTGGTCTAGCCAAAACATTAAATCATGCTTTCTAGTGAATATGTTCATGCAACTCCTTGAACCAAGCTCTTCATAACTAAGAAAGCACAGGTGCCATAAAACCAAAATTGGTTTTCCACCACTCAGTGCTTGATTTCTGTTTATGTAGTATCCAATTGTCCAGCTAAGTCCGTGAATTCATCGTAAGAGTACCTCACGACTTAGACAATTCCAGCTAAGTACGTGACATGATAGTACATATTGCTAGTTTCGTACTTTCTTATTGGTCTAGCCGAAACATCAAACCATGCTTTCTAGTGAATATGTTCATGCAACTCCTTGAACCAAGCTCTTCATAATTAAGAAAGCAAAGGTGCCATAAAACCAATTGGTTTTCCACCACTCAGTGCTTGATTTCTGTTTATGTAGTGTCCAGTTGTAAGTATGTCTCAGTTTATATTTCTCCAGTTTTTCCATGCAACCTCCTCTTGACATCTGCCTTGCCATTCTCTTTTCTGCACATTCATCTTCATTTTATAATCCTCTTTCACCAGCTACTATTAAGGCTTTGCATGATTTCAGAATTGTTTGAATAGGCAAATGATATTATGCTCTTTCCAAGAAACACATTCTACCTACCCCTTTCATAAATTTATAATCTTCTAGGTGCCACTAAATATTTTATATGATAAAAACTTCTAGCATCAAATATAATACAGTACATAGTCCAAAACATGCCTTCATCATGATGAACTCTTTAACACCAAAAATCATGCAAGACAACACAAAATAAAAATCATGAATAAAAGAACAACAAAATGAAAACATGTAGAAGCCATTGAAACACGAATATGTACCAAAAACAATCTGCATTACTTACCTACAGGTATGAAGGTGAAATCTGCTATTCTCTTCTCAATAGCTCGAATGATTTTATCTTGTCCTCTTCTAAGAAACATCCCTGAGCTTGTCCGAACCCTGAAAAAAAGCTATAACAGTTAGACATATCAAATTAACATAGAAATCTAGAACATCTTAAGAGACATCTGTGATATGTAAACCTGCTATCTGTACTCCGCCCAGTAGTGCTATCTACAACTGTTGACTTCTTCATATAAGGCTTTGCCAGTTCAATTAGGTACTTGCACTCTTCCTTGGACTGACAAACATATAAAATATCAGTATTTGTGATTTCACATGAATATCATTCACAAAACACAATAGAATTAGAAAAATAAAAATCTAATATGCAAGTTAGATGCCACGGTCAAAAGTTGGATGTTAATCTAGACCAACCCGAAATCAATGTCAGCACTTGAGGCCACTATATTGTTGAACAATTCTCTTATTAAGCCATATTTAAGTAAATACTAACAGAAAGCTAACAGTATCCATTTACAACGACGTCTTAAAATATAGTATGGCCAAAATTCAACTACGAAACCACATGTCAAATCATGAAATTGCCTTAACAAATTCAATTTGAGAAAAGACCCACGGGACACACAGTTAAGTTTTACAACATGTTGTTTTTAAATTTCAAGTATATGATTCTGTATTGAACAATAACCGTGTGAATTGCCCTACAAGCAAATAAAAAGCCAAGTGAAAGGTAAATTATGACCTAAATTTTAAAATTTGAAGAAAATAATTTTAAAAGAATACATAGGTGTGAGTTGGCATTGATAAGGACTTGATCTTTAAAAAAAAATCTAATATGGTATGATTTAAAATTAATAAAAAAAAGATAAAGGAGGATGCATTTGGTAAACAAAGTTATGTTGTGGTTTTGATTTAATGAAAATGAAACGCATCACAACAGATGTTCGGATTAATGTCAGAAAAGATGCTGATGAATTTTGAATACTTAAAATAAGGGAAACCAATCAACTCACATATAAATGAGGAAGATACAAAAAATATTCATGTATCTAAGATGAAGAGAGATGAATAAAGAATCACTGACATATAATGGGTTTGGCTCACAACTTAACTTCACAATTTTGGCTTTTGAATTATATTGCTGTCCAATCTTTATGTGTGTGTGTCTGTGTGTGTGTGTGTATGTGTATATATATATTAGCCTCGACCAAGATTTGAATCTCTGAGAAAAAAAATTCTAACATACCAATGCAGGTCTCGTACCATGCAAAGCATGCACCAATGTATCTTCGTTACCTCGTGTAGGATGGTAATGGTGTTTCATCTATTCCATTTTGGCTGACATGTACAAACCCATTGAGAAATGTTAAAAGTAATCATACATGAGATAGGTATCTTGATTCTTGAACGCAACTCCTTTATGCCAAATTTGGAATACACTGTCAAATGTAAAGCTTTTATTGTATTACATTTACATGTATAATCTAACTTTATTAGCAAACCTACTAAAATATCACTTTTCTTTATTCCAACAATTAAAAAATAAACAAGAATGGTTTGATGATCTATGAAAGCTTGTTGTGGCAAATGCCTCATCTTAAAAAGGAGGAAAATTTTACACAAAATTAATAAATCCAATGGCATTTAAACACAAATAAGATGCTCAAGTTGTATCATCCATCATATAAATGGAAACATTACCAACACATTATCTCGGTCCATAGATGGTAAATTCAAGGGCCATTATGATGCTAATCTGTGAATACTGTCACAAAATATACAACCAAAGGTATGTTGTGCCTTGCCTTGCACTAGGAAACTGGTGGCTGGATTTACATCCTTTTATCTTGGTCATGATCATGCACTCATATTATGTCTTGTTCAGCGCCTGGATAATGCAAATTCAGCGACGGTGGCATCTCAACAATTATGCTTGGAAGGTGACACAGTTTCTAAATTTTGTATGAGCCCTCTGATGGCAACCACAACTAAACGATAGCTGATCCTTTTTCCCATATGCAAGAAATGAACTGTAGATTATAAATCACTCATATCCAGAGATTGCGTCCATCCTAATCTATGATTATGAAGATCTCATCTACTAAATGTTTCAACACAGAACAATATTTTTCAAGTGCTTGGATATATATACTGGCACTATTCAGCAGGCATCAACAAGACAATAACAACATCACACGCCAGTACAATGACAGCATTACGTATACAATAGCATAATTGGTACCTTAATCCATGCTCGATACGTGAAATCTAGGAAGGAGTTTATCTGCTTGTGCATGAAATGATTATTCTGCATAATAACTTACCTTTCTGGAAATATACTTGTAACAATCTAGATATATGGCACCTAACATGAGACCCGTGATGCAAATTACCCATCTTAAGGGAGCTAATATGTTCATCAGCAAGAAAGCTTAGACTATATCAGGATTGAACAGAAAGTCCTATGTAAATGTTTCCCAACTCTAAATGGAAAGATTTGTTCATAAATTCGAAGATTTCACAACTAATATCTAAGCATGCGGTAAGATCAAGAATAAATACCAGGAAGTTGTGATAGAGGAAGGCCCTCGGTTCCCAAGAGAGTACTTCCGTCCATTGCTCCCCTGTCTCCTGGAGTTCATCTCTCCTGCGAATTCCCAAATTCAAGAGGGACTGTGTGAAAGAAAGCCTTCAGATCGACCAACACAAAGAACGAAATCATGGCGAGCGATGCGTCCGTACGCCTCGCGGACGGAGCGGCGTACTTCGGCCACGCGGCCGTCCTTGGAAATCGCGGGGAGGGAGAAGGCGCCGAGCGCGAGGAGGACCAGCAGGACGACGGAGATGGTGAGGAGGGCCACCAGGATCAGCGTCGGAGGTCTCCGGGGGTGGCGCGTGCCCCTCGCCATGGCCACCGCCCTCTGGGCAAGTCCGCCGATCAGCTCCCGGCGGTCTACTTCGCCGTGAAACCGAGGGAGGACTATCGAAAGCGGCACTTCGTTTCCTCTGATAAATTAGACGAAGT
>LVTN01000304.1:189915-271876 GCA_001649415.1 Musa itinerans
TGTTGAGAGTGGGATTTGAACCCACGCCCTTTCGGACCAGAACCTTAATCTGGCGCCTTAGACCAACTCGGCCATCCCAACGTTGTGCTACATCACTGCTATATATTTTAATAAGTAAAATATAATATTTTTCCTCAAAATTATAAGATTATTTTTATGTGTTGAGAGTGGGATTTGAACCCACGCCCTTTCGGACCAGAACCTTAATCTGGCGCCTTAGACCAACTCGGCCATCTCAACTTTGTTGAATCACAATATTCTAACCTATATTTGTGATTTGATTGACACTATATATCCGATATGTGAATTTTCATGAACTTAATAAAGCTGACAATTGTCCGGATTACTTTAATTCAAGTACTCTTATAAATTAGCTCATTTCGGATCTGATGTGAAAGAAAATGGGAACATTACTATTTCAAAGAAGTAGGGAAACATTGACTGCTGTTCCATAAACAAGAATAGTGAACAATGCTTGATGCTGTTGGCAGGGCCACTCAATGAGCTTCTCTCCACATGAAGGGAATTGATTGCATATCAATTCTTCTGAACTACCTCAAGTGATTGATGTATTTGAATCAGTCTGGCAGCTTTTTATTTGACGAGTCCTTTTCTCCAGCTCCAGCCAATTGTTTGCTGCTCATATGCCATTCATTAATCTCCATGGCAACAAGGTGCACTGGGCCATCCTTTCTCCTTTACAATTAGATTCCATAGCAAGCTGCAGTGTGGTGATGGTGGATGGACTTGAATTGAATGGCTGGTGGAACTAAAGCAGTGATGGTCTTCTGCTCACAACTAATAATTTACTGTGTGAAGGAAAAAGAAGAATATATATATATTTTCCTTTAAAGCATGATCTGGTTCCATGTTATCGTGGCGTCAGACTGTGTAAGGTTGTTTAGTATGACTGAGTGACAAGATTGACATCACTGAATTTAACATATTTCTACATGGATGTTTATTTTGTCAAGGATTTGATGCTTCCTAGGTTCTGTGTACGGTTGTTAAAGATGACAGGTACTGATAACCAAAATTAGATACTCTATTGGATTCTTTGGATGGCAGTGTCTGCAAAATGCATTTCAAGTTCAAAGCATCTTGTCTGCTTTTAGTCTTTCCTTGTCTCCATGAAGAGCAGTCTATGTTGTGATAATCCATGCTTTAGGAGTATTCATAGTATTGTTACTCACAATCTATTTTTTGATAGTCTTTGTCATCTGCTGCTAGTTTATGTCTGGAAGTCAATATTTGAGGACAAGACATTAAATTTGTAGGGTCTTCGTAGGAAAACATACCAAAGTACTTCACATAAACTTGTTTCTGTGTGGTTTCTGAATGATTTCCTTCATTTTGAAATTTTCAGAAATAAAAAGTTTCTCCAAAGCTCTCAATCTCAAATTCATTCTCCAAGGGATGAGCTCCTTTTGTTTCTTAATTTAAGTTATGATCACCATAATTGTTCGATTGTTCCTTAATTTAAGTAAAAGGAGTTTCAGAATTCTATAGCATGAAAGGAATAATTAGTGCTGAAAGGGTTCTAAATTTGGCAAGGCAGATGCAGAATTTAGCAACAAAGCAATGCAGTTTTACCTGTGTTGTTCTCAGTTCATTTAGAGGAGATTGTTTTTACAGATCAGCAGATAGCATTGTTTGCTTGCAAGAAACTTAATTCATAGCTTGCCTTTTTTTTTTTTGGGAATTAATAAAGGGGCAAAATTGTTCCTTTCAGATGAGTGTGATGTCTGTATGGCCTAAAAGAACATCGTCAAGGTGGAAGTGAATCAGTACAAGGAAAAGCATTATAAATACAAAGCTACATGAATTAAAGCGTGTATGAGATCTAGAGAGGTTTAGCAATTGGTGAGTAATGGATAAATACCCTTCAGATCAACTGGTGAGAACACTGCACAACAAAAAGGGTCTCTCCAATCAGATCATTGGTCTACAGTTACATGAAAACACCATGGCAAGCTTGCAGTCCTGCTCAGTTTCAGTATCAGCAGAGTTTGGAGTTAAAGAATCAATTGAGCCACAGAAATTTCTGACACTTTGCATAGTTGGTTGTGTGATCAAACACCAAATCCAAGTTCCAATTCAGTATCTTCCACAGGACTTCATTGATCTGATCTGAGGACCACCATCTTCAACATTGTTTGCCAATTAAGGCTTGAAAGATGCTGCTCTCTCTTTGAAACTTATCCACCTTCTTCCACCATGTTCAGCTTTAATGTCTTTTTAATCTTTTTTCTTACTATTTTGTCCTGTTTGTGAGACATTGCTTCAGTTTTATAAGCTTCTGTGAGAATGATGATTGAATTCACAAATTTTTTCTACTGCAAACATTTTTCTTGAGATTTTCTTGAACATGACTTGTGGTCATTGAAATGCCAGACATGATTGCCCCAGTGGAATTGTTTGCTTGAATTCTAGCCAAAATTTACTAGTCCTTATTCTGTTCTGCATCTTTCACTTACAGATCCATCCTCCCCAGATCTTATACTACTGGTGGCCACTACCATGAACCTTACTATCCATGTCAACTCATCGGTTTCCATCTGCGACTAATGAAGTTCATTGTTGTGCATGAGCAAGAAAAAAGAAAAGAGAAAATGGCAGTCATAGTCAAATGCTATACTTGCAAAATTCCAATTACAGATTTACCACTTCTTAAAGTATGAAGTAGGATAGACTCCTGCATTTATACAAAAAACTAATTATGCACTGTCATGAACATGAACTTGTAAGCTTTGATACTGCCTTGTGTCGAAAAGAGATCACCATAAAACCGATCACTTGTAAGTATCACATGTCCTGTGCGGTAAGTTCTTGGAGCTGGTTTCTTAACTACTGCTGTTGGAGCTGGATTCCACCTCGACGACATAGCCCCTGAGTGAAGGTGTCCTGTTTGCAAGATCTACTGATGAACTTTTCTTCTGCTGTAGCCTTCTTCTTGCAATGTATCCTCTTGCCCATGGAGTCACATCCTCGCTGATCTTGATCATCATCAAGAAAATGATCCGGTAGATGACGATCATGCTGAAGAGGGCTGCGAGGTCCCACCATTTTGACCGGTTGACGTCGATCTGAAAGACATTCTCAAGAATGTATTCTCCCGGAATCTTTGGGAGGTCTGGTGTTTGATTGTCAAATACGAGACCCTTCAAGTCATTTTGATACTGACCCTGTTTGACAAAGTGAAGGTATCACTATCGGAAAGACGGATGAATGCATTCAAGGTTAGAATGGGCATCGCCATCTTCTCTTTACCTGTAGTGCCCAGAAGTGGAAGCTGATGTATGACATGGGATATCGCCAGAAGGGCTTTGGTATGTCGTTAGGGAGTCGAAAGTAGCCAGAAACAAGCATGAATATTCCCTGTTAAAGGTGAAATCATGAGATGAGTTCATAGTTAAAGAATGCAGAATCATGTGACTGTCAATCGGATGAGAAGCAACAGGAAGCATGATTGTTTCTGATGAAGTATAGCTCTTCAGAATGATAATATATTTTGATTTCAGGATAAGCCAGCACGCATTATCTACTTCCAATTCCTGAAGTGTGCCTTGAAATCTGCTGCCTTTCCTAGCTTGGTCTTGACTAACAAAACTTATATCTGAAGATTGATGAACTGAACAATTATATGAAGATTTTGGTCTATGCTGATTCATAATTCTTGGCTTGTTATTCACCACATAGAAATTCTGAATTAGATTCATGTGCGGAAAACTTATATGGTTTCAACCTTTGTTGTGATTCTAAAGGTAGGCAATTCACTGGACAAAAGAACAAGAACCAAGTAAGCTTGCAGGAATCGAATCGATGTCGGTTACCTGAATTCCAGCTCCTATGATGATGCCCATGAGGAAATTTGGCACTACACTGGCTATGGCCATCATCAAACTCTCGACCACCGTCACACTGGCGTAGAGGTTCAACACAAAGAACAGGTAATGCATGAAGCCCGGATGAAGGCGTACCATAAAATAGCAGAGAGTTCCTGAGATCATGGTTATCGTGATCAGAAAAGGCATTGCAGAGAGTGTATTGCTGATGACAAATGCTACGACACCGTAATGCCCGTTAAGCCTCTCTCTTTGGAAAACCTGCATGAGGATGACAGCGTCATGAAGTTGAACTATAATAATAACCCGATTAACAATTAAAGCAGACCTTCATGTCTTCCACAAACGATGGGAATCCTCCAATAGACATGAATGTGACGAAGCCAAAGACAAATGATGCGCATGCACCCCTGGCCTGTTATCGAATATAATAGCAACAGGTTAGAACACTAAACCTGTTGTTCATTGGACTTTATCCATTTAGTTATCTTCAGTACATCTAACATAAACCTAGAAGATTATTAATCACGGCGAGTTGTTAGCTAGAAATGAATGCGCTCAGGTGGAAGGATGTGAACAGAGTACCAGTATGGATGTGTATCCAGTTCCAACATTCAAGTAGATAGTTCCAATACAGATGGTCACGACAATGTAGATCAGTAGCCTCAGCCAGTAATAGCCAAAATCCCTGGACATGTTGACGAACGATCGCTTTGTTAAGGTGAAGGCCTGCATCAGGAAGCTAGCTTGACTGCCTCCTGAATCCAGCACCGTTCCTTTCTGCAATATTCGCTGTTCGTTAGCTGTGTCTCAGGAATGGATAAAGATTCTGATGAGGAAAATTAGAACTTACGACTCGGGAGATCTCATCCACTTTCTCTCTTGCTGTGTAATTATACTGAGAACGACTGTAGAACTCAGTCAGCCTTCTGATAGCTTCAGATGTTGTCATTCTTTCCAGGGGATCATCACTCCTTTCAAGCTGTGGAAGATACAAGCAGCATAAATTTCCTTCTTACTGAAGCAGACACTACTGGAAGCATGGAAGAAATTGATATCATCATACCCTTGTTTTCAATGATCCCTTCAGAGTAGCTTTCACCTTATCAAAATCCGAGTTTATGCACCTGAGGAAATGGTCTGATGGATTCCTTAGAGGTGGGCATGGAAAGCCAGCTTGTGCAAAGAACTGTGGATAAGAAGAAAGATCAGAGTACAGATATGACTGTGTGGTGAAAGAAACAAGAGAGGGGACTCTTTCTCTCCCTTGATGATCAAATCCACGGATAGTTTACCTCACATGCCTCAGAAGCCCGTCCAAAATAAACAGTTTTGCCCCCTGAGAGCAGATAGAGGCGATCAAATAGTTCGAAGACCTCACTGCTGGGTTGGTGAACGGAGGCAATCACGGTCCTACCATCCCTCGACAGACCTCGCAGTGTTTGTGTCACAAAGAAGGCCGAAGCGCTGCATGATGCGATCATATGGTCGAGTTAGATATGTCCTCATGAAAGCAGAGTTCTTACTCTTAAACCGAGATTACTTATACGCTGACTATAGATATCTACGCAGCAAGTTTGAGTGTACAAACTATGGACCAACTTCTACGATTCACCTGTCAAGGCCACTTGTGGGCTCATCAAGGAAGAGCAATCTGGGTCTCATGAGGATCTCAAGACCAATGCTGACTCTCCTCTTCTCCCCACCACTTATCCCACGTAGATGCCAATTGCCGATGACTGTGTCTGCACAATCTTGGAGACCCATCTCCATTATCGTACCTTCGACCAAGGCTCGCTTCTCTTCCCGGGGCATCTTGTCGGGCAGGCGGAGGCGAGCAGAGTACGAGATCATCTCCCTCACCGTCAAAGTGCCGATCAAAGTGTCGTCTTGTGTTACATATGCCTGAGACGGAGAAGTTCAATTACATGTAACAGGACACAGTCGTGCACAAAGTTTTCAGTATAAAGAAGACAATTAAGTTCTCCATAAATATCGATTTGATCCTCAAACACAATCTTTGCTGGCGGCTACCAAAATTTTGCGATAACAAGAAAGAAAATTACCTTCTCAGACAAACTGGTACTGATAGACAAAAGAAAACTGATACCGTGAACACATGATTAACCATCACAAATCTTTGAACTGAATCGAGACAAGAGAAGGTCGGGAAGAGGAGGAAGCCGAGTGGATGAAGAGACTTACTGCGGTTCCGAAGGACAGCTTGGTCTTGCGGCCATTGAGGAGGATGGTACCGGAGAGGAACGCGTTGGTGGCGAGCCGGCTAGCGAGAGCATCGAGCAGCGTCGACTTTCCCGATCCCGATGGCCCCATGAGCGCCGTCAGGGTCCCCGGCTCGGCGTACCCGGTTAGGCCCTCCAGGACCCTGTGCGTCTCCCCGTTGCCGAGGGTCACAGTCACCGTCAAGTCCTTCCAGGTGAGCCGCGCCGACACGTCCCCGATGAGCTCCGTGTTCGTTTTCTCCTTCCACAGGGTCTCACTCAATGGACTGAGGGCCCCGACCACTATGCCGTTCCCCGACGGCTTGTTGGCCTCTATCTCCACCATCACCTGCCCCGCCGAGCTCCTCACGTCCACTGCCTTCATGTTGTTGCACCCCAGAGAGAGAAGAGATGGCACGCCCACAGGTTACAACAAGAGTGGGCTGCTGCTAGCGCATGTATGTCATGCGTGCTTGCGGTGCGGAAGAGGGAGATTTAAAGCTGGAAGAAGCGTTAGTAGTTGGGAAGGAGGAGAAAGGTATGCGTGTGGAAGTTTGGAGGAGGGAGAGGTGTGAACTTGGATCAAGGCACGCAGAAAGAGCCTCCGCGTTGTGTTTTGGTGTGACTTTGGAGGTGCCAAGCAGATCACAACCTCATGCTCAGCTGCTTACTTCTCTCTCTCTCTCTCTCTCTCTCAACCATCCTAAGAATTTAATCCCTCCCATCCTTAGAATTCAAGTAGAACTGCTGGACCAACAGTGGCATAAATAAAATCTGCAGGAAGATGATGGCACGATCACTGTAGCTGCAGCTATTGCACATCTTCTGCGGTTTGGTGTAGTGAGAGGATGATGCATTAATTTGGGCAGCTGGTTGTTGTGGTGCAATAAATACAGCGGCAGCCTCAATCCCCTTCCTCTCCCCGTTTCATGCCACAGTAGTAGACAAGAATTAGCTAGTGGTTGGAAAGAAGCCCACATTAAATTTTGAGACCCAAGGCAGCAACTATGATTTGAATCCTGTGTCGAAATGCTACCTGGCTTTGGAGAATATTCTCAAACAAAAGTCTCGTCTTAGGATAACATCAATATAAAAACTACTGTTAGTTCCTTCACTTCTTTGCTCAAACTAAACTTCTTTGTTTGCCCTCACTTTTCTTTGTCTCACTCAACCTTGCTTTGCTTCCGTTTTTGAGGTGAAAATAGAAACATGTATGACCAGTAGAAATCCCTGTTAATCGATTGTTTAGTCATGACCATGGAGGATTGATTTGATATGCTTTTTGGTTTCGATTAATCAAGTTGGTATAGTGTTTTGTCCAGTGACAAGCACAATTTCTTTGTTAGTTTGTGTTGCATGTTCTTACAATAATTAGTAATAATAGCCAGTGAGTTGAAAGGCTCGTAATTATTATAGAAATTATGATGGCATGAGGGTGTTGTACTTTTATTTTAATAAAAATATCATATATCGATAATAAAAATGATATATCAGAAAGTAGAAAAAAGATGTTGTATACATAGTTAAGTCATCAGAAGTTATGTTAGTATTTTCAAACAATACTTATATGGTAATTATCATATTCAGAATAATTATACTAGTGAGAATATCCAATTTTCCTTGAAAGAAATAGTAATAATTATAATCAGATGATTTTGAAGTATTTATCATCAGACACTAATCGAACTTGAGCTTATAGAATCAACGACATGATCAAGATGTATTAAGCTTATGTAAAATCCACCTTAATGGAAATTTCATGTATCAAACCACCCAACCGGCATTAAGTGCGGTCAATGACATGACAATAACCTTTCGGATTAATTAGGCCGGCAAGATTAGTTTGGGCATGCAAATCTTCCGTATGAAGAAAAGTATGTACACGTCTAATTAGGACTTTTGATTTAACTTAATTAGTTGCTTATGAATGAGACATTTTTGGGCGGCTTGATTGATGACTTTTCTATATATTCAAAAAAAAAATTACTTAAATTATTTAGGGAATTATGAAATATTTGATCTTAAGAGAGATGTAAATGTAAAAAATATCATTATATTATTATTATACATAAAACTTTAATGTTAGAAATTAAAATCAAATAATAATATATCATATTTATGATACGTAGCATTCGATGTTATCTAGAAAGTCTTCATTTGATCTGTACACACAGATACATTATCATCAAATTTGAAAACCAAATTAAGAACTGATATATTATCCTTAGAACGTTCTATAAATAACTTTGGTAGATATACAGTGTCATCAAATTTACTCATCACAGATAACTTTCGAGCTAAACTCGTTTTCTTCTTTTCTATTTTTCACAAGACTAATGGATTAATGACTAAGAAAGATTAAGAATAATTATAATCCCAATAACTAATATATTATCCTTAGAAGATTCTATATTTTTATAGACGAGAACAATGGATATATAATGATAATTAGGAGTAGAATATCTATAATTTCAATAACTGTTGTATTTTTATAGAGACGAATTTTGATGAAAATCCCTCTGGGCAAGATAATCTCTTAAAAAATCTCATTATAATTAGATTTTCTTTGATCGATAATTATTATTAAATTTTAATTAGAACTATAATATATATTGCTAAATCAAATAGAATCACATAATCTAATAATAAAAATATCATAAAATATTTCTTAAACCGAGAAAAATTTCCTGATTTTGCAATGCAAAGTTATTATTTCCTTTTTATTATTTTAAAATTATTTTTATAGGTACCTTACAACATATTGAAAATTATGCACGTACCTCTAAATTTGGGGCTCTTTTTCTTTTTTGGTTCCTTTTTTTTTCCAAATATTTTCTTTTTTGGTCATTTATCTCTTTCAGCCAATCCAATGACCCGTGTACTGAGTCGTGAGTTGTGCAGTGTCCAGGTATGTATGGATAGAAGCATCCACATCACATTAATTGAACTCTAGCACATACATTATTGATACACCCACCATTCCCCCCCAGGTAAAATTAGTACTACTGGATCATATTGTTTATGCCCTGATGCCACCTGATGAAGAACGTGATGACATAAATGTGGCCACCGTATAAGGTTTTAACCTTCCCAACTCGAACATAATTACACACTTTAAGTGTCTCTCCGTCATATAATATTGATATGACACATTTTAGTAATCTGTCCTCCAACCACCGTTCACAATCACGTTCGCCTGAGCACAATGCCACCTCGCAAAAGTCGGGACGACGCAGCTTGAGCACAACGCTGCCCCGCAAAAGTTAGGACGATACCGCCCGAGCATTATACCATCCCGCAAAAGTCAGGACGATGCCGCCCAAGCACAGTGCTGCCTCACAAAAGCTGCGACGATACCGCCCGAGCATGGTACCATCCCGTAAAAATCAGGTTGACAACCATAAATATAACATATACGGGCGATCTCCGGAGGGAGAGATATAAAAAGCCCCTCGCGGGGCCAGGAGAGCGAGGAGATTTTTGTCACTCTGTTCTAACAAGATCTTCGGAGGAGTCGAAGTCGAGAGTCCATTCCCAACCTTGACTTGTGTGCAAGGATCGAAGGCCAAGAAGTAAGCGGTCGACCCGATGGAGTCTCCGACTTTGAAGCCAGAGCCCAAGCCCGACCTCGTCAGACTCCGATCTTCACCAACTAAACGCCGACGTGAATGATCCTGTGCACCCAGGACTGAATCATGCGAGTTCACTCTCTGCCATATTCCCACCAAATGTGTTCAAGAAATCTGATGGTAATTGTGAAGAAAAAAAAATCAAACGTTAATGAGTTGGATGACACATTGTATAAAATAAATTATGATCAGAAAGAGGAGACTGACCTGAGTTTTGATCGAAGTCTGATGCCTCTAAGAGACAAACTTTTATGAAAGGATTAAATATGTTTAGAAGCTTTAATATCTTCTCATATGAAAGCTAATTTGGGTTTGACCTGTGAACGAGATTCGATTGTATGGTAGGTGTAAACCTAAACGAAGAAATGAGTATTGGACAAGTACTTAATTGTACATTAAGAAAAAATAGATTTAATATATTTATAAATGTTAACAAAGAGTGGGAAATAATATTTTTTTTAATAATAATAAAAAAGAATTTAATATATTTAGTCGGTCGATGTCACACTTTATAATACAACAATGACAATTTTGGCTTTTTCATAACTACTTTGGAGCATATCGTTCTGTCTTCAAGAGGGACTGAACAATGAACATCGACAATGCAATTATGATCCTTTAATTGCAGAGCGACGAACAGCTATATCCAATTGGCCAAGAAAATTAAAAGAAGAAGAAAGAACAGTATATTAATCTCTTCTTATCTGTCCTCTTTCCCTTCAATTCCTTTCGTCTTCCAAAATTACTAATTTTACAAAGTTAGACACCCATTAGAATTATTTTGAAAAACTTATCTTTTTAATAATTAATGATGGCAGTTAAATTAATCATCATAATGAATAAAGCACTTTTTAAACTCTGTATATAGTGTACTAAACAATCCCAGTTTATATAAACAAATTATTATGATTTCTTTCGTTATTCCTCGTTTGTTTTCATTTTCAATTATATTATTTAACTTTTGTTTGTGTTGTTCGATTCACAGTGGTCAATTTTAAATAATACAATTGAATCTTGAATGAAAGTATCTATTGATTCTTATAAATGGGAACGAGATTTCACACGATAATATTTGTCCGTGTACGAATTATTATCATTTAAATTATTGTTTTAATATTCAATTTTTATTATAATCTGTATACCCTAATCATACTTCCATCCGAGACCTCCACTAATCATGGTAAATAATGATTATTCTTTAACTTGAAAAATATAAATTAAAAAACCTAAAATATTCTCAATTTCTTCAAAGGTACTAATTAAAATTATTTTATATTTTAATATATTTATTTTAATGCTCAACCGACCTAGATCGTGTGTGTGTATATATATAAGAGGTTATTTTTCATAAAAAAATTAACATTAAGAATTTCTCAAATAGTGCTCTAACTTTGAATTTTTTTTTGCAAAGTATTCTTTTTAATAATCATTCTATTCTTATTATTCTTATTGGTCCTCTACTCAATCTCTCACAACACCTTCTATCTTATTGATCACCTCCTTTTTGTTCTAAATAATCATCCATTACTTGCGGTGTAAGCATGATAACACATGAAGACAATCAGTGGTATACGAGAATTTCTTAAAATAAAATTTTTAAGATAACTTGTTATATATATAAATAAAATAAATAAAAATTAAAAAATATTAAAAATATATGTATGTATATATATATATACATGTATATATTTATGTATATATATGTATGTATATATATATGTATATATATTTATGTGTATATATAGATGTATGTATATATATATGCAGCCCGATACGAGCTAAACCCTAAAAAGCTGGTCTCCGACTCCCAAATCTGTTTTGCCCGATCGCCCTTCCGACCGACGGGCGGCGCGCAAAGGCCGCCAATAATTAACAGAGGCAACGAGTGGCTCGAGTTCTCTCTCTCTCGCAGACACACACACATTGTTCGTAGCGTTTGGCTGTTGAATGGAAATCGTTTGACGGGCCTGCTGAGTACGGGATTGGCGGGGCTATCCCAGTTTCTTGTTGCCTATTTCTTACGATCGTTATGTGATATTCATCAAGAAGCTCGGATGCTGACGGCTGCGAGAGGACGCGCTTTCTCTTCTTCCCCAGTCTCGTCTTCCTCAAAAAGGGGTAACAAACTATCCCTCTCCTCTTTGCTTTCCACTGGTTATCACAAGCTTTAGGGTCTTGGAATTTAAAAGTACATTGTGACAAGTAGTCCTCTAGGATACTTAAAAATTTACTGCTTTTTATTTGAATGATAGTGTTCTCTGAAACATAGGTTCATGTTAGAAGTAATTTATGAGGTTTTACAGCAGTTGGAAATATAAAGATGTAATTTAAAATATCCTGCAGCTGGTGAGTCGTTTTCGACAAGCTGAGAGAGAAAGAACATTCGGATTTGTACTTCAAGTTGCCACCGTTTTTTGTTTTTGTTTATCCTTTTCTTGACTATTCTGACATGATGTTCTGCTGTGTATCATAAAACAAGACTTGTGATCTTAATCTATTACTATTTGTTTCGTTTTTGATAAAATCGTAGCTATTACTTGGAAGAATGAAAATGATTTTTAATGTCCAAGTCGTGTGTTTGTTGTCGTTTTGTTTCTCTCAAATGATCAATTTTTCTTGGTGGAGTTTACAACTCATATGAGTGATTTTCTCTTGAATTAAACTTTTTCAATATGCTGCACTTTGAGACTAATGCATACATATCATCATTCTTGTTCTTGCTTACGTGTGTGGTGAGGCTTGATCCTGTTTGACATGTTATCATCTTCTATTTCCTTTGTAAATCTTAGTTCTTTCCTAATGTCTAGATCAACAAAACTGATTTTCCTTGGACTGGTTCTTAATGGCTGGTATTTACCACTCTGGGCATGAATCCAGACACCAATCACTGCCTATTGCCTGACACTATCAGACCTCTCATTAAATGTCCTTGTTCCTCTCCTAAGATGGAACTATGGCTTTGGACTGCTAAGTGAGTGGAGTTACAACAGTTGTGTAAGGGTCCTTTGATCTTCATCATGCTTGTCATATTTAAGCCTTTTTACAAGGATAGCTTGATGTCAAACTTCTAGTTGGTGTTGAATTCTTTGCAACATAGTTTGGGCAGAAACCAAATCTTTCTAGGAATTAATTTTGAATAGAAGAACTTACCTCATTGGTTGTAATTTAACCTCATGTAAGCAGGGAGAAAGCTTTCAAAGTTTCCCTAGATATTGGAAGATGCTGGAAGACGAGGGAAATACAAATTAACATATAGGGAACATTTTCATCTCAAAGGTGCTAAGTATCACATGAACTAATGGACACAACCTCCTTAAGGTAACAGTTCTACAATCTCAAGTTTTGAGTGTTGCTTTTTTCCCAGTGGTGATAACTAGTCCCTGGGATCCAAAGAATTGCCCTCAAGCTTGAGATTTTGGGTGGACAGAAGAATAATATCCTTAAGGTGTGTGTGTTGAGCTAATAAAGTGATGAAAGAAGAATATCTTTCTCAAAAGGCGGAACAACCAGACATCAGAGAAGTAGGGAGGGGCTACAATTGCTCGTAGAGGGAAAAGTATTATAAATCAACTTAAGAAAAAACCACGTCAAGGCTGCTCAAGGAGAGAAGAAACTGAGTCGGAAAACCAATGAATGAGAACATGGGAGTTGCCAAACAATAAGTAGTCTTTGTTGAAACCACTGAGATTTCTTGAAGAAACTGAGGCAGCAAGGAAGTAGGAGAATTTGTATTTAGTGGTAGCTTCCTTTGTAGAAGGCTCTTAAACTTTATGGTTAAAGATCTCAATTGCAAGTGCAAGTGACAGTTAAAATTCAAACTCATCATTGTTATGAAAATTCTCCAACTTGAGGTTCACAATTAAAGCATATATTATTGCATGTATACATTATTGATCTATGTAATGCTTCAAATCAGGTTCTAATGTTTGTAAGATACCCATAGGATTTTTTATCCATAGACGAGGCAGAAGAAATTTCTCAGGTTGAATAAGCCTTTGAGTACTAGAGATTTGCTTCTCCTTATGCCTCGTACATTATTGTGCCTGGCTCCTGCATTGAGTATCTCAAGATAGCTATGCAATAGTTTGCTTACGATGGATCTGGATTTCCCTGACCCCTAGTGTTCAAATAGGCTCTGAAACCAGGTGCTTCAACAGCTGCTTGTATAATGCAAACATGCTGATACAACTTTCTTGACCTTAGCTGATTAATTTTATATAAATATTGATGAGATCAGCCTACTTATTCAAATTTCAATATCCTTCTTCACTAATGTTTTCTTCAATGCTACTGAAAGAACAATCCATTTACAATATCTTCCTAGAGATTCTTTTGGCATGATCTTGTTTTTTTTGTTTCCAATATTCCAAGAACACTTACTTGCAAAGCCCATGAGCTTGGCATTTTTTGGTTGAACCTCTGGGTTCCCCTCTTTCTGTATGCTGGATGACCTGGGCTTGCCCAATCCTCTTGCAAGATTTTTTGACTAAATGAAAGTTATCTTTGTTTAAAAAAGATATGGCCATGTATTTTCCATTCCAGCTTCTTCTCACCAGACTGTGTGATATAATAGTTAAGCTATTTGTTGGATCATTGTTGGATATCTTAAGATCCTTCAGGCATGACTCATTAGGTTGGCTTTTGCAAACCCAGAATTAATAGAAAGATTGTTTATATTTCTTACTCTATATCAGATACCTATGGCCATCAGCATTAGCAACTTTTAGTTGCTATAAACTGTTCAAATTAATTGTATGGTAAATAAAGCAGGGAGAAGATCAGAGGATTTTGATGGCGCAATTTTTGTAATCTCCTTTCTGTCTTATATGTTGCATTAGTAAATTTTTAAAAGGAACCTAGTACTAACAAAACAATAGTGATGCCTGTTTTGTCATTTATAGCCAAATGATAGCCTACTATGTTTTACAATGTTTAAGCTTATGGTTAAGACTGCAAGCTAAATGCCATTATTTGAAGTTGATACTACAACTCCTTTCTGCATCCTATGTGGATGGAAATATCTTCTGCAAAAGCATGCAGTCATATCATAATCTTGAGATAACTAAATATCTCTGGAGTTTACTCATCCTCTCTGCTCACTCCACATTTGTAGACATGTCATGAGTTGATAGTTGATGCTTGATTCTGTTATTCGTAAGTTGGCAAAACTCGTCTAATTTATTCATCTGAAGTAGCTATAGAGAAATGCATTAAGAAAAAGTAAGAGGTTAAAATATTCAAGGTTCATATCTTAAGATCATATTCTTACAGCTAACACTGTGGCAAAGAACATTTTCTAATCTGTGATGTATTCAGAATTTTCTCTGTTCTTACTTGGGCATCTTTTTGGTCAGCCTTTTGTTTCTAGGAAAGAGTTCTACTTATTCTGATTCTGTAAATATGTTTCCTCTTCGGCCTCCTGTCTCCATATTTATACCAGCCAGTCTCTTTTAGGCCTTCAACCCTATATTATGTTGAAAGTTGAAACTATAGAAAAAAATTAAATGAAGCATACACAACGTTTTAGGTAAGGAGCTTCTGAAGAAAATTATTTGTCAGTATGCTATTTATTTTACTCTTCGAGACTGGATGGTGATGCTTAATGACAAATACTCTAGATAACTAAAATGTTCTCACTATTGGCAAGGGAGATATCAAGCCAGACAATATCCTTTTTTGTGACAAATTCTACAAGAATATCTTGCAAAACTGATAAGCATTTTCCACATGAAGGATTTTATCAGTGTGTGTATGTAAAATCCTTGTTCTTGTTTTTGTTTGTTATAAATTCTACAAGAATATTTTGTAAAATAGATAAACATTTTCTACATGATGGATTTTATCTATGTGCATATTTAAAATCCTTTTACTTGATTATGCCTTGATTATGCTTATCTTTCTTATATTATTGCAGTGTTTATTGGCCTGTCTAGTGCACTACTACAATCGAATTCTAGAGGACGGTGTAAATCATTTGCTGCTTCAGTTCCCCCGGGTCCATTTAAACCACAAAAGGGCAAGAGGTTAACTAAACAAGAAAGGCGCACTTTGGTAAAGTCCTTTGTTGACAAGTAAGTTACCTGTTCCAATGAGTTTTAAAATGTCATTGGAAAAATGTTCTAAGACATGGGTTTGCTCAAAGTTATTATTTGAGGGGAAAAAAGCATCTTTGAGACTATGTATGTACAAGTCCTACTACATTAGTATAGGCTTGAAGGTAACCTTCCCTAGGGTTCCATCATGCATTTTCTTTTTTTCCTTTAAACCTTTTCTCTAAAAAACAAGTATAACAATCATCTAATGCTCTTGAAACAAGCATTTTTTTTATGAAAATAAGCAAATGACAACTCTTTATCCTGGATATAGTTCAGCAGTTTAAGCTATTGCATTTGATGATATATTAGATCCAATAAGAACTCTTTTTAGAGAGGAAAGCAGTTGGTTAGTATATTTTCTAAAAATTGTCATCACTTCTATCTTATTGGATCTTTGAGTATCTATTAGATCAAGTCTAGGGGCAGCAGTGTAGTGGTCCTAGTTGATCCACCTTGAATAACAACTTTTCTGACTTCCAAATAGATTAAAAATCTATAAACTAAAATTGAGCAACTGATAGGAGGATAGCGAACAAGCTAAATAACTAATAAAAATAGTGAATTGAGACCAAGTGGAATTTGAAATTACCTAAACCAAAGCTTGGCCAAATTTGACCCATATTACAACTTAATTGAACAAAAACTTAAAGAAATAAGACATGAATTGAGTAAGTGCAGGCTTAGCTACCCATATTACACTCCTCAGACGTTGAGTCTCACATGATTTGTTGCTAGCCACATGGTGCAAATGAATTCAATTTATGCTTCTCCGAAGCCTGTATATTTTTATTTGCAAATTTTCATTCACAATTTGTCAGAGCATGTTTTTATATGTGAATACGCTTGTTCTTGTTTCCTTATTTTATGCTCTGATGACTATTTTCTTTAAAATATTTAAAACCTATATTTAAATTCTACAGGTATAGAGCCTCAAATGCAGGAAGATTTCCTGCAGTTACTTACGTCCTACGAGAGATTGGTGGGTCTTATTACTGTCTAAAACTGATTGTACAAGAAATAGAGTACAACAATAAGTTATCCTCATTAAATAAGGGGACTGTTCAGTTGCGAAAAGCAGAAGACATTAATCAAAATTCAGATGCCAAAGAAGTGTCCTCTACATCTGTCAGAGATGAAACCTTGAAATCAGTCATTGATAGCAAAGTAAGGAACAACAATCATCAAGACAGATGAACAGTTTGATCCAATGAATATTTTTTTTATCAAATTATCTCAAATAGAGGCAGTTGACTGTGCAACTAAGTATTTTTGACATTCTGGATGTGTTTTGGCTGTTCATTATCAACATTGTGTAAATGATTTATCTAACTATTTCTCTTTATTTCTTGGACCATATTTCTTTTTACAATGTGCGAATTCTAGTTCGATTGCTATATCTTTTACATCATGTAATGGTTAGGTGGTTCATCAGTTAAATGTTTATATTGGAACAGATAGCTAGCTATATGATGGCTCAGTAAGATTATGGCATCTAAAGTCATGGATATGTCTAAAGTTAGTGGGATCTGGGATCTCATTGTGATCAAGGGCTGTAGAAAGGTTACTATAGTCAGCCTAAGTAAGTTCAGGTGGCAACTAATTATTTGCTTATTCTAAATGATCTCTTTCTTTGCACGAGAGAATTTTCCATCTCCCATTTTCTACCTTTTTCCTACACTAATTATCTTTCTCCGCTCTATTATTACTTTGTTTAATTTTCTCTCTTATATTAAAGATTAAAACTCTATGTCTCTCTCCCTCTTTATCTTTCAATCTTTGTTTCTTTTTTTGTAATTTGAATAAATGCTGCTATTGCCAATGTTTTTTTACTTAGCTATTTTATGGGTTGTTCACAGTTAGTCTGAAGGTTAGGCATTCTCTTCATATAATCCTTTCTCTTTAAGATGATGATATTTGTTTTCATTATCGTCAATGGTGAATCACATTGTCCTGCGATCCTGTCTTCCTGCTGTAGAAAAGTGCTTACTTGTAAATTGTTTGTGAAATATTTGGAATTGCATCTGACATCATTATTGGTTTTAAGAGGTTTTTTTTTGGGGACTGTTGTTTGCTTTTGTTTAATTGCAAGTCTCTTTTTCACTCTTCCTGTGTGCACTTATATTGCAAATCAAATGAAGTACTTTCTCCTAAAGACTTTGGTAAACAGAGTTATCAAGATAATGATTGGATTCTGGAATGTACCAATAATAATTTCTTTTGACATTTTTTTCATGGAAATGCTTTATTATATAAAGCTGACAAGAGTTGCTTTTTTATATATGCATGTAGCTTTTGCTGATAAATTTTCTCTTTTTCAGGATGAACCATCAGTCTCTCTGAAATTGAGAATTGAAACAAAAACCTCAATGTCTCCTTCAGGAGAATTTGTGGGCTCCAGAAAAGAGATAAGCACTAAAGACTCTTCACATGATGCACCTTCACCAAAGGTAGTTAAAGATACAGGAAACCATGGAGTTTCGGCGACAGAGGAACATCATAGGTAAGCTTGCTTTTTCACTTATCCTATGTCAAGTTCATTTTCTTATTTCTTCTTGATATTACACTTCCAAGGATCTAATGGTTTAGATCCTGTATCTGTAGCAAATAATTCCAATACTAACTACCATGATTTCCCAATGCATACATTGTCTTGGTCCTTCTCCTTCCATATGCTGTTTTATGATTCTACAAGAAACTTCATTAAGAATTCGAACACGAACTTCTTGTCCTATGGTCTTGATTTATGTGGCTATAAAGAATCTGTAGATGTATTTTCAAGTGGTTGTCCTGTTTATCATGCATAATATGGCTATATATCATAATCAGCAAACTAAATTTTTTGATAATACTCGTCTAGCCTGTTGTGCCTGTCTTCAGATAAATTCAGATGCTGAATACTGCCTTGCTGGTTTTCTCTCTGTAGTGATCACCATAGAAGTTCCGAGCAAGGATTTTCATCAAGGACGGCAAACTTGTGGGGAAACTTAAGGTCATTAGCCAATGGGATCATTAGCCTCTGGAGAAAAATGTAGGTCTTGATCATATTCTCAACAAATTGGTAATTCCAATGGAGATTGGATTGCCCCTTCTCACTATGTAATGCTGATCTTGGTGCTGCGGAGGAGGGTGCCTTTCAACTTTTCCAGTGTGTTTGTTTCTGCAAGTTAGTTGCTTCAGTCATCAGGCATTTTCGATCTAATGATGGAACAATGAAAGATTGTCCTGTGACAACCCTTGCATCGTTTTTGTGGCACATGCTGTGCTCTACAATAATTAGTCACTATGTGGGCACTTTCACTTGTCTTCTAGGTTGATTTTGGTGCTTCATGAAGTTTGATTCAGGCTTAAACTAGTAGTACATCCTTGAGCAATTTGAGTTGTGATAATTATCTTTCTAGTTGCAGTTTGAAATTTGTGCACATCAATCTTCTTCGTATCCCACATTGGAGGAATCATTTTATTACATTGACATCTAATTAAAGCAAGAAATAATGGGTACCATCTCATCGGTCACCCAAATCTTATCGAAACCTAGGGTTTATGAAGTTGAGAAATGGCTATAATAGTTATCGATCATTTCGTCATAGTATCTCGGCCGTGCGTGTCATCGTTGGAACGTGCGCAAATCTACGACCCGGGTGGCAAGTTTCGGATTGGGACTCGAATAAGCAGTCCGGCGAGACATCGGTCTGTTGGCGCTCCCATCTCATGGCGTGCTTTCGGCTCCCGACGGTGGGTATCTACCCCCTCCGCGTCTCCGCCTCCTCTCGGCGCCTCGCCCGTCAAAGAATTCGGTCTCTGCTGAAACCGTCGAGTTGCAATGCGAGGCCTTTCGACTCGGTGGCGGCTTCTACGGTCCAAAGATTCGATTGGGACGACGTCGTTCGCATCGCCGAGGAGGTCCAGGAAGACGACGACCCTTCTGATCTCCGTGGGTATTTCGAGAAAGTTCGCCTCTGCAACCGTGGATCTGTACGCCTTTTTTCTCCGCTGTTCTTGTTGTTCGGCCGAAATTAGTTATTCTTTCCTCTGTTTTTTGATAGTTTGCGTTGATGTGGTTGTTTGTTCCGGGAATATGAGCAGGAATTGAAATCAGAGTTCGTTCCCTTTCTTGTCGAGGATCAGATTGTTGGTTACATACATAATGGGTATGTGCTGTTGGCTTCAGTATCTGATTATTTCAAGAAACTGTGGGCGTTGAAGAAAGTGAATTTTTTATCAAGCAATCAGTTTTCGCGTTTTTAATCTCATCTTAAATTTGTTTCATATAGAAACTTCTTGAAATTACAATTTTTAATTCATTTATATATTGCAGCTACAAGTCATACACTTTAGAATCAGGGCGTATGTTCCCTCAATATTATTTGTTTATCACAAAAATGATGCACAAAATTCTGATTTAGGCTTCTGGGCTTCTTACTTAGCCTTCAAACATGTACTAGGTTTCTGGACCACCTAAGACAGTTCAAGGAGGTTTTTACAGTTGGTTTGGACAATAATGGTTGTCATGATGAAAGCCATGTTAAATTTCATTGTTCACTTATAACACCAGAGGAGAGAACGAGAGCTGTTGGAGATGCAATCAAATGCTTGGGAGAATTGATTCCAGGTACTCGGAATGAGGTACTCTTAGAAATCGCTTAGTTTGTCTCAAAGTTGTATTCCGTTTTAAATATGTGCTGACTTCGTCAAAGTACTTAAAGTAAGAATGTAGGATAACTTGTATTTTTCTTAACGTTATGGGATGTCAAAGTGTTTTCGTTAGAAATGAAGCTAAGAAATGGAGTTTAGAAATGAAGTTTATTGAGACATCCATTTAGAATATGTCATGCTTGAGAAATTTATGGTCTCTATATTAGCTTCTATATAAAGTTTATGTGCTTGTGATTATGACCCTTATATTGATAAACTATTTTTTTGCAACTTATGTGTTCTCTGATCCCTTTTTTTTTTTCTAACTTCCTTCTTTCTAAATCATGCCAAGCTATACCCTGTGACATCATCATATGGGATGCCTGTATTTTTCTCTCTAGAACGTGCCGCTGCTCCTTATTTTGGCATAAAGGTTAGTTTCGCTCTATAACATGGAACTGTTTGAAGTTTTCTTCATCATGCTTATCGAACTCATCTTCATACACTTTGCTTCTTCATTTCCAGAATAAATGAATCCACATTTCCAAGAATTCTTGTATACCGAAACTGTGTAAACTGGAATAAGATCATCATTATATGGTACTTTGTGTTGAAATAGACTGTTAACCATATGGACTAAACCTGAAATGCTTCCACAGTAGTGAAATATTAAGTAAAAATAGCCCAATATGCTTAATCTTCCTGTAACTGTATATGGAACTTTTTAGTTCTAAAATACCTACCTGGTTGTACATGCAGGTTTTGATGATTACTATCAACATTTCAATCTATTTTAATTGGATTGTTGCAGAACGGGCATGTTTTGGATGAAGTGTCTTAGCAGGCAATCCTCTCAGATTAATTGAAATATGTGAAGGAAACCATAATATCTTCATGCTGTGGACAGAAGCATTTAAGACCAAAATTTTAAATCATATCTTCTACTCTTCCCAAAAATTTTGATGACAAAGATGATATAGCTTGAGATGCAATAGGTTACAAGGGAGTCTAAAGAGACTAGTGGATACAGCACATAAATCAAGGGGCTCCTTGTTCCTTTGACATACCTTGCTTCATGTCAACAGCTTTACAAAGAGATGTAGAGAACAGAAAATGACTTCTGTCTAGAAAAGCTACTCAACTTGTTAGGCTTGAATCATATAATGTTTTGTCTCCACTTGATTATCTGGTTTACATTTTGGACTGTTCTTTGTTGTTCTTTATGGTATTATTTACTCATATTCTTGTAGATTATCAATTCTTGTTTCTACTGCCCTCTTATCATTGTGGTTGGTCATGTTATGTTAGTGTATGTTGCTTTCTAGTAGAAAGGAGAATTCAAGTCCAGGCTAATCTGCCTCTTTGTTCCTTTCCTTCTTTTTCTTTTTGTTGTAGGCCTATGGTGTTCACATGAATGGGTATGTGGAGATGGATGGACAGAAGTTCCTCTGGATTGGGAAGAGAAGTGTTTTTAAGCCAACTTATCCAGGGATGCTTGATCATCTTGTCGCTGGGGGCCTGGTATATTTTTATATTTGTTGACATAAGACAATCTTTTTTTTTTTTCCATGAGAGAATCCTATTAAGAATGTTACCTTATTCATTGTGTTACTTTGTACTTCCGAAGTATCTCATTCAATATGAACTTCTTGTGTTCCCGATTGTTGATATTGATGATGTTGAACATCTAACTTCACCTTTGTTGGTGTTGCAATTATATTGATTTGTTGAAATTGAAATTTACTGCACATTCCTTCCCTGGAGGAAATCATGTCGCTAACTATTTGCATCTGTACTTCCACACAAGCACATTTTTATAGATTCCCTCATTTCACCGATTTGTACTAAATAACGAGCTAACGAATCTCCTTCTTTTTGCCATTGGACTTCCCAATTGAATTCATTGTAACACTCATAATTATCAATTTTATGAAGATCCCATTGTGTTCCAGAAGCTCGTAACATCAGTCCTGATAAACCCTAATTTATTGCTTTCTCTCCACCAATAATGCCCACTCCTTCGACTCGCTCCAAAAAAATGGGATTTCGCGTAATGAGTTTTTAATATTCAACAATTCCTGTTACAGGCTCACAAGTACACACTTGAAAAAATGAAACATGCACACATAAAAAGATAATTAAGTCTATAAAGTTCCATGAACATAGGGACAGTCAAGTCTAACACATTTCGAAAAGCTAATCTTGGTTGCAATTTTTGTGTTTTTATATCGTAGACTGTTTGCTGGAATTATTGCTTGATGCTGGGAAAATCCATTTAGCTCTCCCAATAAATACTTGGGACATTACAGCTTGTTGTATTCTGTTTTCAAGAATTCATGCTTTTCAATAATCTTCTTCATCCTTGAAAATTTAATGAATTTAATCCTAAATCAAATATTGGCCTTACATCACTTTGTTAATTCAGCCATACGGAATCAGCTGCAAAGAAAACCTTCTGAAGGAATGTGAAGAGGAAGCAGGAATTCCAAGATCTGTTTCCAATGTGTATGTTAACCTTTCACATTTATAGGCATTGGTTTCTTGCATAAGATTTGGATGTAGAATATATAATGCAGAAAAATCATACCAGCTGATTTCCAGATTATTACTCTACGCATTTCTACTGTTTTAGGGTTGTCTAAAATAGTGGTATTCACATTTACATTTCGTGTCATGATCAATACGTACACAGAAGCAAATCATCCATCTTGTTTTTATTGTCCAAATAATTGCTATATTTAGTCTTGGTTACTTTTTTGAACCTTGACCTTGTAATAAAATATAGATTTTGTTACTAGTTCTGGATTTATTATTCTGTTATGGTCATTATGACTTTGCAACCTTCTAATATGTGCTTGGATATTTTTTAGAAAATGACTTTCTTGTTGTTACACTTTGTGCTGTAGCTAGTGTGTTTCCAATCGCTTGTTGCAATATTTTTGGCAAAAGAAAATCCATGTTCCAACTCCAAATGGTTGGGATATTATGCTTGTTGGTGTTGTAGCCATTGGCTATCCTATATTTGTATGATTATTATAGATATAAATGTTGGTGCTAATACCATACCAGCAAGTTGGCAAGTCTATATGATATGCCTTCACACCCAATATAGGTGCCTTGGTGTGAGGGAAAAAAAGAAAAGGTGAGGAATGGTGAAAAGAATAACAAAGCCGTAAGTCTCAACTATTTGGGATCGTAGTGAAAGGAAGAAACTGGCACAAAAAAGGTTAATGCACGTATAACCATGCATGAGACTAGAAGAAGGTTGACGAGAGTTCCTCTCTGTCAACTGAATAGTGCAATATGGTAGCCTTTAGTTCAATCCCTGTTGAATTGTGTGTCGCGATATTATGACAAGCATTTTCTGCCTCTCACATAAGAGATGAGAGGAAAGGACAGTGAATGGGGCAGAAAAGGAAGTGGTATTCTATTATAATTTGATTGCTCAAACATGGATATTTTAAATTTTTAATACACTCTTGAAGGTTTTGAATATCAGCAGCTTGTGAGTTTTGCCATGCTGTTGACATAATACCTCTTTGCATAATATAGATGAGACACTCCTTTTGCCGGAAGAAACAATAAAAAATGGTCTAACTTGATATGAAGTAGCTGGTGTAACATGACATGGTATCACTCTGCTCATAACTGAACCCCTCGTGTCTGCCAAAACTTCGATCCTTGCCGGGTACTGTCTGTATCTAGTACGTACTGGTAGAACCATATAGGTGTATAACAAGGCAGTTAGTCCAACCACACCAAGGTAGGTATTCTGTATGCAAACTGTACCAACATATGTTGACTTCTGTTATGTATATCATTATAGTGCAATATGCTTGTTTTATCGTATCATACTGACATGCTTAGTAATGTATAGGTATATGAAATGCCAACCATATCAACATATGTCACACAACTTTTGTTCTATATATATATGGCAGTAGATGATCATTATACCATACCAAACCATACTGTCATACTGTACCAATATAAGTATGTGGCATGTGCACCATATTCACGGATGTCAATACTTGGCTTGTTTTTACAAAACATTTCAGTGTATGATCATTATAGCAATGCCATGTTGGCACGTACTATCCCTGTATGATAAGTCTAGTATTCAACCAGGTTTTTTCCTCTTAAAAATATGGACTGAACCCATTTAACCGACAGCGAACCTTTAGTGATAACTATAGCAGCAAGGATCCGAATATTTGAAAAAATTAAAGAGTAGACTTTTGTGTTTAGCCAGAAAGGACCCAATCCTGATCTAGCATGGATCCAGTATCGAAATTGTATTCCTTGATCAAAGCCACCTATTGTTCCCATAGACAAGAAAATACTAAGACATGGGGGTGTCTGATCATACTTTTAGGGGCTTCATGTGATTTGCTAGGCTAGACAA
This sequence comes from Musa itinerans, assembly GCA_001649415.1. Classification (NCBI taxonomy): domain Eukaryota; kingdom Viridiplantae; phylum Streptophyta; class Magnoliopsida; order Zingiberales; family Musaceae; genus Musa; species Musa itinerans. Next base: position 214,744 of record LVTN01000304.1, read on the forward strand.
ACTCTCTAAATCTTTCTCAAAGCTATTGAGCTGGATATTTTCAGGAATGCTCCAGAAAATTCTGCTTTAAGATCATGAATGTATCAATAAAGCAAAAACTTGGTTGCATGGTTCCAATAGGAAATGTTTGAAGGCTACTGCTAGAGAAAAATCTTGGTAGAATAAGTTATATTCATTGTATAAAAAAATCCATTTCCTTTCATGTATTTTACCTGTTACTCTGTTATATATATATATGCATGTTTTTCAGATAAAATAACCATGTGCAAACTAAAATTTTGCTGCAGTGCCACATCCGTTGGTGCTGTATCATACATGGACATTGATGGATGTAGATACAAAAGGGATGTTCTCTTCTGTTATGACTTAAAGCTTCCTGTTGAATTCACTCCAAAAAACGAAGGTGACTAGTATATAATGTTTCCTTCTGAAAAATTGACAGTTCCTGCTGGTTTCCAATTTATTATATGGTGTGTTTGTCCTCCTTCAATTTGTGCACTTTGTTTCATCTATAATCTCTTTTTACTGCTGATATTCCCAATGATAAGTTACACACACACACACGCTCTCTCTCTTTTCCGCATTGAGTTAGTTTGCTTCTGAGATTCTGCTGATTTACCATTAACTATCTGGATCAATGATGAAAAAATGTCATTCAGTTGCCATATTTTATGTATTACTTTCAGTTCTTTCTTCATGGATATGTTTTTGTTACATGCCTTAAGAGAATTTTAAGAAACTGTTGAATTAGCCATTGAGCCAATTGACTGTCACTTTTTGAGTCAATAAAATAGTTTTTTAATGCTCAAGTTCTGCTGAGTGCAAAATTCTTTCTTTAAATTGTACCCTTGTAGCATTAATATACTTTTAAAAGATGACATACAGGAGAAGAAACTGTTTCGACTGAAGTAAGCCGGGCAGTAGATCAGTTTTTGAAATTGATAGAAGCACCATAACTTTTTCATATTCTTAGCTCTTGTTTCCCTTTCATGTGCTTTTTCCCAACATTTGCCTTGTAGGTTTATTTGTTGATTTGTGTTAGCAAAATTTGCCATTTTATATTCATACTTTAATGTGATAATGTTTGCAGATGGAGAGGTAGACAGCTTCAGATTAGTTCCAGTGAGTCATGTTGCAAATGTAATTCGGAGGACAGAGTTCTTCAAGCCAAATTGTTCCCTTGTCATTATTGATTTCTTGTTTCGTCATGGGTTTGTAGTCTTATCTTGGTCTTGCACATATTTGTTGTTCATATCATTTTCATTAGCGAGTTGAGATATTATATTTTACAAAAACTGAGAAGAAAAATGCTGTTGCCAAATACATTTAATTTCCTTAATCCATTCATCAGAAAATGAATGCATGAGCAACTTTTTCAAAGCTCACCTGTTATTGCTCAGCATTGAACCTTATACTCCAATATTCTGAATTACCAGGTTTATAAGTCCCGACAATCAAGGTTATTTAAAGCTGCTACAAAGCTTACGCAGTGGTGATTGCTCATAAACACTCTTCTTCAGGTCAATTAGTTAACCTTTTAACTTTATTTACCATTGAAGGATTTTTGTACACTGCTTAGAGTGACACTATTTGATGGGTTCATTCTTTAAGTGTTTACACATTTCTATCTCTGGTGTAAGATGTTCCATAACCATTTATTTGTTGCTGCAGAGATTAACGAGTGGTGATTGTTCCATTAAAGGGTTCAGCAACGATACAACTGCATTAAGTACCCGTGCTGTCATGACTTGTGATTAGAATGATAACTGCTGCAGAATAAATCATGAGGTTCCGCTTGATGATATATGAAATCCAACACTCGGTAGTATTGCTCATTCTGTTTTAGACAATGGGATGACATTAGTTTGAAATGCTATTTGTATGATACTTTCTTTTTAAGTAGGTGATTCATCTATAAAATTCGGCAACCTTTTCGACGCCATATTTCAAGTGCCTTCAATTTGAACAATAAAGCTTCTGTTGCCATTAGCAGTCGTCAATAAAAGGTACGCCTATTTAGGTCAATATATTTTGATGACATGAAAGAAACAGTTTAAAGCCTTGCACAAATAGCTTAAAATTGTAGACTGTTTGCTATTGAAAGCAAGCAGACAACAAACAGTACTAAATTGGATTTGCTCTTGTAGTAATCTTATTAGTATTGTTGTGGGAAACAACTTTGAGCCGTGGCCTCGGGGTCGGCACGGCTTGGTTTGGGTCCAAATGGTCGGGGATCGGGCTCGGTGTCCTTCAGGGGTTGCCGGTGGGGAACCGGTCGCACGCTTCAGGATGGTTGGAGGAGCGTTGGGTTGTCTCTGAAAAGGGGTTCCTCGCCTCGGCGTTGGGGAGGAGAGGCTTCGTCTTCGTACCTGCACACAGGTCGGGTCGGAAGCTCGGCCCGACCCCTCCGACGATCAAGTTAGTATATGTGGAGGGGATTTCGAATGAAGAAGAGTCTCATTTCTCCTCCTTTTTCTCCTTGTCTCCCCCTCAGTGTGCGGGGGTATTTATACGGGAATTTAGCGGTACCTGAAGCGCCTGTTCGTAGGGAGCAGGATCGTACCTCTGATGGCGTCTGACACCGCTGTTGGCGTGCTGTGAGAAGGTGAGCTTGAGCGGTCGTTAATGGGCCTCGGTTGGCGTTTTGGCCCATGCTGGCCAGGCGTTGCTAGCTCGTCAGAGGCACGGTTCGTCCGCTGATGTCACGGGGGTCTTATCTTAATTATTATCCTCATCAAGTATTATGATTTTTATATTTAAAAAAATTATATTAAGATTCTTATAGTTTTGAAAGTGAAACAAATAATCTCATTTATTGTAATGTTGTCGGTTGCATTGACGAAAAATATAACATATGACATTACGTGCTGGATTGGTATAAAAGTGACGAGTAAAAAGATAATTTCAACGTTTCTTTCATTTTCAATGATAAGCAACCTGGTGAGTGTGTCGTCGATCATGGAAAAGAGTTGGATAGGGTTGGTCGACCGAAGATGACCATCATGGAGGAGGTGACGAAGACAAAGGCTCCTATGAAGAGGGGACAGTAATGGACGTTCTTGTCGAAGTCGACAGGCCAACCCACCTTGCCGACGAGATTGATAGATTTCCCAAGCCGACTCCTTTGAGAGCTGAGACCGAGGTGTTGAAGTTGGCATCGAACATGTTGGTGAATTGAACCCCGTTGTCCATGACGGGTTGCTCTTGCTGCCGAGGAAGGCGAACTCGATTAGGAAATTGGGAGGCTCAAGAAAGGGTAGATGTTGACGGTGAAGGGTGCACCACTCCAGTTTAGGAATCGAATGATCTTGATCATGAAATTGCTGATGTCGGTCTTGAATTTTTCGGTTGAAGGAATCGAGTTGCTATCGTGCAAGTTGTAGACGTCGGCATTGAGGGGAACGGTGGTGGCCTTAATGCTGTCACTGACCCTGCATCATTGAGGGCGTTTTGGATGTTCTTCAGGGTCGGGAAAGTCGTGCTCAAGAACGAATCATTGTCGGATGACAGGAATGGACTGCTACATGTCTGCAACACCATGGACAAATTCAATAGATCTGTAAAGAACGAATACAGGAGGCTAATTGCTATGAACCTCCTCTACTGTTTGTAAGGAAAGGAATGTTACATTTAGTTTTTTATCAATCATTTTTGTGTTATGTATTATATTTTCCGTCAATACAATTAACAACGTTATAACAAATAAGGTTATTTATTTTTACTTTGAAAGGATCCCAATATAAATTTTTTTAGCATAAAAATTACAATACTAATAGAGTCCAAATACAGGAGATAATACGTTATTAGCTCGAACTCAAATTTTGCTTCATCTCACCTTCGTTTGAGCAAATCGAAAAGTACAAGAGGCATATAAAATATAAATTGGTGCTGAATCACTAAATCATACCAAAACTTTTTATTTCTTGATCTTCCTCTTTTCATGTTGGGTCTATGGATCCTCAAGTATATTCTTTGGGATGTGCCCAAAGATAGGTTTACAACCTGCCACATCAAACTACTCTTCTCCATGCTTGAACCTCCGGGTATCATAAACTTTGGTTTAATCCATAGATGATGACCCATCTTTGTCTTCCTCCAAGCTAGAATCATCAACCATCTTCTTGACTGATTCAATATCATCAGTTTCAGACAGTGTATGCATGCGAAGAATGTCCGTGTCCTCACTGCATGAACAAGCAAAATAATATAAAAAACACTTGATGGCACAGAAGGTGGAAGATAAACTTGTAAGCGTGGGAACTAGTCATACTCTGTAACCCCAAATATCTCCTTAACGATAAGCGAACTGTCCCTCGAGCAGAACTCTGGAAGCTGGAAAGAAATGCAAATTTGGTCGTTCAGGTCAGCATGAATATTAGGAAGTGGCCAGCATGTATGCTAAAACCTTGTAAAGGAACATCGATGTATATGCTTGAATGCACCTTCTTGGCGAGAACTCATGTCAGTCATCGGTTAAACCCAATAAGGATCAAATGACAGTTCAAACAACAGAGAGCTACATTCAAGATGCACAATGAATGAAACCAAAGAACAAAAAAACCAAAGGAGTTCATACATTTAAACTAAATGCATGGTCAAGCATTTCCTGTTCAATATAATCATGATAAATTATAGATGAGTGCCTTACCTCAGAGAGGTAAAGAATTTTCCCAAATAATGCTTGAACAGCAAGCTTTCGCTTGAAACCTTTCTCCGTGAAACCAGATAGGTCCATTACCACCGGGCCTGTAAGGGATGAACATTGTTAACAGCTGAAATTTATCAATAAGACATCTCTTATTACTAGTTGAGACGGCTTTACAAATTCATGGGCGTTTCCTCCATAGATGCATATAGATTACATATTACCGGATTTACACCCAAAAGTCAAACAAGACGTGTAAGAAAGACTATGCACCTAAGTTACTGTATGCCGTCTTCTCATTTTTAATTAATAAATCAAACACCTATGAAATATCCAGCTAAATGAAATATTGAACTACGTCTTTACATAATCATGTAACGAGAAATAAAATGCGTAAAAGTCTATATATCTCAATTTAAAGATGAACTTAAAAGGTGAATATATTGTGAAATAGACCGACAAATTTAACTTGCCAAAGTAGTTGCAATCATAAATGTCATAGTTCAATAACTTAAACTCATGACTTAGGTGCTGTGATTTATGCCGTACCAGCTAACACACACCTACTGTTGTTCCACAAACAAGCAGAGAACCAAATTTTACATATCTGCAAGGAAAGGGTCCAAATAAATTTCCTTAACAATTAAAGCGCCACAACCGGTGATATAATAAAATTTCTAATAAGCACAGCAGAGAGATGAGATCTCATCTTTAAGCAAACAAAATAGTCTGCCACAAAGATATCTAAATTGGCAACATAGTTTATCAAGAAATCATTTATCAACATATAGCAGAAGCTAATGAATTTCAAGTTGCATAATTTAGTCTTAAAGAATTTTAATTGTCACCTTAACCTGGGCATAATAGTGAGCCCAAGTTGCAACCGGTTAACATTAAGAATACTTGAAAAAGGAAATAAAAAAAAGTTCCAAAGGAAAGAAACAAACACAAAGAAAGAAAGTACATCATAGTAAGCAGAGCAGCACATGTTTAAGAAGCACACTAACAGGAGAAATCATCAAAAAATGTTCAAGTAAAACTAGGGTAATAACATCACCTTTCTCTTTAACAATTCTCCTTGAAACCTCATTCAAAATATCTGCAACTTGAGCATCTTCCAGCAGTGATGAATTTCTAAGATGTATGAGATCTATAACCATGTCAGGATTGAAAGGTTTTTCATTCAAAGTATATCGAATGTACTTTCTCAAAATCTCTTCCATGCTGAAACCTGTCTGAATACAGACATAGAGTGGCATTCCAAAAAATCTTTAAATGATCCAAAAAAATTACTTCAATAAGCTAAATCTAAAGAAAATGGATGCTAAAGCATTTCATGATGTGTTGTAATACATTGAAAATCACATTTACCCATAGGACACAAATGTGATTCCACAAGGCCTCATACAGTAAATTATGCACTGCAATGATTGATCTACAAAGTCGTAACTTCACTAGCAGATCCTACGGAAATTTAAAACTAAAAAGTTAATGGAATTTCTTTGAATAGCTACAACAAATGTTAATGTAGATAAGTAAAAGATAAGCAGCTATCTGTGTGTCATCATAAATAAATAATCAAAACTAACAATAAGTTGCTCTTTTAATGTGATCATGACATGAAACATGGTCTACTTATCTTGTTGATATATGATAGTCCAACCATATTGAGATATAACTGTGTATAAATGAAGTAAAATCGGAGAACTTCTTAGGGAGAGCTTATAAGTAGATATTAATAGATTGTAACATATAAGTGTCTTGTACAAACGATACAGCTTCTCTATTTTTTTCTTTTATTCTCACAATTAGAGCCTAAATGGGAGAACTATAAGAAAGGGTAGGCAAGAAAACAACCAGAATTCACCATATCCATGGCATTATCAAATATAATTTTCTTATTCTCATCCATCAAATTAAGCTTGCACTTGATATACTTCAAAAATAACTCAGGGATTTGTCCTGCTACCCATCCCAACCTAACATGCAATATTCAAGTGCTTCAATGAAAATGCTAAACTTTCCCAACTATTCAAACCATATAATCAAGATCCCTCTTGATTAAAGCAGATAAATGCTGTCTGATACGAGCGGAGGTAAAAACCTATTAACAAGTACCTTCTGCATTAGCTCTTTGAGAGCCGAATTATTTACTTCATCCTTGCCCCTCAGAAACAACTCGTCTATCGATTTCAACAAGAAAGCATTCTTATTGACCTGCAACAGAATGGTTGGTTGAAATAACGCAAATAAAGGAGAATCACAAGCTAAATGGTTCCTGTCTTGATGGATCATCAAATGAGAACAGATGAAAAGAATGCAAGAAACAGGGGCAAACCAATCTCTTGCGCTGGGCTCTGGGCGAAGTGAACTTCCTCACGGCCTTCACAAAGCCAATCACGAAAGACAAGCCAACCCACGCCAAAGGCACCGCGAGAAGCCACGGTAGCTGGCTCTGCGCAACCCTAGGCCCGGGGATGGTCTGGGTCACAGTCCCGGTGAACTCCACCAGGTCGAGCGCCTTCTCCTGGATCCACGGCAGGTCCTCCTCCACCACCTCCTCTTCCTCATCCCGTGCAGGAGCGGCGGCGGCCTGGGTCGATTCCTTCGGGTTCTTGGATTGCTGAGGGTCGGGGTTCCCCCTCCACCTCGCCCTCGCGACGAGCGTCGAGGATGTGCGTCTGCGAGGTTGAGGAAGACGAGGGAGGGAGTGGATGCGGAAGAGAAGCGTCTTCTGCGGAAGCGCGGTGGGGCGGGTTATCGAGCCGGCAGAGAGAGGCCAGAGGAGGGAGGAGGAAGCCATGGAAACGGCGGAGCTTCTGCTGCTACTCTACTATCGAAGGGGTTATCTCACATTACATAAAAGCTCCTTTGGAAGTACGTATTTACCCCTGCACGATCGAAAATTCTGATATAAATCCCTCGCGATCGTAGCACAATAACACAAAACACGCATAGAAAATATTACTTTTATGAGCAAATATCTTCGATCGATCGCAAGGCACACGATCAATTGAAGATATGGGAGAAGTGAAATAGACAGGAAAAGGATTCAATCTAAAAAAATAATAATAATTTTTTTAATTAAAAAAAAAGGGCACTCGAAGATATGGGAGAAGTGAAATAGAAAGGAAAAGGATTCGATCTAAAAAGAATAATAATTATTTTTTTAATTAAAAAAAAAGAAGGCAATGAAGACGAGAATTTGATCGCAGAACCCTCACGGCTTGTCATCAATCACATCAACACCATGCAAATCGCTTTTCGTCCGACCGAATGTTGATCGCAACGCCATATACGAGTCACGTTGCTCCAAGCGCCAAATGGACCTATTAATTAATTACCGTTGGCAGCAACGCAAGAGCACATTCATGTCCTGTCTCATAAACTTCCAAAACCAAGCTTTTAACAAGATAGAATTTTCCACTGCTCAACACAAATCACCTCACTGCAACATTGTATGGGTTATTATGTATGTCTGAACTACAAAAGGTTTAGCCTTATGGCCATTGTTTAGTCCTTCAGCCCCACGAAGATACAGCAGAAAGAGGTTTCGTGAGGGTCCAGATCCAGAGGAATATAATGTGGAACCTTGGACCAAAAATTGAACCGGATCATCGCATTTCAGCCACTTTGACCCGAGTTCGTCCTCCCACGCTGTTGAAGCATACATAGCAAGATCGAAATATTAGCTTGCTTGCAAGTTTCAAGTATAAAAATGCTCTAACCAGCAATTTTTGTTTAATTGATAGTGAAACTCACGAGAATTCCAGGCGAATATCTAAGAACCGCCGGTTCTCCTTGCTCTGCGACACTGTAACACAACCGGCTATCTTCTGACCTTTGTTCAACGTCATGGGATCATACAAGTACAGCAGGGTCTGAAAGAACAAAGTTTGACCATGATGTTCAGACAAAAACTCAGGTGGGCTTATGACTAATATTTAGAAACAATAAAAGTGAAATATAGAAGGATGCCCTTGAATTGGAGGTAAACAGATCACGTAAAGGAGGCACCTGCTTCCAGTGAGTTGGAGGTTTTCCAGGTGCAGTGGAAAGCATAATTTCTTCATCAGATCCCATTTCCTGCTTTTTCTGGCACAAAACTCTTGATATTTTGTCAGCCGGACCCAACAGGGGAAGTTGTAGCTGTTGCTCGGAAGGATAAACTGCAGGTCCTCCAAAGGCGGCATCGAACCAAAATGCAAATCCATGCAGCGGAGCTTTCAAAGAGTAAAGAAATAAATAGGTCGAGAAAGAAAAATAGAATTCTCATTTTTAATTATACGAATACGGTGTGAGCTTATCATCTAGAATCAGAAAATAAAACAAAAGTACTGCAGCTATAAGACTGACAATTACAGGTTCACTAGGTTACTAAAAGCAAATTAAGTTCTGCAAGTTATAGATTCCATGAAATTAGCTGCATGAAAGTCCAGAGCAAATTAACTATGATTGCAAGCTGAACAACTGATCTTCTCGATAGCAGAATAAATCAGCCATATATGATAAAAAATTACTGGTATATGTGCTTGACAGAATTTTGACTTTATTTAGCTACTTTGCACAATCCAAACCTTAGTCCCTGAATCTATTATAATAGAACGTTTACAACAACATTTTTAGAAAATTAATTAATGCCTTGCTCTTAATTTGTAATATTGGCAAAGCACAAAAATGTTTATCGTAATCCAAAAATCTACTGTAAAGCGCAATCCAAAGGGGAGAAGACTTCACAGAAATTTTGATTATATTACAGCCAAGGCAAATTATATTATTGGCAAATATTACTAGCCAAGGCAAATTCATGGCAAATACATTATTGTCCTGACCCAATTGAGTGGGATAGGTACCAAGAAACAAATAACTCCAAAATCTCTACACTGTGATTAACAATGAAACAAATACCAAAATCTATGATCATACAGTTTGCATCAAACATGCAAGGTTTCGGGAGCTAGCCTAAGAAATTTAGAGTAGGCAGTTTGCCTTGCTAAAGCAGCTAAAACCAAGAATTAAACCACTTATAAATGAAGATCGACAAAATTATCATAACTTAGTCCAAAACACTCTAAACTAGTGATTGCAGATTTTCCCGGTTTGGCTTGTACAAACCTATATTTACCAGTTTGAGCCCAAAACGAGATGCAATCGTGAGCTACTGCAGCTGTCTGCTGTCGCTACCTCCCTGCCGCAGACCTGTGTGCCACCGGTCTTGTGTACTCTTCCTTCTCTCCTCCTCCTCATCTTCCTTTATCCCTCCTCTTCTTTTCCTTCTCCTTTCCTCCTCTTTGTCTTCCTTTACCCCCTGCTCTTCTTCCTTCTTCTTCCTCTTCCACTAATATCTTCTCTTCATTTTCCTTCTTCCTCCACTGTCTCTGTACCAGTCTAGCTAAGGACCAATATAGTATCCCAATATGAAATTGCAGTCCTTGCTCTAAACAAAGTTAAATAAATCATTTTGTAACGAAGAACTAGGCCCAGAACTTATAGGTCATGGTATAGTCATGAATGATTAGGTAAGTCACTTCCTTAAAGCAAGTATGCTTACCTTGGATGCTCAAAATCAAAATTAATGCCATGCTACCATATTGCATTCTTCTGGACAGGACAAAAACTATAGCATGAATTTAAAATCTGCCATCACCTGTATCCAATTTCGGTAAGAGATTTTAACCACTGGGAGAAACCTAATTACCCGTCTATTAGATGGTGTATGCACTTAGATTTAATAGTTGGTAAATTTATTAGTGAGAATAACTTGCTAAGTCCATTCATAATGAAATACTTGTGAGCCTCTTCTTACAAGATAGCCAGGCTTTTACCAAATCTTTGTCCAAATTATGAGCCTCCTTTTAGCCTTCTTTGTCCAAGTTGTGCTTCAGAATCAACTATCTACCATAATACCCAGAGATACATTACAGAACAAACATATTACAAGCAAAATAATAGACATCCATGAAAGTGGATCAGAAGAACTTCTCATACAGGCTGATATGCCATTCAGGATCAATTACAAATGACACAGTATGGTACGAAAATAAATCACGATCAATCTATTACCATCATAAAAGAAGAAGTTGATGACCAAAACATCATCATAATTCACCAATATAAGTTGAGGTACTTTATAGAAGCTGAAAATTCCAAAAAATACAACAAAACCTAAAGAAGAATCAATTTTATGGCATTAATTACCTCGCAAGGTTGATGTAAAACAAAATCTTGTAGTTACAGATTCAAGCTCTTGAATTGTGACAGTGTAGCAATCCACATCCTTAACCTGTTTATCAGGCCCATTGAAAGATTTGATTTGCAAGGAGGAAGCATAAATGATTAGCAGTGTAGTTTTCAGTTGAAACAAGTAGCAAAATATAAATGTCAACACAATTATGTCAACTCAAGATATCATTTACTGTAAACAAGTTTATTTTGAGCCTCACATTCAATAATTCATGTACTATTCATCCCAAGTAGGTGCCTATATTTGCAACTACATAAATCAAATTAAGTCCTGTATGAGACATAATTAATCAATTTCCACAGAAATGAATCAAATGGCTAAACAGGTAAATTTACATGCCTATAAAGCTGAAGGTAATTAAAATATGCAAGTATAAGCACCACGAAAGGAAGAATTCTGAACATGCCAAGGTTTACAATAGACATTACAATAGAGGAGATGAAGGATAAGCCAGAAGAACAAAGGTGCAGCTTACACTTACAAGTATCGGACGTGTCACAACATTTTCTCTTGGAATTATTTCAATGTATGGCTCTCTGAGAGAAGAGTGTTTTGCGAGCTGCAGCATAGCAGACACTGCAAAATACGATAATAGTGAGTTGCAATACATTCACAGTTAAAGAAATCCCAGTTATCTCTTTTATTCCATGTTTCTGTCTCAGATAAGCCCATTTTCTGTGATATGTGTGAATGAATTTGTTCCATTTTAAGTGCTACGAGATTTTCTTGGCAGTTCACCAATGATGTCACAAAGTTTACTTACTTTTGATCCCGTGAACATCACGCCAGAAACCAATCCTTTCATGGTATCTATCAGCACAAGTAACTGGTGCCATAAAGAGCTGCAAGATAATATAATATATATTTTCATTTTTCAATCTCAACAGCAGTGATTTTCACATATAGGCACCAAACTGAAATGTTAAAGCTCAGAATCCACTAGTCTAGTTGTACATTGCAACTTAAATTTGACACCAAACAACAAACAAAGAAAATCAGAGCCAGCCAAATATGTAAGAAAATAGCATTCACTGCAATTGAACATGAATGAGCATCAATTGTTCAAAAGATATATCTTCCAATAAATAAGGTTCTTGTATAAGTTTTGTTTGGGAAGGCAGGCCTTAGTACAATAGTAAGGTTGCTACTTTAGATCAGAATTCAAGACACAAAAACAACCTCTCTAAAAGATAGATATATCTACATACATTGACCTTTTTTAGACCCTGCATTGGTAGGAGCCTCATGCAATGGATATGCCTTTTTATAAGTTTTGTCGGAACCACATTCTATTTATAGATTATCAATTCATATAACTACTGCAACTGTTGCAATCAACGTTTAAATGTTTATAAACACAAATAAAACACAGATCTAAATCGGTATATAAAAGCTAAAACCACATTGACAAAATGTCTTTGGTAAAAATACCCTATAATATAGAGGGGAAGCATCAATATAGGGCTAAGGCTGTCAATTGTACAATAGTGACGGTTGATAACAAATGCAATTATTGAAACTAGGGTTAGTAGATTTTTGTCTTTCCTCTGTCTCAGTTTTCTGTTTCTTCCGTAACCCCTCTCTCTGTGTCTGAGGTTGTGAACTCAGCTAAATTAACCAACTTAAGCTGAATTTGATTTATTAAAGCTGTTTTCAACTGTTTTCAACTGTTTTCCAACCATACGATCAATAAATGAATGAAAACTGGATTGGCCTTGGATGATATCGATACAAATCATGCTATCATATCATATTATATATATATCAGTAATTAAATTTATAAACAACAGACGAATTTTGTAGTATTAAAACAGAGAACACAAAAGACATCAAAAACCATAAGAAACAGACAACCCTTAGTTTGACTAGTGACAGTGCCCTCAATAGGGTTCAATGGTGGAAAAACTGTGTCAGAGAAAACTATGGTGTCTTCTTGCTGATGCAAAGGGAGATGACCAAAATATATGTTCTTGCAAAGGGCAATTGTCATGTATTAATTATTTAAATTTTAAAGTAGAATAAATGGGATCAATGTGTTCAGAGGCCAAAGTGAATTGTGCAATATTCATCAAATGACTATGGTATCAAGTATCTACTAACAACTATCAAGTCCAACAACCTAGATAGCTCCAGGATGATTCTAGTGCTAAAGCAACATATTCATATTCATTTATATTCATCACATGACATCCAACGATTTTTCCAGACATGTAATGATCAAGATTACAAACAACAACACAAGAATTATGTCCAAAATAACTTAGCAGTATTATAGTACAGAATGCAATATTCATCTTTCAGCTACATACGCTTTCACGACCTACAATGAGTAAGAAGTTGCTTTGTCAGATGAAGCCCTTTATGGCATAATATATGTTGTTCCATATGTGCAGGGATGAGTCCAGAAAAATGAACAAGAAACTACCAGAAAGATGTATGTAGCATGAGTATTACCGAAGCATGTGAGGGAAGAATAAGCCCTCCTGGTTTAAGCCATTTGTCCCTGGAAAATATGATACTGGGCAACATATTCTAAAGCCAAAAAATACAAAAGTTATTTAGAAATATAAAGTAAGTCAAAAGGAACACTGACTTGGAAAATGCAGAACGAAAATTGAAGTACTATTAAACTCCACAAAGTTCCATAGAATTTATTTGAACTCAGTTCCAGGCAACATTTAAGAGATAGCAAACGAATAACCACAAGCACCTCATGTAGGAGCATGTAACCCATCCATTCAGATATTATGATGTCAACCTTCTCGTTAATGCTGACATCCTGCATTCGAATAAAAATCATGATGTAAAAGCAGCCAAAAAGTGGCAAAAAGGTAAATTTAACTATGAGTAATGCAGTGACAAATGCTATGAAGAATAACAGGAAAAATGCTATGATAATTTTAGCACTTTAGGGAGGTGTTGCCACAAAATAAAGTCTCATAGTTTCTACTTATATCACTTCAAGGAACTGACAATAAGTGAGGTATGAACTACAACACACTAACAGGGTTGTTCTGCAGCTTACTTATGAACACACTACTTTGCTAACTAGTGCATGGAGGGTGGAATTTTGATACTCTGGATTACATGCATGGCGAGATTTAAATGTTGTGAATTTACATGCAGGGTAAGACCTTAATACGTGGAAAGCATTTACAGATGAGTGGAATGATGAGGAGATTAACAAACATAGGTTGCATCTTGAGATGGATTGTAGGCCTGCATTTTCTCATGCAGCCAACTCAATTCAATGACAAAATGTATAATTTAGATGACCTTTGCATTTACAATAGTCAATATATGCATTTAAGCAAATATGCAAACTACCAAACAGACCCTGCATTGCAACAACTAAAGCAAGGAAGGGGACATGCAGGCTACAGCAGTAAATATGTGCATTTGGTCAATATGCAAGCTACCAAACAGACACTGTATTGCATCAACTATAGAAATACAAGGGAAATGAAGACTAAAACAATATATGCATGCAAGTGAGCAACATGCAAGCTTGCAAACAGACCCTTCGTCGCATCAAATAACGAAATGCAGGGGAGACAGGCTATCAAGCATCCCCTTATGCTAAGCAAATTCAAGCCTGTGGAGTGTCATGGAGAAAACCTTTGGAAAATGAGTGTGATTAGAAATTTATGGCACCAGTCATAAGAGTTAGTTAGGGTCATGAACTTCTGCATGCACATTAAGTTATTTCGAGATTAAATAGCTTCATCCACAAACCTATCTGAGCACACTCATACTGCCAAATGAGTGTGCTTCAGCAGTTTTTATTCAACTAATGAGCTGAGAATGTTGCATCCGTTGTCCAATTTGTAGTCAAGCCGAACTCATTGATGACATGCAAGTTGAGACAAAATATATCTCAATTGTTAACATTCCAATAGAAGACCGCAAACTGTAAGCCCACAAGAAGATATCTATATGACACAAAAGCAGACCCTTCAATGTACAAGACTCTTGCAATGAAAGCGAAACAGAAGTATCATTATTTGGCCTAAATTGTCAAGCGGAATAGGCAGATTGGTATTATATGGAACTTAAGAATAGATTGTTTTGCAAATTAAAATAATGGCAGTGCACAACAGTGATTTAAAAAGACGCCCTGGCACTCGCCTAAGCGCTTGGGTGAGACGAGGCCCAAGTGCCTCGCACAGTAGCCGGGCAATGTGCTTCAGTGAAGCACCGCCTATTATAGTGACCAACTGCTTCAAATTTTTAAAGTGCTCTTTCACAAACTCAGTAACTGTTCAGTGTTAATAAAAAACAAAAAATTATAGTGACCAACTGACCATATGCCATTAGAATATGATGCAAAATCATCCAAGAATAGTATGATAGAATTAAGTAACAACAGTCAAGAGTATGTGACAATAGACAGGTACCTCAACTCGTCCAAAAAGAACGGTCACCCTGTCAGATAGATTGTTATCTTCAACAACATGTCTAGCCTGCATAGTTATTAGGCAAACTGTTCTTACTATTAATAAAAACATTACATGAGAAGGTAAGCAATAAAAATCTGCACATCTAAGTCTAACCATAAAATCTGGACCATTTGGACTGGTCATTTTATTTCAACTTAGGTATAAAGTCACAGGCGTGCTTGGTTCATGACATGGAAGCTACTCTAATTTAGTATTGGGTATATGTGTGTTTTGAGTCAAAATTTAAGATACAGGTACAGGAAGAGAGTCCAAATTATGATAATTAGTAGTTTAAAGTTAATTAATGATATTTATATTTTATTATAAATTTAATTTATTTTTAAGCAAAACTAAATGTAAATTTACTTTTTACAAAACTATTTCTAAAATTCTTTTCTTCTCCACTCTTCTCTGCATTTTGAACTTTTAACTCTCTTCTTGTCTCTCCCTTTCTTCTCCTTTTACAGATGTGTTTATTTGTCTTTACATCAAACAAATGCTTATATGTTTTCAGAAATTATCCTCTCAGAACTGGTTTGGATACCCACCAAGAAGGGAACATCCATCTATTTGTATACATGTGTCAAGAATGCAAATCTCCTGCAAACATCATAATGCAACATATCCAGTTAGCAGCATGATCGGAAAAGCCAACTGATCAACTTTTGCCAATGGGTCAGTCATTATCCATGGTTCACAATTGGTGCATGAACAACCCATCGGAGGATGTTGCTAACGGGCTGATCACCAACAAGTTGGATTATTGATATAGGCAACCAATCAAACTGGTATGGTACTAAGTGGTATACCGATCTTTATTGTCCATTACACCTGCATTAAATAATAAAAAAATAAATATTGAATGGTATTGACATATGATCTGTGAAACTGGTTGGTTGTAGGTCACCAGCAATTCAATATAAATGGATGTAGCCATATCTAGTAGTCTGAGACTCTGAGACAGTTGACTTCAGATAGCTTCAGTTGTAGATATTCCAAAGCCACCAAAGTGAAAGAGTAGTGTCAATGTCAATCTAACCGCAATCAGCAAAGTAACTCTTAAGATGACTTTAGATGAACCACATTATTTGAAATTAGCTACTTCCAGAAAGTGCCAAACATGCACTAAGTGGATTAGGAAGATCCACTTATGATAGTGTCACCTTTTAGAACAGTTCCCAAGTCAACTTAATGAATCATGCACTGACAATAGCCAGGATAGAGATATAAAGAAACATGTTGGCTACAGAATGTCAAATTTTGGTAAATTTAATTGTCAGAGATAAATTGCTTCAGACTTTCTGCATCAATCTCTCTGAGAAGGTAATATAACAGAACAGAATGGAAAAGGAGCAATTACCTGTTCTGC
Source organism: Musa itinerans (assembly GCA_001649415.1). Lineage (NCBI taxonomy): Eukaryota > Viridiplantae > Streptophyta > Magnoliopsida > Zingiberales > Musaceae > Musa > Musa itinerans. The sequence continues at coordinate 231,441 of LVTN01000304.1, forward strand.
AATTTCACTTGCATCTACTGCATACACCTGTCAGTAAATTAATTTAACTATTAACTATTCATGTACATTGGAATTATCAAGGGAAGAGCAAGAATATGGATGCAACAATACATGAACTAATTTGAATAAACATTAATGTAATGTTTCAAAGCCAATGGCAGCAACATTATAAATGATAATTTCTGATTTGTTGAGTAACTTGATGAGATGAAAAATTTTTCCTCTTCCTTTGTGTTAATAACTTAACCATCATTTGTAAACATAGACATGGAAGCATATCAAGATATTACAGCATTTTTCATTTTAGAATAAATTTCTATTAAAGATTCAGACAATAAAGTGATTATAAATAGTAAATCAAGGGTTTCTTTTTTTTTTTTCTTTCTTGTGTGGCTAAGGACACTCTTCCATTCAATTAATAATATACAATGATACATCACAAGATTGTGATCATGAAAAATTGATTTTCAAGTATGCTAATGCACTAAAACTTTGACCATAATAGATTGATAAAACAATGTCTTTAGCTCACTAGTACTTATAAGAACTTGCTGAATTGAAGGAACTGAAACAAATTGAATTTAAAAGTTTGTTTGAAATTACCGATGTATCTACCAAAACTATAACAACAACAACAAAACTGTCATGTCTGAACCAAGGATTGCCTTTTCGGGTATCGGACTCGTTTCAGCAATTTATCGGACTGGTACATACTGGTATCTACCAGTGAACCGACACATGGTACACTAGTGTGTATTGGTAGTTCGACGAGGAAGAAAGAGAGAGAAGTGGAAGGGAAGGTGGAGGAATAGAGGAGGGAGGAGGAAGGAAGAAAGAAGAAGAGGAAGAAGTGGAGGAAGAAGAAAGAAGAGGAGCAAAAGAGCAACGTCAGCATACCTGGGAAGCAGCGGCAGCGGTGAAGCGACAGCGATAAGGCAAAATCATCGAAGCAGAAGCCACAGCAGCAACGATGAGGAAGCTTCGAAGCAATAGTGGTGAAGCAGCAATGGCAAGATCTTATACGAGAAGAGGGCTAATTTGTTTTTTTTTTACCACTAATTTAGATAGGGCCCCACAATTTCTTTGATTTTTTTATTAATTTAATTGGATCGCCCGGAACGGGATGGCTCGTGTATTGGCCCATGCCGCTTGTACCATACCGTTTTAAGCAGTACAACAAACATTGATCTGAACTATTTAGGGTGGACTACATGGATCTCTTGTTGTCGTTAAGCTCTATAAAAAGTCAAATTCTTAGTTAAATTAAGAGTATTTAAATCTTTATTTATGTTTTTTAGTAAAGGCTTTTTAGGCCTCCTACCTCTCCACATATTACTAATAGTAAGTTTCTTTGCATCTTCTAACCATAGTATCTAATTATCTATAGCACATGTTTATACTATTATAAATGATTCTACATCATTCCATTTTCTCTCAAAGGCACATCTAGTTGTTCATAAATCAAAATATTTCTTTTTCTATCCTAGGTAGCAATCTGAATGATACAAACTTTTTGTGTATATCTATCAAAACTAACAAAACATCAAACTATCCTAATATACCACAGGTGAAATGACTGCAGAGTTCATCTTGCTTGCATCTAGAATAAATTTAGAATATTTATCAGCATAAACTACATATATTTAGAACAAAAGAAGTTCATAATAGTTCAACTTTAATATATTATACATGTAGCTGGGTGGTATGGTGGTATGTTTACCATATATAAGCAGCATAAACATCTCCGATGCTTGAAGTTGAAAGTTGAAACATATGATTTCTTTCCCATAAGTAGATCTTAGTGTATCTAACTACATTAGCTTCCAATTTGTATTGTCAATTTTATGTTGTTTGCACTTTGCCAACAAATGGTCGTGATGAAAAGTAAGCAAATCACTTGCTAATAATCTAGTAGTACCATAAACTTGCAATACATAACCTAAAGATACATAATATACACAATGATTGACTCCAGAAATTGTGGTAGTCATACACTTAATGAATTAACACAATTATAGAAGGTAAAATTATACTCATTGAATAATAAGTAAATCAACAAAAAGTTAGAATCTAGTAAAATATGAGATGCAATTACCCGTTTGGCACCGGCAGCAGCACAAAATATAGCAAGAATTCCAGTACCACAACCAACATCCAAAACAACCTAAAATAATAATTGTTAAAGCATCAAGTTTAAAATCCACATTTCAGTTGTCTTGATGATGGCACATTTTTTAATCCTTAGTCAAAGGGAAGAAAATTACCTTATCAAAAATTAAATGTCGATATTTCATGATAGCAGCTAAGTATGTTTCAGTGCGCACACGATCCTGAAGTATGATCAAACAATTAGCACCAGCTCTATTTCAGATAAGCATGATAATTGTCAGAGGTTCAGGATAACTACATGCACCTACATGATAAGAGAAAAGTTATCATCTAGTGATGATCATATAGTCTGAACAGAGCCAAGTCAGAAGCAGTTTTTATATTTGGCTAATATTGAGTAAAGAGATGTGCTATAATCATACTAGACGATACAGGATAAGCGAGGATGTGTCGGATTTAAACACGTCACACCCTAATTGGTTGTACAATTTTAAACAAAATGGGACACGAATAGATTCTGGGAGTGGCTGGCTTTCTATATAAAAATTTATCATATTTTTAATGGAAGAAAATCTTTAATGGCCTGGATCATCTCATATGACTTTACGTGTATATAAAAAAATCAGTGTGTACCTGAACTCCTTCACATGTGTGTATTATGCGTCCATATACATTGAAAATAGTTACGAAGCAGACACTAGTTACAAAACAGTAAAAGAAGAATACAATTCTCCTCTTCTTGTTGATGGAAATTAGTATCCTTAGAAAGATCACAAGCACCTTACAAAGGAAATGAGGAAGGAGGAAGAGGATAGAGGACGGGGACCTGGATCATCTCTTTGTGGATGGCGATGTCAGAATAGGCGCGGAAGTAAGACCGGTCGAAGTCAGTGTACGGCGGAACAGCCGGACTTCCCTGCTGCGGCAGATGCTGCGTCCGAGGCTGCCAGTAACCAAAGCCACCGCCGTCTCGCCCGCCCCCACTGAGTTTTCCCGGCCCCTCAATCACCCGCTCCGCGAACGACGAGGCGGAGTTCTCGTTGGGCATCATCTAGATGACAGATGCAAAAGGAACGCAGGAAGAGGAAATGGGATCGTAGCCTAATCGAGATGGGGAGCAGCAAAAAAGCGGTTCTTGGAGGATTTCTTAATCGTCCGAAGAAGCGGGTTGTTTGTTTCTCGAAAACAGAGAGAGAGAGAGAGAGAGAGAGAGGAGCAGCAAAGAATCGTTTCTTGGAGAGTTTCTTAATGCGTTCGAATAAGCGGGTTTGTTTGTTTCTCGAAAACAGAATGAGAGAGAGAGAGAGAGAGAGGCGCAGCATAGATTCGTTCGAAGGGTGTGGGTTGTTTGTTTCTCCAACACAGAAGCGAAAGCGAAAGCGAGAGCGAGAGCGAGAGAGAGAGAGAGAGGTTGGCTTAAAGAGAGATGGGATCAAACCGTGTAATCTCGGGCTCCAAAACATCATACTAATTCGAAGATGTGGCTTTATGAGCTAGTCTGCTGCTAATGCTGAATCCAAATACCAGAAGCCTATTTGGCACTTCAAGATTCACGCATGCATCTGATGCAAGTACGGCAGGTTGCAATGATGTTGTAGATAGGAGAGGCCTGCCTGCCGTCTTGGGTGTGAGCTATATCTTTAAACAATTGAGGATCATACATCTTCTTATCTTTGCAATATTAATATTTATACCGGAGCAAATTAATGACGGATGTATTTTACATGAATGAATATACAATAAATACAAGAATTATCAACAGGGAAATGTATGTTCAAAACAGTTACTTAAGAAAGTAACCAATTGCATCATATATACAAATGATTGAATTCCTGAAGCTACTCCTCATCCACAGCCATCAATAGAAGAATGCACCTCAGCCAAGTGACCTTGGACTTATGAGTCCTGAAGGTATATATATATATATATATATCTCGGGATTCAAATCAATTTAGCTTTACTGATGTTGGAGTTGCCAGGCATCGTCTGAGACATCAAAATGATAAATATTCATGGTTTTCTTATAACATTAAATATTGACTTCCTGAGGTGGAAACTCATTTTCCAGTCTTGCATCAATTGTGAAATTGATACATAAAACCATCATCGTTGCTATGGTAAGAGTCACATCTAATTGAATTTTCATCAGAATGTAAAAGATCTCAGTTATTACAACTCAGCGTAAACAACACAATCGTGTCCAGTCTCATTGCTATCTTTGATTCTTCAAAATCCAGCGGCAACGTATAGTTTCAAATTCGAGATATAACAAGTTGAAATTACAGTTAAAAAAGTCACCAACTGTGATTCAATTCATCACACTACACAAAGCAGCCGATGTACAGTACCATTCCAAAGTACAAGAGTGCAACCTTGGGGCCAGTCAGTCCTTCAGCTCCATGAAGATAAAGAAGGTCCCATGAGAGCCTGACAAATCCAACTGTCTCATAGCATTATAGTCGTTTCTACGTGAGCTAGTCCTCCTGTGCTGTGAAAGCATAACCAAATATAAAAACACCATATTAGTTTGCTTAAACCTTTAGGTACCAAAATGCTCTAATCAGCAATTGATCTGAAAACTCACGAGTGTGCTAGGTGAATATCTAACAGGCAGCAGTTCTCCGTGATCAGAGATAGTGTTACTGAACCTACCATCTTCTGATCTTGCTTCAACTCAATTGGGTTGTACAAGTGCAGCACAGTCTGAAAGAACAAATTTGATGATGACTTCTAGTCAAAGAATCAGGTGGTTTTGTAACTAATCTAAATATTCTAAAACGTGACATAGAAGAGTGTCCTTGTACAGAAATAGATCAAAAACGTCATGAGGCACCTGCTCCCAGTAAGTCCGAGCTTCTCCAGGTGCGGTGGATAGCAGAATTTCTCCAGGCACCTGCTCCCAGTGACTGTGGCTAGAACCTTGTGCTTGTTGGTCAGCTGGATCCGGGAGTTGTAAATGGTGATTGGGAGAATAAGTTGCAGATCCACTAAAGGAGACATCAAACCAAAATGCAAACCCATGCAGCGGAGCTTTGGAAGAGCAAAAGACAACTCAGTTGAGAAAGAAATTTATTACTCAGTTTGATTTATACAAGTACAGCACAAGCATCTAATCTAGAAGTCAGTACAGGGCTGGAATATAAAACCATTGCTCAAATATCATTTATCTATTAAAGTAAGACTCACATATCAAGAATTCCATAAAAGTAACAATTCCTTAAATTATGAAAGGATATCTGCTGGTTTAGCTTTAAAGTTGAGCAACTCATCTTTTCCATTGCCAAGTATATTATCCACAATATAAATTAAGACTTCGCTTCTAGAGGGCATCCAAAATGTTCACTTCTTAGAGTGAAAATCTCTTCCTGCACCTTGTGCTTAGTAAATTTTCAATTCTAGTTAATTTCTTCCAACAATCCAAACTCTGGTCTATGGATCTATTTACCATCACCAATGTACCAGGTATGCACCAGAATTTACCAGTCCAACAAGGAATAGTTGTGCAGACAAGGGAAATAGCACAGTCAGTTACCAAACAAAGTGTACTGGGCAGTACACTCACCATTTCCTGTGTACTGGTAATAAAATGACTGGTAGAAATCCTGGTTTTCAGACCACCCTCGAATTCAAAATGCCAAGTAGGAGAAAAACTCAGATCCGACCAAGATCCCTTTAAATCCGATCAAGATTCTTGCTAATACGGTTTTCATTTGCCAAGATCTAGTTTTGACCTGTGTGGATCTAGACATATATCTGTGGATTTGTATGGGTTTATGCTGGATCTGTACAAATATGGCCTGAATTTGCATACATCTGTTGTAGACATATGCAGATCTAACCTAGATATGTGTAGATCTGGTCTAGATGTATGCATATCTAGGCCCAATCAGCATAATTTGGTGTTGATTCTTCAATATCAAATGTAAATTCTATAATTATGCATCCGACTAAGATTGATAATTTTTATAGGAAAATAATACTAAAGCACATGAGTATTGATAGGCGTGGACCGCGTGGCAACACAATTGTGCTTGGATAATCAATAGGTGTCCACCATTTAGGAGTATGATCCTGGTGTGCACTGTTTTGCTCCATATTAGATAACTAATATCTCAATGAGATTGAAGAGACTAGAGACTGACTCAAGTCTTTTAAGGGGTAATAGCAACTATACAGTGCCACACTCATGTACAACCATTCTAGCATGAGTATAATAAACATCACGGTAGATTATAATAGAAGGATGCTCTTCTGCAAGTCCGATGATGGATCAAATTAAATTCACGATCTATGATACATCTAGAGTTTGATGGGACTATGATAAATATGATCAGAACTAGTTCATAGTGTAAGTGCTCACTCACAATGGTGCAAACTTTAAGCAGACTGGTGAACAATTAATGGACAATAGAGTGCATGATTTTTGACACCATATGCAGCTCACTATACAGGTGTCATGATGAACACCAGCAACATCTCACTGTTGATGTGGACAATGGTAAAAACATAAAACAATTGCCTTTTTCTTTGATGCAGAAATTCACAAAGGGAAGCTTGTACGGCCCAATGTGACTCAATTAACCGCCCACTACATCTACTTAAAGTTCATCCAGTAGAGAAGGATCAGACTAAAGCTAATATTCTTTTCGATGATCTAGGCAAGCTCTCATTATACTATCTCATCAGATTGGAGGGCTGTGGAGAAACACATTCTCCAGTGTCTAAGATTATTGTCATGATAAAACCACTATATGTTATCTTGCACTGCGTTGATATGGAAAAGATGTTGTCGCAAGATTGTCCCATATTAGTTTTCCAAAATTGAGATAACAACTTGCATGATGACCACAACAGATTTATTGGTTATAAGATGTTTAACTGAGCTTAAGCTGTAGTGAAAATATATTTTCTTATGTGATGATCTCTAAACATCTAAGTGTTCCATACTCTTATCTTCGAGAAATGATTTGGAGATATGGGCCAAATATCTCTTCATCAAGGAGCACCTTCTGAATCTCATTTGTAGTGCATATCAAATTCTGCACTTCGTGATATCCCCAGAGATGATATTGACACGGACAATAGTATGTCCCTTGATAACAATTGTTAGGGCCAAGGGTCTCATTTGTTCCTACTACACAATCACAAATAAGTAAAACACATGAATCCAAGTGATATTTTAGTTATGCCACCCAAGATGAACATCATAATGCACGTGAATCCACATGACTTGCTTATAGCCAAGGTTAAGTTGTGGATTGTTATGGCAAGATGAGACACTTCATATATTTAGTTAATAATGAATTCACAACCTTCTTACCAGTATAAATTTCATGACTTCCAATTCATAATGATAGTTGGACAGTTTTCTCAAGGTTGGATACATAGTATGATTCATAGCGCTGGTATGGCAATCACAATCTCAATTATATATCTTATGGAGCCATACTTGTCACAACCTTATTTGACTTAGTTATTTACTACTACATGGCTTATAAATACAATAAAGCCTAATTGCACCACGTTGTTTCATCAATGTCATAGAGTTTATTGGTATAAAGATGCCATGGAGCAGTTTCATGGTCCATAATTACAACCTTGATCTACAACCAAGTCATATTGAGGACCTTGAACAACCTCCCAAGGATTGAAAATGATCATTTTGATGATAGGAAGCATATTTATGGCATGACATTAAATTTTTGAGTTAGCATGTCATTTGAAGGTCTTTTAAGTTTTAAGTACTTATATACATGTTTGAAACATATTTCAATTAATTGTTCACTCAATTATAGCTAGTATTTTTTAATTATTATTAACTCTAAATAGGACAAAACCCATAAAAAACACAACCTTATTTTTGGGTACAGAACTGGTCTGCTTCGTGAACCAGTATAGGTATTGGACTGAAACATTAAACCTTAAATACAATTTTATATGAAAAGTTAATCTCTTGGCCTTAATTTGCAAAATTGACAAACAATAATAAGAACCTAATGCATTATCATAATCCACATGTTTTGTTCATCATGAATCGATTATCTAGCACACCGATAATTAACAAGACTCCATGAAATATTTTATGAAATTATAGGATAGGATGCCAAGGGAGATCATATCCTTCACATTGGGTTTGTAATACATGCTCAAACATGTTTCAACTCATTATTCACTCAATTTTATTCAAAGTTATTTTTTACTTATTATTAGCTCTGATTAGACTAAAATCCATTAAGAAACACTAAACCCTTTGCTTGAGTACTGAATCAGTCCGCTTCAAAGACCGGTACCAGTATTAGACTGAAATGTTATTTAAACCTTGACTACAATGTTTTTAAAAAATTAATCACTTGGCCATAATTTGTAAAATTGACAAATACCAAAAAATCTAATGCATTATCATAATCCACACTTTTTTTTGGTTATTATAACTTTTAAGATCAATTATACATCACAACCAAAAATCAAGAAGAGTTCATAAAATATTTTGAGTGTATAATTGATATCAAAATTATTAGGAGAACAGACATATTACAAGCACATATTAGGAGAACAGACATATTACAAGCACAGCAATAGCAGATATCGAAATTCATGAAAGTGTATAAAAGAGCATCTCACACATGCTAAAGCTGCTATTCAGGTTCACTTACAAATAACTGTACCATTATAAGTTGGAATATTTCCTAGAAGCTGATCATAAAAGAATTCAAGAAGTACAACAAGATAAAAGAATAATAAATTTTATAGCATTAAGTACCTTCCAACAATGATGAAACACTAAAATTAATTACAGATTCAAATTCTTGAATTGTAATAGTGTAGCAATCCACTTGTTTAACCTGTTTATCAGGTCATTAAAAAAAATTATTTGCAATGAGATAGCATATATAAATAGAACCATAAAGTTAAAAGTAAACATTAAATTCAAAAAAATTCGTGGGGCATACAGAGTCTGTACCTAAAGGACAAGAATTTTAAATCAACCTTTACCATAGAAATCATTCTTGCCTTTTACCAATTGTATGTACCATAGAATTTGAAAAATTTTAGTTTCCTGTCACCTTGTCTTACTGTAGTATTCATTATCATAGGTTTGCTTGCACTCAGTTTTGATACATCACATGGATCCTCTCATTAACTGATAAGTATGTTTCCTCTCCTAATTTCTTAACTTTTCTACTTCACCTTGTAAATGTTCTTCTTACTGGTTTTAGCAGTGAATAAAGAAACACAGGTTGGGTTTACTTCTTAAGATTGATAATAATTGCTCAGAGATAAGGAAGATGCAGTCACACCAGAGCAAGGCTGGAGAAATCTCCTATTCATTAGCAAGCTCAAATAAAAACACATTTGAAAAGTAGTGCATTGAAGCTCTATTTCATGTGAAAACCTTTATTTAGTCAGTCCTTAGTCTAGTCATCTTCAGTACTAGTAAGAATAAATCCAATTGATCAGCCAGCTTTAGAAATGTGTTATCAACCAAATCAAGTTTTGCTTGGTACTCAGTAGATTCGTCTGAGTTACAAGTTACAACAATTTGTCAGGCCGTGACTTCCAGAAATGTTATGATTTAATAAAAAACAATTTCTTCCAAAAATAATTCAAGGTTTCAATTTTATATAAACTACTTGTAGGAGTAAGGCCCTCCCCAGATCTTGTATTAACAAAAGCCACGTTTACTGGGCTACCCCTTTTATCAATGATTCCACTAGTAAGTTACATAATTGAACTACCAAAAAGGCATCAAATAGAAACATATTTACATTTCAACTTATTCCAAAATTATTCTTAATCAGTAATGGACTCAGTAGGTTAGATTACTAACTCCATGGACCAATAACTTCTCATAAAACAGAATGTTACAAGCAAAGAATAGGAGACAAACATGTACCATGTTTCCCGTTTTTTTTTAAAACTTATTTCTATACTTAATCATTATATCATTATATTCATATACTTCTTGATAATAAAAGGCCTCCAAGGTTTTATTTTTTCATTATTTTGGATAACAATATTCAAGTGAATTTAATGTGGTTGTCTATACTCTATAGCATGGTTTGCAATACCATATCATACCACTCGGTACGGGCAGTACGTACCAGTCCGATAGAGGACTAGTAAGGGTGGTACATCGGTACACCTTAGTGTACCTTGTGCCGATATGCCAGGTACGTACCATACCAACAACTGATCGGTACACTAGTATGGTACGATATTCAGAACCTTGGTCTATAGACTATATTAGTACAATAGCTGATGTGGAACCAGCTGATAAATACACCACCTAACGGCCAACTAACCTTTTCGGCCTTTTCAAAAGTATTCTTGCCTAAATGTGCTTTAGCTTGAGTACAGTCTCTAACTTTAGAGAACTGACATTAGGTTAGCAATAAAATGATTCCAATCTTTCCAGGGAGTCTTCACTATTTTAATTATTACTTATGATGATGAGCTAATGAAAGAACTGTTAGTTTCTGAGAAATATATATCATGGTTGGGTGATGCATGTGCAGGTTATATTTTGGTATTCATCTTAAGCTAACTTTTTCATGAGCATGCACTCTCCCAAAGATAACAAAATAACAAATAAGAGATCCTGGATGAGTTTAGTAGAACCACCAAATTTGCTTGAAGAACAAATCAACAGCCTAGACTTACCAATATTGGCAATGTCAACACACTTGCTTTTGAAATTGCCTCAGCGCGTGTGTCTCCAAAAGCAGACGTTTTTGCAAGTGGCAGCACAGCAGACACTGGAAAGAAAACAAAGTAAGTTGTAGTACACTCACAATTAAGAAAGCCCCAGTTCTTTTCTATTTCAATTTGTTTCTGTCCCCCTGATAATCAATTTTAATGTGGATGAGCAAATCAATTTGTTCTACCTAAAGCCATTCCTACTTTTTCTTGGCAGTTCAATGGATGTCACACAACTTACTATTGATCCCATAAACATCATGCCAGAAATCAATGCTTTCACGGTATTCATCAGCATCCGTAAACAGTGCCATATAGAGCTGCATGATAAAGAATATCAATAATCTCAACAGTAATGACTTTCACCAAGAGATACTAAATTTGATATTTAATGTTGCTCAGAATCAACAAATATATTTGTACATTGCATCTTATATTTGACATCAATCAACATAACTGAGAAGATCACAGTTGGACAAACAGGACAGAAAATTAAAATTAATAGCAGTTGAAAATTATAGAGATATTGTTCAAAGAGACGTATCTTCCAATACATTGTGCTATAAATTGTATATATTTTGTTTGAACAACATACTATTTATAAATTATAAATGTATAGCTTACATGATAAAATTATAAAGCATCAAGGTGAGAAACATAGCATAGATCTTAACATGTATGAAGTATGAAAAGGTCATAACAACATTGACAATGATGTCTAAAATAGAGATTCCCAGTAACATATAGTGGAAGCATTAATCTATTAGAAAAACTTAATGGAACAGAAAGTCTCCAAAGCTTTCATATGTCTTTGCTTGTTATTCATCAGATGAGAAGATATTGCTTATATGTGAAGGATCCATATTCCTTCTATATCAAAAATAACAAGCATTTGCAAAACTTGTTTTACTTTTTGAATCCATAAGTTGACAGGTGTGTGAATTCATCAAAAAGAAATGGAAGAAATGTTTGAATCATAAGTTTGATAGACAATTGGAAGATGTCGGCTTCAGATAATATGGACCTGTGGAAAGAGAACTATAAATGTATTGATTAATGCACAAGTCAATTTAGATAAGTGATACTAAAGAAACTAAGAGAGCCATCTCAATTGAAAACAATAAGACTCAATTTTTTAACTAGTAATAGTGCCCTCAGATAGCTCAATGGCAGGAAAAGATCTAATAACCGAGACGACTTCAGGATGCAAAGCAACATATTCAGAATCTTTACAATCTTTACATATCCAACTGTTTATGTGGACATATCAACAATCAAGCTTGCAAATAGCAATACAATAATTTATCCAATAAACTTAATAGTATGGGATACATCAAAAGATCTAATGGACCATTACAAACAATAGGAAGATATAAACAGCCCCTTGTTGAAAATGTGATACTGCCCTCAACTTGCCTAATGGTGGTAAAAGATCCATGTTGCTGGCAGAAAATATTTGGGATGATGCCTTGTTATTTCTTTAGAAAATAACTATAAATAAAGTAGGTTCTTGTGAAGGGCAATTGTTATAGATTAAAAATTTTAAATAAGATCAATTCGAATCTGTGTGTTCAGGAACCAAAATGAATTAGTAAACTTCAATGTAAAGATAAACTACAATGTAAAGATATATGGTCTCTAGTCCAATAGCCAAGACAATTCAAAGAAGATTCTACTGTTGAAAAAATATATTCAGATTCACGAATATTCATTACATGCTAGTTACAGTATCACTTAATTCCAATCAAAATCATTTCATCAAAGACGAATCCAGTTTTGGCTGATTTCACCACCCTACAGTAAAAATTTGGTCATAGTAATCAAAGTCAATTGGAGTCCGCTAGAAGAAGAAAAGAAGAGAGGAACATAAGGGAAGAAGAAGAAGAAGAGGGAAGCCAAAGCAAAAGAAATATGTAAATACATATACTTTAATAATGATTGTACCAATGATTTAAAAAGGCGCTCGGGCACTCAACTAGGCGCTTAGGTGAGGCAAGGAGAGGCCTGAGCACCTCACACAATAGTCGAGCGACGTGCTTCAGTGAAGCGCCGCTTGGGCTCTTGCTTGAACCAAGCTCGGGCGCCTCAGCCGAGCACCCGGTTGAAGCAAAGCAACTGAACCAGATGATCAACTATGGCTCAGTTGAACAGTAGGTTAGTCGGTTCGATTGAACCAACTAAGCAAAACAATAAAACCCCACCCCCCACCCCCCCCCCCCCTCTCCCGCACGACCCCGACCCATAAACCCTACTTCGTCGCCCCAACTCACCTCTGCTCCCATCGCCGCCTTCGTGTGCAGTCATTGCCTCCGCTGTTGATGCATAGGTCCGACACTTCCTCTATCACTGACAGACAGGTCTAAGGGTCTAGCTTTCATATGTAGTTCTCTTCGCCGTCGTTACTTTCGTATGCAACCCTTTTCAACACCAAGGGATAGGATCGTAGCTTCCTCCACCATTCGACGAACACATTTGAAGCTTTCGTCACCTATGACATCACCATCCGCAACTTCCAACGCCGTCCAAAGCTTTCTCCATCACTGCTGTCACCGTTTGTAGCTTCTTCCGCCATCGCTATCATCGTCTAAAAGTTTCTTTGTTACTATCGCCCTCTCCTTCCCCACGTTCCACTGTCGATGACTGTTTTCTCTCCCTCTAACTACTTCCCCACGTTCTACTGTCGGTGACTCTTTTCTCCCCCTCTAACTACTATTAACAGTGGAAAAACTGTTAACAGTATTGTTAATCCTTATCTAGTATTAAAATTATTGTTAAGTGTTAACTACTATTACAATATAATAGTCCCTATTTAGCACTATTAATCTCTATTTATTTAGAACTATTATTAGATTTCAGGATTAATGACAAGTGTACAAAGCAATGCAGAAGCTTTATAAAAAAATTTAAGAAAGGATCCTACTTGGAAATACAATTATCTAAAGGATCTTAAAGATCCTAATGTAGTTACTTGCATCTTCTGTGTAAGACTACTAGATGTGACATTTTCCGTGCAAAGCAACATCAAGTAGGGAACTTCAAGAATGCATCAGCATGCAAGAAGTGTTCACCTGATGTAAAAGAAGAGTTGCTGGCTTATATGACAAAAAAAAATGATGAAGACAAAAATGAGTGCAAAAGCCTCAAGTTCATCTCTTATTATTGTTGAAGAGGAGGAAACTTATTTTAATGAAAATAGACAAGAGGAAGAGAAAGATGATGATATGTTTGAGAATGACGATGTTAATTATGATGATGATTGAATTTGATGCAAGTTTTAAGTCTTTTGATATTTTTGTTACTAAAAAATGGATAATATGACTTGGTACTTTAGATCCTTTTAATTTAATTTCATATTTTTATTTATATAATCATATTTATCAATTATATTATATATTTTTTATATTTTAATATTTTAAAGTATCTCGCTTCGTTCGAGCGGGTGCCTAATGTCTCAAGCATTTTGGGATCTTTTGGCGCCTGACGCTTTTTAAAACACTGGATTATATAACATAGGAAGCATTACTACTATAGTGTTCACTATCTATTACAACAAGTTATGCTTATTGTTTGTCCACTACTGGTAAAATGGAGAAAGGAATATCATAAGAGGAAGGAAAAAAAAACTTCATCTCTTCAAGGAAATAGGTATATCATAACCAAGAAGGAAGATGTCATGACAATCATGATTAATCTCAAATTAAAAACTCTTTATTTAAATATATTTATATTTTATATTTCACATTGCCTAACACTCATCCACACAGTGATTAGAGAACCACTGGGATTGCAATGGCTTCCGTTGCTATTATCAATGCTGCATGTGAATAATTACTAATTATTTTCTATAACATAAATATAAATGGATTGTTGTACTATCTCCAACAATACAAAACAGATGGTATGTACCAGTCTAAGTGTAGATAAGTACGTGGACCGCCTCCAATTTAGTATTAAGAAAAACCTAAAAGGCTAAAACAATGATGAGAGTTCTCGTCGCTATCCTCATCTTGCGACGCTATTGCTGCTCTCTTCTCACGATGCTGCTGCCCTCTTCCCTCCTCTTCTTCTTCTTTCTTCCTTCTCTACCACTTCCTCTTCTTCCTCCTCTTTCTACACTGTCTCATCTTCTTCCTTTTTCTTCCTCCTTCCTCCACTGTGCCTTTCTCCTTTTTCATTTTTGAAATATCAGTATGTACTGATGTACCATATGCCAGTTCACCAATATCGACCGATGCATACTGGTTCGATCAAATTACCAAAATGGGTTTGGTACATAAAACAAGAGTCCTTGAATATAATAAGTTATATTTATATGATATGATTAATATTTATTTTCTAATAAAGATATCAATGAAATACACTCCATTATCTTTTATTATTTTTTTATCATGCATATTTTGCATTTATGCTTTTTAGAAAGTTAAATATTTTATGAAATATAAAGCTATAGGAATCATTAACATTTAATAGTTTCATTTTTCTCATATTTTATTTTATATTTACTATTTTTTTTTGTTATTAAGGTTTATATATTTTATATTAAGATTAATTTATTTGGTCCATTTAGATATTGTTGATCTGTTTCAGCCAAAGTTGATACGTACAATGCCTAGTATCCATTGTTTACGACTACGACCATTGGGGTATCTAATCCCATTTGCTACCTTAGCTTTTGTCTCATAGTGTAGTGTTGACCGAGCAAAGTACTCTTGCCGTTGTGTATCTTTTTGATCCTATGCATTCAAAAAGAACCCATCACTTCAGGGATTATAGGTGGAATAATTATTTTCAAGTAATACTAATATGTTCTGTTTTAGTATAAACAGGATAACTAGATTAGAGAGCAATCACGTGGATTATGGAATAGCCATTCCTCTTAGTTGTATTGTCCATAGTTGATCTGATATCAATCCCAAAATTAGGCATCATGCATCAAACTAATTGAATGGTACAAGAATTTTGTAATACCGAACTTAGTAGCATTACATATAGAATACAAAATTCACTTTTCAGCTATATACTCTTTCATGACCTACAAGGAGTAATTTGTTGCTGACAAATTATGTTCCTTATGATCCATAATTCATTTGTGCCATGAATGAGCAGGGTGAGTTTCTTCTAGGACATTTTAATTCACTTGAGCTGAGAAGATATGATTTAAAGTTAAAACTGAAGAAATAACGATGACACTACATATAATACACTTTAAAATGTATTATAAATGACAGATTTGTTGGCTTGTTTTAACTGAAAATTATTTCATTTTGTAATCTGTTCATTTTTTTGGTTGTTTGTAACTGACAGAAGAAATCATCAAGAAGGTAAAAAAGCTTTACAGGCCAGTGCATGCCAAGCTTTAAAATTAAGGATGATGGTAGAACAGATATCTATCATAAATAGCAAACAGAACAGATATCCATCAGAAATGAAAATCGACATACTTTTCGCATTATTTTCTGGATTGTCATCAGTGAATGTTTTGTATCAAACGGATCTAAGAATACATAACAAATGTATTACATACTACCTAGTACCTAGTACCTACCAAGTTCCAAGTTGTAGCATATAACTTATTGAAGCTCTAATACTACAGTTATGTGGAACATGTGAAACTTTGACCTAGTTACGAACCATTAATGTGGTTGTTATTCCAATTGTCAACAGAAGTCCAACATAAGTAAAATAATCCCAAACAGATTGGCAATAGATCTAAGTTGTGAAGTAGAACTCAGATATAATGCTAAAATCTACTTAAAATACACAATAGGTGCAAGCCATTTACATAATAAAGAATACTTGCTTAAGATGAAAGATGAATTGAATAACAATGAACAGAACATTCAAAAACATGCTTCTTCTGAGTACCTGAAGATTCCAAAAATTGATATAGAAACTCAACAAAAAGCTGTAAGTAGGATGAAATTTTACCGAAGCATGTGAAGGAAAAATAAGCCCTCCTGGTTTGAGCCATTTGTCCCTGGCAAAAATGATACTAGGCAACATACTCTGAATCCAAGAAATTAAATTTATCAGCCAGAAATATGATGTAAGCCAAAAAAGCAAATCCAATCTTGAATAATGCAGCACAAAATGTAAGTACCACACTGACAATTTGGGTTTCATAGTTTGATTTAAACTCAACAGCAAAGAGCATTTAAAAAATAACATAGAAATAACTATAAGCACCTTATGTAGAAGCATATCACCCATCCAATCAGATATTATGACATCAACCTTCTCATCAATTCTGACATCCTGCATCAAAATGAATTGTTGCAAATCAATATGTAATAGCAGCCAAAAAAGGAAAAAACCACAAATATACAAATAGGAGAAAGAAACGAAAACAGCATAGTGACTCAATTGAATGTCAGATGTTGGAGTATAAGGAGTCAGCCCCAGCCATCCATGGAAAACGATGAGGCCAGATGTTGTTCAACACAAATTTGACCTATTAGATGTCATCAATGAGCAACAACTCAAGGAAGATGGTGGGACTCCATTTAACTCACCATGAGATTCCAAAGTTATGAAATTATGTTAATCAACTATGGTTCTGTATCAAGAATCTTATGTTTTTGCGATACAAAGGGGTAGACAGTGGACAAAATTGATATTTACTCATGCCATTCAAGATGAGGATCATGAATCTGGATCCAATAAAATCTATAATAGTAAAGGACAAAGTTAAGGTAGTTGATGGTTTGGAGGAAATGAGAGAGCTTAGCTCAGACTGAATTCGACAAGAGTTCCTCATGGTCTCCACCATCCTACCAGCATGGATTTTATGGGCTAGAATATGATTTTGTATTGCCCACAACAAAAAAGTGATGACAACTCCAGTGTTTCAAAGCCATCATTGTATGTATATACAGCTGTACTGGTTGCACATCTGGAGCCCCACCATACCATGGTGCCTATAGCAACCAACTATCCACTTAATAAGCAATTTGCCTCGAATATTGCTAATTTGATCCACAAGCAGCACACTGAAAGTCAATACTAAATGTCTTTAGAGCAACATCATTAGTGGTTTCTAGAGAATAATAATCTTGACCTTTAGCGACAACCATCTCCTAAGGCAAAACAATATTCATTTTTGTACAGGTAAGTGTCCCTACTTAATAAATTATGACATATTGATATGTCATCAAACTTATTTTATTATGATGCATATGCTATTTATTATGACTTCTGTGTTTTTGAAGTTTTACTTATGTTTTTGTAGTATATCATTCATATTACATCTTAAAAATATATGAAAAGGCATAATCAAATAATAACAAAGAAGTGATTGGACTGGTCCATCACTGATACCGGCTGGTCCAATTGATATCAAAATTGTACCAGTCCAAACAACAACCAGCATTGGTATTAAATGGAGATTTTGTTGCTGTAGTTGTTTTTATCATTCATGTATACTGACATGATCTAATCAATTTTTCAAAAGAATCTGAAGCTGTGATGTACCACAGCCATGTACTTGGAAATTATATTGCACTTTTACAAATCTCAATAACTATTTCAGTGTTCAGATAAAAAGATTAGTGTCAAACACAGATTTTGGAACATATGCCACTAGAAAATGATGCAAAATCATGCAAGAATAAAGAATCAATGACATGACAAAAGAAAGTAACACAGTCAAATTATGACAAAGTAGATGTGCACCTCAACTCGTCCAAGTAGAACAGTCATCCTGTCAGATAAATTGTTTTCTTTGACAACTTCACCAACCTGCTTAGGTATTACGCAAACCCTTCTTACTGTTAAACAAAAACTTACTACATGATAAACATTAAAGATTTAGACTGAGTTGCAAAATGAAACCAAATTCAAACAACAGGAGATAAGTCAAAGTAAAATAAAAATGGACAATCTACAAGGAACACTTATTTACACACAAAACAGCCTAGAAACACCAATTAAAATACTTTGGTCGTTGGAAACTTTGAACTATTTAAATAGACCTATATTGCTGCCAATCTAGCACAAAATGCTAGGTGTGACATGAATCCAAGTGTTTGACATGGTGACCGCTTCTGGTTTAAGATTGGGCATTTGACTTAAGAGAGTCCAAGTTTAAGATAGAGGTATTGGGATACAGTCCAAATTAAGATATTTAAATATATTTAGAATATTTAACAATGGTATAACCTAAATAATTATATATTTATTTTAATTTAATGTATTTTAAACCAAATTTAACTATTTTAAATGGATTAATAACTTATATTTAACTAATTTCAAAAAAATATTTCTAAAATTCTTTTCTTCACTTTCTCTCTGAATTCTTTTTCTCCTCTTTTCTCCTCTCCTATAGTTGCCTTTACTGAAATTAGTGATTGGTGAACATTTCTCTATGTTTTTGTTTAGAAATTCTTTTGGAAAGGATGGCACATCACAAAGACTTCCCAACTCACTGTTCTTCTCTATCGGCCATGATCACTAATCTCCCTCTCACATTAGTCATAGGACAAAGGCATAATAGTGCCAGTGGATGGTGAGTATTTGATAAACATTGAACAGCAGATGCCACACCGAGGATAGTCCTCTCATTTTTTTTTATCCCCAACCTCTCCTCTTCTGTCCCATCTAATTTTGCCCCTCTTCATATTCTCTTTTACATGTGCTCAAAGATAGATCTACCAAAATCAGCCAAAATTGGTCGAGCCCAACAGGTATCTCACGGTGTCTAAGCAGCACCAGCCAAGTTAGACCCCATATTGGCACTTATGCATCAGCTAAAATCAATGCATCAGCATGGATGCATCGTGGTAACATGCTGAGTTCAAGCACTACAGGGTTCAGCTACATGAACATTTTTCTTGTCACAGAACTTTCTTGAAGTCAATATAAAAAAGATACTCCGATGGTAACAAGTAATAACAATATTACTAACAACTTAAATAGCATTGTTTGCCATACCATTCAAATTCGATACAAAATGGGTGGTTTGCACTGGTCCACCTGCTGATCCATACATGCACTATTTCATTTTGGACAGAATGCATAAAGGGGGGCATACCGAGTGATTCAAACGAAAGGCAACTGTTGGATTTTGATTGTACCGATTCAACCCCTTTTTAAATCAGTCTCCTCCCTCTTTCACTCACTCTCACTCACTCTCATTTTCATTTTAACTTCATTAAATTTCCTAATCAACGAGCATATTAGGATAAAATTTAATTATAGTAAATTAGTATAACTTCATTAAACTCTCATTCTCACTCTCCTTGATGGATCAAAAAAGATAAATTCACTTTTTCATCCTTATATCCTAGAATTTATATTCCTTTATGTCTCATATAAACACACATTATAGGGGCTTTTTAATATCTGGTTATTTTCTAGCCTTTTTTAATGAAAACTGGTATGTACCATCAATACCGACATATGGTACTGCCAACACCAACCAATACATACAGGTCCATAGGCCGGCACGACGTGATAGTCCATGTTAAATAGTATAACATATACTAAAAGACAAACAATCCTTGAATCACTGCTCTATAACTATCAGTATCCTGTGTCACTCCGATGTGACACATTTAGTATAATAAACCCAATATTTAAATTTCATTAACATAGAGCATTATCACAAATACCAATTACATCAATTTCTCAATAATCAAAATTACATTCACAAAGATGGCCATTGGACAGCCAATAAACTAAAAAATTACTATAATTAGAATGAAATAATCCAATTATTAAATATATACTAAAAACTACTGCTAGCTAATATCCACCTCTGGAATAGAACTTGCACTTTCTCCCGGTAGCTAATTCCCTAGCACTACTGATCAGGAAAAAAAAAAAGGGCAATTTACCTCGAAAATCCCCCACTAAATGGTTTTTATCAGATGGCGCTCCTCTGTTGAGATTTTACTAAGGAACACTCAGTTTTTCATGATGGATAACTATACCTTGTCCTTGTAATAATAAGAGGAGAGAAGGGA
This sequence comes from Musa itinerans, assembly GCA_001649415.1. NCBI lineage: Eukaryota > Viridiplantae > Streptophyta > Magnoliopsida > Zingiberales > Musaceae > Musa > Musa itinerans. The sequence goes on from LVTN01000304.1 coordinate 252,209, forward strand.
GGAGGAAGAAGAGACAAAGGAGGAGGAGCAATGCGAGGGTTGACTAAACCAGTTCACTGATTTGAACCGGTTATGAACAGGTTCAGAGAATTTTAAAAATAAAATTCATTGGAATAGGTAGGTGAAATTGGTATTTACACAAAAAGAGATACAGTAAAAACAAATTAGTGGGGACTTTTGTAGGTAAACTACCCAAAAAATAATGCAATTTGAAGTGGGTATTTTCAGCTCAACAGAGGTTTTCTTCATAAACCATGTAATTAAGAAAGTATATCATGTGACATGCAAATAGCTTAGAACATTATCAATTAAAAGTTTAAAACAATCAATAGACAGAGACATTCATCCAAATCAATCGTCAATATGAACCTGGTCCATGGGAAGTCATGTACGCTGGAATTAGAAAATTAAAATCAATGCAACATCACATAGAAACAAATCATCTCATAGGACGTATATATACATAGGATCTCCTCGATCACTCAGAAAACAACTCTTCTAGAGATGAGGAATCATTTCATATAAACTCCCAAATGCTAAAGTAGTGTCTCTACCATAATGAGTGTGTAACCATTAGTCAGCATGTTAAATGACACCTAATCCATGTCAAAAATCGACCTATCAACACCGGTTTGCTTGCCCATTGACAGGGAAACATTGTTCGTTATTATATCAACAAAGCAAGTCTCCTTAGGTAATAATGCCAACTTAGCAACATGACCAAAAAATGAAAACTAAATCAACAATGGTCAATGTCAATGGTTGATTAATCACCAACGAAGTTGGTGTCCATGATTCATATGGGCCAACAATCAATTAGTGGCAGTTGTTGGATTGATAACCAACTAATTAAAGATTGATAGCAGTTGTAGTCGATGACAGCTTTAGTAGCCAATTGATCACAAGTCAACAATAATTCAATAGAACAAATGTAGCAATATGTAACTGTCTATTGTCAAGAGGTATTTCTGAGTATAATTCACTTTAATTAACTTCAGTTTTTAATGATCCACTGTCACCAAAGTTAAAAATGGTTCCAAATTCAAAATATCCATCTACAGATTTTAACAAAGGAAAGTTTTCATGAAAATTTTACATGAAACTAATTGTTTATATTGTTATTCATTTTAGCCAATCAAAATTCCCTAAATGGTTTAAAAATTCAAGTGATGACAAAACCATTATTGATAGTTCCTTAGTCCATTAACAAATCATAAATTGACAGTAGTCACAATAAAGGGTATAAAGGAAAAACATTGGTAAGTAACATTAGGTCAAACTTTCATCCAACTTTCTTCATCATCTCTCTGGAAAGGAATTGACCAGAACATAAAGAGTGAAATTACCCGCACTGCTAGAGTGCTTTCATCAATTGCATACACCTGAAAGCATATAAGACTTGTTTATACAATATATTTAACATAACTATGAACTATTCAGGTAAATTGTCATTCTCCAGGGATGGCATGAAAGAAAGGAAAAATTGCAGAAACACCAATGTTGCAATTCAAAGCCAATGGAAACAACACTAAGAAAGTTAATTCATAAGTTGTTGAGTAACTCTAATAAAGTGAATTTTTTCCTCTTGCTATTTAATAATAACTTCAACTCTTAAACATCACTAGTAAACATCAAAATGGGAGCATATCAAGGCATCAAGGTATTTTGCATTAGAAAAGTAATGTCTAATAACAAAATCAGGTAATATTGAAATCATAAACAGTAAATTAAGGGTTCCTTTTTCTTTCCTTGTTTTGTGTGCAGTTATCATGAAGACTATTGCAGACAGCTTAACTTTTAAGTAAGCCAATGAACAACAAAATTTATAGTTATAATAAAAAAATGTGAAGCCTCAGTTTGTAACAGATATGTAATTAACTTCTGTTGCTTTATTATCATATCCTATGTGACATGTACATGTTCATGATATTGTAAAAGCAAGGTTGGGTAAACCGCTCTGTTTGACACTATTCAACCGATATTTACGAGTCCGACCGCTGAGTGATACACGCACCAACCTAAACCGAATGGTTCGATCCGGTTTTGGTATTATATAATATTTATTCTAATCTTTATTCCCCTAGGTTCGGGGCATCTGACACCTCGCATTTGCAAGGAGGCCCACACTGCCACTTGCTACCCACCCTCCTCTTCTTTCTCTCTTTCTGTCTTTTTCTTCCTCTTCTTCTTTCTTGCTATGCTTCCTCTTCCTTCTTCCTCCGCTCCTCTCCCTCCCCCAGTGGTTCATGTTACCACCACATAGGACTTACGGACGCCACCCAAGTAGTCCCTGGTTACAGTCTTCCCATTCCCATTTGCGAAGATATTGCTGCCGCTCATCTCCTTCAGCTTTGCCGTGCTTAGTTGCTTCTCAGCAGACCAATGCAGCGCATCTCCTCTAAATATATCGTTCCCGGCCAGCTCTTGGATCTTCCGACTGTAAATTTTCTTGGCTGTACTGCTGACTTTTTCTTCGTCGAATGCGACCTGCTGAAACCACCAAACCAAGAGAAGATCGACGGTGAGTGAGAAGAATGCCGGGTAAGCAGTTTGATATAGAATTCTTCCCGTGTAGACGACGGATTGAATAGGAAGCAGGAACCCATATGTTCCACCGACCATCAAACTCATATGGCCGCGTGGCTGCGGCGATCCGAAGCCGATGTTACTTCTCAGCTCCAAGTTCCGTGCAGTTGAATGCCTGGGCGGAGCCTCGGGAGGAGGTCCGAAGATGTCGCTCCCACCGAGCTCTCTGCACTTTGCTTCCGAGAGCTGCTTCCTGACTTTGGCCTCTGTCTCGCTCTCCGCCGTCCCACTCAGCTCCCGCTGCTTCGCTATCTCTGCGATCGAGGTGGGCTTTCTTGGAGGGTCGATCCCTTCGGTGCCAAACGAGATTTGGCTGATTCCACCAACCGCTTGCTGATGACATTATGAGCCGTAAACTAGTTGTGCTCATCAACATAGTTTAGTAGTTCATCGAGAGAACACCGGAACTCACCGCCACTAGATCCATATCGATCCAACCATGGACTGACACATGTCCGATAACCGAAACTACGAGTCTTGGTTGAAAGAACTAAGAGTGCTCAATACCTTATGGTTCAAATTCTCTTGCCATGGAAGCTACACTTCTATAAAAATTATATGTTTTCGCAAAATATTTCAGCACTATTCATTGCTTGCCCAAGAGCATCAAATATCAAAGCCTATGCTGGCTGATGGTGTAGCAATCAAGTGATGCACCTACTTTCTGTAATTAAGAAAAACATACAAACCAAGGACTATCATACTACTCGAAATGGTAAAAGACGAGTGTATGTGTCGATCCGGGTGTGGACCAGTATGCGGACCACCCTGTTTGGGGTGGTTTGGTCCAACTCAAGAAAATAATAAAATAAAATAAAATAGTGATGGGACCCATCCAACTCAGCATTAAAAAGAAAAAAAAAACCATAAAATAGCAACTAGGGCTCACAGACGTGAGCCCTTTTCTTGCAATGCTGCTACCACCGTTGCTGCTTTGCAAATCTTCTTCTTGCTGCTGCCACCTTCTCACGACGTTGTTGTCATCGTTGCTGTCATTCGACATCACACGGGCCTTCTTCTCGTCGCTACCATCTTGTCGCGATGCTGCTGCTGTCACCGCTGTCATTCGACGTAGCGTAATTCTTCTCGCTGCTGCCATCTTCTCACAACACTTCTGCCAATGTTGTTGTCGATGCCATTGCTATTGTTATTGTTTGACGTTGCCGCTACTGTCATTTGTCCATTTCTATCTCCCTAGGTACACTTTCACCCAAGGTTCGTAATTTCGTATCGTATTGGAGTATCGAGCTCAGCTCGGTACGGTACGAGTATACCGAGCGGTACGTTCTAGCATAACCGATCAGTGTGTGTGTGTACACACACACACACAGAGCGGTACGTATATAAAATAAAAAAGTTAAAAAATAAAAAAAGGGCGACGTCACCTCGTTTCTTCTCCCCACGAAGCCTCGGCGACGTCGCCGAGGTTTCTTCTCCCCATGCCAAGGCTTCTTCTCCCCGCGCGGATTAGAAGTCGTCGATGATGCCGAGGTCTCCCTATGAAGCCTCGGCAACGTTGTCGAGGTTTCTTCTTCTCCCCGCATGAATTAGGAGAAGTTGTCGACAATGCTGAGGTCTCATCGCCTCAGACGAGGACGAGGTGACATCTCATCTGTGGCGTCCGGTGAGGGAGGGCGACGATGGATCGGGATCCTCGAGGGAGAGCGACGCCAAATCTCCAGGTTCTCCCTTTTATTCTCCCTCTTCTTCCTTCTCCCTCGGCTAATATCGTCCGATAGCGGGCAACAACGATCGAAATTGACCGTCACCGACCGATTTCGGATAGTAAAGGGGCGGAAATAGTCCCAATCGATGATACCGCCCGGTAGCAGGTGGTCCACGTACCGGTCTGCTGGCGAACCGGTACGTACTGCCCGGTACAGGCGGTATCATTCAAAATTAAAAACCTTTCTCTCACCTCTTCTCCTCTTCTTCTTCCTTCTTCTTCCTCCTCCACCACTACCTCTTCTTCCTTCTTCCTCCACCCACCCTTCTTCTTCTCCCTTTTTTTCTTCCTCTCTGAAATGCTAGTATGTACCAATGTATTGACACATGATTCTAACCAGCATGCACCAGTCCAACCAGATCACCAAAACAGATTTGGTACCCAAAACGGCGATCCTTAATACAAACAACTTAAGAGATTTTTCTTTCAGAACTCCCATAACAGCAACAATCAACCTGATTTTGCTTTCAAACAAACTCAAACCTCCTACTTTCAACATTTGAAACATAAAATTTATTACTGTATTTCCGTTACATAATTCATGAGTTATGACTAAACTCATCTGAAACAAACAAGGGGAAAACTTAGACTATTACCCTTTCATTTCTTATATGCTCATAAAAATTCTCCCTTGCTCTAAGCAAGATGAGTATAAAAGATAGATAAAATAATGATATGTACCTTTATCTGATTAATAGTTCAAGTAATCTGCTGATTGATCAAATAACTAAAATCAACTGAACCCTAAAATCTTGATAGAATTACTAATCTATCAAACTGTCAAAAGAGAACTGGCATAGTCTATTAAAAATACAGAAACTCCAGAGTTAATTTATTTGTTCATGTAGAGAAGAGTAAGAACATACGTTGTTCAAAAGAGCTGCACATAAGTAGGATAATATTTGTTCATGTTAGTTTAACATATTAAGGATGTAGCTGGCATATATTTGAAAAATAAGCAAGATAAATATCCCTGATGCTTGAAACAAATAGGTGTTATCAAGGTTTGTGCGCCTGATATAGTTCAATATGGGCAGTATTTATTGGTCCGATAGTCTACCGATACGTGGACGAGGATAAACCAAGCGGGATGCCCAGTATAAGCAGGTTTTTTAATGTTCTTTTAGCTATTTTCAGGTTTTCCCAAGACTCAGTACCTATCAGCATATTGACACTCGGTACACTGGTACTACAGTGATTGAAGCCCTGACCAATACGCTACTGGTGCACAATCATGAACTTCCATTGTTACACCCACAAGTTTATCCTGGTGTATCTAATTAAATCTGCCTGCAATCTGTATTGTCAATTTTGTGTTGTTTGCCAACAAGTAGTCGTATTGAAAGGCAAGTAGAATGCCATAATATCAACATAAACTCACAGTATAATTAACCTTGGGATAGACAAGATATATAATCACTGATTCTGATGTTAATATTGTAAGCAGAAACTTGATTAATTATCCATACTATGATACTAGGTAAGGCAACTTGCCACAAAGAAGCAGCACAAATGCTAGTTACATAACATACAAGGGCATAAGTTGTACACTTGAATAATTAACACAATAAGAAGGGACAAAATAATACACAATGCATCTGAAGTAAATCAACAGAAAGTTAGAAGACAAATAAAATATGAAATGCAGTTACCCGTGTAGCACCAGCAAGAGCACAAAAGATGGCAAGAATTCCGGTACCACAACCAATATTTAAAACAACCTACAAATAGTGGCAATTGTTAAGCAAAAGTCATATTCAAAATACACCTTGAGGATGATTTTTTTGTATACTTAGTCAAAGGCAACAAATTACCTTTCCAGAAATTAAAGGTTGATGCTTCAAGATACCATCTCTGTACGCTTCTATACGCGCATGATCCTGTAGATTATTAAAGAATTATAAAGATTTGTCCCAAAAGAGCATGATGATTGTCAGAGGTCAAGTCTAACTACTTGCACATAAACAACTTGAGAAATATGTATTATAAACTATCATGTTATATACCTCCAAATTTCATTTGGCATGCTCAAATACTAATCACTTATATTAAGGACTACCATGTAAATTCGACCGCGTTCATCAAATAACAGAAATAAGACGACTTAGGACACCATGGGAATTAAACATCAACAGGGTTCAGTCCCAAGGAAAACTATTCACGTCATCAAGAGATAAAAGGTAAAGGAATACAGAATATTCCCTCTTTAGGAGGGAAAATATGAAACATAAGAAATATGAAAGAGTACATAGCAATTATCGTGATCATTTTTGTAAATTCGTCAAAGAAAAGCATACAAAAATCCACAAAGAAACCTGAAGTTTGATCAGTCAGGCAGATGTCACCGACAATTAAGCAAAATGACAACAAAAATAACAAAATTGTGTTAGGTCCATGTTGAATATTTTAAACTTTTTCAGTTAGGATATTTCAGTGAGGCAAAAGGAAGCTTAAATGGGTTTAATTGCATTAAACCAAGATGAACATAGAAGCTAACAGATAAAAAGAATTATGGATAAGACTTCAAAACATAAGCACAGGATCTTATTGTAGTAGTTAAAGTTTTCTTTTATTGATGTTAAAATTTAATCGCCAGAAACAAGTGTTAGCCTTTGCTTACCTGGGAAGAAATTGTTATCTTTTAAGGAAACGCTACTCATTTTATGTAATTCCAAATTACATTTCACTTAAGATAAGCCATTATCCAAAATTTAGGGGACTAGAAATTCAAAAGAAAAAAGGTTGATATCAAGTTAAAGAAAAAAATAAATTCTTGATTCTAATAATCCATTGTAGGATCCAAAGACTTCATAGAAAATAAACAAAAGTAACCCATGTTCTATGATACATTTCAAATTTATACAACAAACAAGACCAATCATTTAGCTAAATCGGAACACAAACAGACAAGGTCAGTCAAATTTCTACATAATTGGTAAGGTTTGAATTGATAATAGGACTCATGGACTGGCAAATCTTCTACATAATTGGTAGGATTTGAATTGATAATAGGACTCATGTTCTGGCAAATTTCTACATAATTGGTAGGTTTTGAATTGATAATAGGACTCCTGGATAAAATTACAGAAGTGTTAACAACTAAATCAGCACAATCGACACATACTTCCAGCTCAGGCACTGGTTGTTCAAGTGACATTAACATCTCATGATTGTCATATCAATGGTTCAGTATAAGTTTGAAAATGTTCAGGCAACCACAGTGATCTAATTTCTCCACAAGTAGCTGCCTCTAGCATGTGGTTTGTGAAGAATACAGTTCTCATAGCTTCAAGGAACTAAGGAGTGGAGAAGCTACCACAAAAGATGGTTATTATGTCATGAATAATAAATTGAAAGAACAATGTCTATTAGATGAATCTACCGTTTTCCTATTCTGTACATATTACTGTAAACTACTAAAGATTTAGCATTTAACTTCAATAGAATTCTTTCTGGAAGTACCCAAGAAAAATGGAAGCAAAAAACCGATCATATATTTGTGTCTGTTTTCAACATGTCCAAATTGGTTTCAAGATTTTAAACAAGATCAGACAAGAAGACTTGAGACCAGATCAAAAGAACCTTGGCAGTTGAGAAAAGACTGGTAGATTTCTTCCTGTAGAAAAATTACACTCCAAACACACGATTAAATTGTTTGATTCAGGAAAGTGGATGATATCATAAAAAGGCTCGTGGCGATTGCTTCTAGTGCAACGCGCACACAGATTGTGATAATAGACCCCAAAACAACCAAATACTGGGAGATTCCACCAGGAACAACCCAGGAGAAAATCATTAATGGACTGCTATCAAAAGATCATGCACAATATGGAGAAAAAGACTAATTAATAAAAATGCGTATTCTCTTCCAGCTTCTTGTTGATAAAAATTATTCCCCTTCGAGGAAGAGGGAGTGGGAGGAGCGAGGCGGAGGCCAGACCTTGATCTGCGAGTACACGCGGGAGTAATACTCTTCCATATCAGAGGAAGGCGGAACAACCGGACTTCCCTGCCGCTGCTGCAGCACCGCGTCAGCGCTTCTTTTCGGCTTCCCACTCCCCCGACGCGCCGCGAACCACGACTGCGACGCGGAGTCATCTTCGACCGTCATCTCGGCAACAAAGCCAAGAAGATCCCGACGAGAAGAAAATGGGATCGGAACCCTAATCGAAAAAGGTAGCGGGAGAGGGAGAGAGATGAGCAGCGAGAGAGGAAGCGAACGTTTGTTGGGGACTTCTCGAGGACTAGCTTAAACGGTTCAAGAGGCGGGTTGGATGATGAGGTAGTTAAGACAGCAATGAGATTTGTTCGAGCACCGGGAGAGGTGGCATGGGCCGATTCTAAATGGGCCCGGGTTTATAACCCATGTGATTAACGGATGTTTATCGACCTTGTAATGGAGAAAAATCTTACCTTCAACCCTTTTGATGGTTTATTTTTTTTGCATGTTACTGTTATGCATCATCATAGGCAATTTCCTTTTAGTAAAACTTGTATTCAAAAGCTTTAAAGGAACATCCTGAACTCATGATGATTGTGGTGCTGTGAATTACTTCTCCTTAACCTTTGTTTTTATTCATCATTTATAAGACATATATATTATAAACAGATGGGACTTGATCCTAGGATCTTAGCTGTCAAGAGTTCAGATCTTTGCAATAAGCCTAGCCTTTTAAGTATAAAAATTTATCTGATAATGCTTTAATTGAATAAGCAGTGGTATATTTATCTTTAACCTTTATTTATGACAAAATTTTAGTTGGATTATACAGATATTTGTATCAAATACCAAGTAAAACAAAAGAAAAGAACATGATTTTAATTGGGTTATTATTTATTCTGAAAGCTTAACCTGGCAAGCTTCAGCCAACTTGAACCATTTGGCTCTAATACATATTGTTATTATTTTTGTTCATGTTAATTTGAGCCAATCTGGTCCACTGTATACTCTCAATGAAGGCCTTATGCATTCTTTTATGCATTTCAATGACAAAGATATTAGAAGCATTTTCCAATGGTAAGCTGGTTTCAACTTGAACGACTAATAGGCTAGCAACTAAGCAAATAATTCAATTTTAATTCAATTGGAACCACAATGAAATGAGATATCATGTTAGTAGCAAAGACCTTATTAGTCTCAAATTAAGAAGCCAGAGGACTCATCCTTGCATTCCACAGGGAAGACCATATAAGGGTTGGTCCAGGCCGGAAATATAAAAATATCAGTTGATATAAAGTTAAATTGATAGATGATAATTAAACAACTAAAAGTTTAAATGACTGATTGGATGTATATAAGAAAAGTAAAGCTACCATAAATGTCATTCGAATTGAGCTAAAGCTAAGAAGATAACGATAGGATTGATAATTCATTTTCACCGAATCATTTCCAACAAGAACGGGTACATCAATGCATATATCTGCTCCAATCAGTCTTGATTAATATAAACATCTCTATGCAATCAAATAGTCAATTACAGGGCGTAAGATGCATCTAAGATAAGTTTATTCACATAACCCTATAATTTCTCCAAATGAAACATTAAGAGTGCTGAGTTTAGTAAAAACAAATTAGGATGAGAAGGTCTGCACTTGGGTGTCAAGCTGCACTATGGGCTCATGAGCAGAAGTGGTGACTCGCCTTGTTGGTGTACCAGCAGTCCCGGCAGCTTGTTAATGATATGATGACTATTAAAAGAAAAAGAGAATAAAGGTCAAGATTTGTATTGTCAGAAATTGGAATAATCAATCCAAGAACATACCAGAAAACAGAGCTACTATCCATTACTGTCAGAGTCTGAATTGCAATATCTTAATTTGTTGGGACCTGCTGAGACAAGTGGGTTAGACCCCATGAGCACAAACAAAGATAATCATTTGCCATAATAATCATGTCAACACAGTGAGTGTCCAATTTCTAATTAACATCAAAATAAAAGTAGATTTAATGGAAGTGTAGTAGATATACCTTCTACCATTGGATGCAGATTAATGACAATATACACCGTTCTTATAGGACCAGAGATGGTGAGCATGTTGTACCTGAGAAACAGCTTATTATTAAATTTCTATCTCAAAGCAATATTTCATGGATACCTTTACAGTTTACATATTTGATGACACACTAGAAATAGTTAAAAAAATAAAAATTCCATCTCACAGGACAATACAATTTGTTTTCTGTCATAAACCATAATTTAGAAAGTGACACACTAACGTATTGCCTACGTCAGATTGATTTCAACACATCCAAAAGTATTTGATTACCTTGCACAAACATGAGAAACTCTATAGAAGTCTGGACTCAGGATCTCCTTAATATATAAAACATATAGTGTTACACATTATCAATGGAAAAGATACAAAGAAGTGTTAGTGAGTGAGAAACAATTTTCTAAATCATTAAGGGAGTGTAATTTTGTCAGTGGAGCTGGACAGGTTTTCTTTGGAGAAAAACAAATGAAGAAGATTTCATCGTAAAGAATCACAAAATTTATTAGGCTGAGAAAAAAAGATGAAATGTTACAAATATTAACCAGTAGTTCACAGGAAATTTGACTTATTGAGATTCTCTATGAGACAAACAGATACTCACTCCTATGCCATGCACTTGAATTTGGCACTGATAAGATTGAAGATTAAATAATGTTCAAAATCTATGCCACATGTAAATAGAAAAAAAATCAAAAACTGTATCACGAACAGCAGAGGAAAACGAAAAGTGTAGACCACAGCACCTGTTTTCAGACGGAACACCCTTGGTTATTCCATCTGAAAGAACACATTTCAGTTGACATTGTGCATATGTCCTGGGACCTAGTCTCAACTCTGGGCCATATTAATCAAAGTATCCTATGTCTGTCATACATGGAAAGTTGTTGCCAAGTTGATGCTAATGTTATGTTCTACATCTGCCCCATGTCGTGGAGACTTTGGATGGATGATATATGTCCACTCTCGATAAGTAATCTAACATCCGATGAAGTAGATTCATCCGCGAACAACTTGCCTACTGCTTTCTTCATCAATATAGAGTTCTTAGAATTATAATGAAAGCTGTCCCTCTGAAGGACTCCCTTCAAAAGCTCAAGAGCCTTAACCGAATTCCCTTTCGTAATTAACGAATTAATCAGCAACAAGTATACAAAAGTATCAAGCTCAAATTCCTTCTGTTTCATCTTGTCGAAGTAGACCAGAGCAACATCTGCCCTACCACACTTGCAAAGGCCAAGTATAAGAGCAGTGTAAGTCATCTGATTTGGAGCACATCCCTTTTCTCTCATTTCATTGTACACCATAAGTGCATCATCTGATCTTCCTGCATCACATAAGCCATCTATTATGCTTGTGTAAGTAACTACTGTGGGTGGCCTGTCTGCATCAACCATTTTCTTAAAGCAAGCAAGTGCATTGTCAATGTTCTTCGCCTTGCACCAACCATCAATTAGAAGGTTGTATGTGACAGGAGAAGGAACAAGTTCCTTCTTTAACATCTCTTCAAATATCTCCAGAGCCTCAGGCAATCTACCAGTTTTGCAAAATCCATTAATAAGAATATTATGTGCAACCACATCAGGAAGATACCAACGTGATGATATATCACGGAAGAGTTTTAGTGCTTTGTCAACATCTCCTGATTTGCACAATCCATCAATAGCTGCAGAATAAGCAACCATATCAGGAAGAAACCCTAGTGCAACCATATCATCCAAAAATGCTGCTGCTTCTGCTACTTTTCCATTTCCACAAAGTTGCTGCACCATCAATGTACAATGTTTTATCCATGGTACATGCCCATGTTTTCGCATCTCCTTAAGTAAATCAAGTGCGGCTGGTAAATCCCCTCTTCTACACGTACAATAAAAAATTGAGTTATATGTAAATCCTGTGGGCATAAACCCATACTCCTCCATTTTTCTCAAAAGTTCATAGCTTTCCTCCAATCTATCCACATTACACAGCTCATGTATAAGATTATTATACATCAAAAGTTTACCCTTGTAACCAACTCCTATCATATTGTTTAAAAGAACTAAGGCTGCATCCAGCTTCTTTGCTTCACATAAACCACAGACCACAATGTTAAAAGAATCAGCATTTGGGCAAACAGGTTTCTTCATTCTGAAGAATTCCTCCACGTCAGTTTCAGTTTCACATCTGCCATGATCATCGATATCCAACTTTAGGACTTGCAAACCTTTAGATTTCATCATTTCACAGAGTAGCTTATAAGCTCTGTATACCTCACCATGTTCAATGAGCCCATCAAGAACAACATTATAAAGAGAGATTAAACTACCCAAATTTAACCCTGCACCTTCATCCAATAACCGACTTGCACTGAAAAAGTCTCTTTCTCTACAAAATGCCATGATCATTTTTTTGAGTAATAGAACATCTGGTGAGATGCCAATCTTCTTCATCTCCATATACATGTCATGAGCCATGCCAAACTCTTTCCCCTCAAAAAGCCCCTCAATTATCACACTGTACAGTGCAAGATCCCCGCTATAACCGAGGCGCTTCATCTTATCAAACATCTCGAGCGCCTTATCCGGTCTCCCTTGTCTCACAAGTCCATGAACCAATACGCTGAAGGTCTTCTCGGTCGGCATCATCCCCAGGCCTTCCATATGATCAACCAATTCACAAACATGGTTGACCTTTCCCCACTTGCAAAATGTAACAATGAGGACTGTGAGAACGTGTTCATCAACCCAGCCTTCCGACTTTATCCTATCAAAGATGTCCCAGACATCTGCCAGCTTCCCCACGTTGCAGTATGACTGCAACATCGAGGTAAGTGTATACTTGTCAGGCTCCAAACGCCGGCTGCTCACCATCTCTTTAAACCTCGATTCCGCTGCTTCCACCAAACCAGCATTAGCCAACACCTCAAGCAAGCAATTGTAAGTGTAAGAGTTAGGGACGCAGTGAAGATCGACAGCACGGTCGAAAACAAGAATGGCGTCCTCGACCAAACCCTGATTACCAAGGCACCGAATTAGAAACCCCAAAGCGCCAGGGGTCATCGGGCACCGGTCTTTAAGCACCTCCGCCGCCAGGCCTTTTAGTTGAGCCGCTCGACGGGCACGGGAGAAGACGTAGGCCATGGCGTTGTAGGTGTAGCAGGTGTGGCGGAACCCGTGCTGCCACGACGCCCACCGGAAAAACTCGTGCGCGGTCCTCCAATTCCTGAGGCCCTTGATGACGGCCTCTGCGGTCGCCGGGACGAGGCTGCGGCCGAGGCGTTGGAGCTCCTCGGCGTCCCGGAGTTTGGGTGGCTTGGAGAATAGATCGAGCAGCTGGTGGGCGAGCTGATTGGTGGAGAGGGAAGGATCAATAGGGGAAGCCTTGGTATGCAGACCATAGCTAGGGTTAGGATCGAAGAAAAGATCAAATTTGTAGGATATGGGGGCGGAGAACAAGCTGGTCATTCTGATCGATCTCACAGTCATCATATGGATAGGGAAGAAGAAACTGGCACCAACTCAACTTAGAAGTTCAACGAGATGTGTTCGACAAAATGGTTGCTGAGACGATGGAAGAGCTCTTTACGACGAACGATAGCGAGAAACGCTAATCAAAGAGTGAGGGGGCGCAGCGGGAAGAAGAGAGGAGTAGGCGCGGATGGGTGCTAGGGAACAATACGTTTGAAATAACGGCCGTTTTAATGATTTCGATCTATTATAACGGAAAAAAGAGAACGGATGTTATAATTAGTTATTCTTAATTACAAGCTATGGTGTACATATGTTGTCTTTCCTCAATGGTTTTAGCTAGCGGTTGAAATAATTGATATTATCTACATAGTTCGTACATAGATAATGGATGAGAAAAGTGAAATGATTTGATTTATGATAGAAGCGCAAAGTTCACTTAATTTCTTGGAGACTTTCTACGCATCATTACATATAGAGGTTTTTCTTCCATTTATATTATTGGATACTATAATTATTTTAGACTCCTAATGTGTTCTTTTACTAATACCACTATTAAGGTGTAGCTTCATGTTCTTTTAATAATACTACTAATAATGTGTAGCTTCGATAATCAAGAAAAAATTAAGATGATATGAACATGTACATATGCAAACTAATAATAATGATACAAGAAAAAATAAATAAATAAATAAATGATTAGAAACTATAATAAATATTATTAATTTAATTAAGAATAGATGATGATTTGGGCAGCATACAACCAAAATACACCTATAATTTAGTATGTGAGAATACAAAAGTAAACTAATCAACAAACTATATGATTCATTCTGCCAAATGAAAACTGTTTGGCAAATCTTAACCTGTTAGGTTATTACCATAACAGAGCCAACTAGATCAGAGATCTGCTTGTTCCAGTGGACATCATCAGCCCGACCATACAAATGAAACCATAAAAGTTTGCTGCCTGTGGAAGTGTAAAAGAACTATTCATGATTGCAGAGGATACTGGACAAAAGAATTGCATAGATAATTTAATCTCTATAAACCAAGAACGCAAGAACGATCAGAGGCTCTGACCAAGAAATGTTTAAGCCTCTTAAGTTCTCTTAAATTGAGTTCGTATATACTAAGACAATCTGGATCTGAGTTTTGCAGGATACAATAACTGAAGGACAATCTTACATACTTGCCAGCACCGGTCATGGCTCCTCGAGGATGCACACTTCTTGTTTCTTGAGCTCAAGGAGCAGCACAAGTGCAGCTGAATCTTGTGCACTTTTCTTGTCTGTTCTTTGCTCGCCTGTGAGTGTAAGAACTTTGGAATTTGGGATGTGCAGCGATATTTTTGTTGTGAAGAGGTTGAAGTTTGGTGTTTTTACTCCATTTAGTGTGATCGGAGTTCTGCAAAAGATAAAAATAAAGTGAGTCAAGTGTTAAGTCTTCGATAGATTTAGTGAATCTGGAACAATTGGTTATTATCAGAGCCATCCCTTTCGTTCAGATAAGGGAGTTCCAAAAATCATAAACAACTATTTAGTATAAATAAGCTTGTCATTGGCTAGAATAACCTGAACTTATCTTCTCGTGATTCAAATTCTGGCATTGGCCACTGTAGTATTCTGCAAAGCTTGAAAAGAGCAGTCCTGGGGCCCCCTTTGTCCATCCTCATCGGAAGAGTAATTGGATGCACTGCAGGGCAAACAAGTTGGAAAAAGAAATAGATTTTATGAAATAGGAGGCTGATTTGAGGCTAAACACTTGATTAATGACCATATGCATTGCGATTCTCTCAAAATTCACCAAACATTTGGCCACAGGAACACCCATTTACCCGTGAAACATGAAAACGTTACTATAGTCATAAATGGACCACAATCTCTTAGCCATGTTAGAAGAAGATTATATAGCAGGCAAAAGACTTGCATGTAGTTGGATGAAAACTATCATAAGATAGTTTCAACTTTCAAATGTTACAAATGCAATTCTGGATACCATTCAATACAACAGATGGAATAACACAGAGAAGGAAATTTGTCATAAGAAATTTATCAACAAGACAAATATTTTCTTTCTTGGTCAAAGTACTTTAAATTCTCTCTTATTAACTCCATAATTACTTATAAGAACTTAACCTAATCCATTATGCGATCATCAAATGTCAATGATCATTATTTGTTCATTCTATTTTGTTGGCTTATTAATCTAAAGAAAGGTGTCTCGTAGGTTGAGTACAACACTTGCTCTATGTGGAAGCAGAATGATATGTCTCACAAAAAAAAAATCAAAGAAGTGTGAATGCATTTAGCCAACCAACAAAGAATAATTTTTGTACTAGCATAGTGATGCATATCTGGTGATGATATGTATAATGTGCTAAATATCACGTAGGGTAACATTTTTTATCACTGTATTAACCAAATATCATGCAGATATGTGCTAATAAGAGTAATTCCTAAACAGACAATAAAAGAATTCTTACCTGCTCCAGAGAAAGTGCTCCCCCGAGGGTCTTCATGAAAAGGAAGTAGATGATTACTGAGTGCTCCTAATTGATGCAGTTTCTTACAGGCTTTTAGAGACACAAGCTGCTTTGCTGAGTTAGAGCTGCAGCTCATAGGACCTATTATTTTTTGAAATGCCGCATTGGGCGGTAAAGTCAACGAACACTCGTATGAACCATCTTTCTCATATAACTCAAAGAATGGCTTTGGAATGAAATACCTAAAGACCATTTTACATATAAGGAAAAAAATCATAACTTAGCCATTTTTTATATGCAGAATTGATAATCGTCTCAGCAAATACTTGTCTTTTGGAAGCTTTTCACAGTATTTGTAAATAAGATTAATGCTGGACTCTGCAGTTACTGTTGCTCCTGTTGTCTTGACACACTAAACATCTATTTCTTCACCATGACCATTAGAGAGAAATGTCTTATTGTCTCTAGAAGAAGGTTTTCCCAAGTAATTTTCACTTTTGATAATATCAAAGATTTTATCCTTCTGTACATCATTTCCCCTGTAACAAATAGAGTCCCTACTTAAGAATTCTACTTCCTAATTAATAATAGTCAGACACAAGCTCCACTACAAAGATGAAAGTGAAACAACCTGTTTAGCTTGCCAATCTACATTCTTACAAGACAGAGAAATGAAAAGATCAAAGCAGAAGTCCAGAGTCCTAATATGTTTATTTTGTGATGGCTTAATGCTTCATATATCACCCAATTTGGTTGTGAATTTGTTATAGTAATAATTTCTCGTGAGCATGACCATGAAAGCAAAAACCTGATTTTACTCACATGCATAGAAATGTGCAATGGAAAGAATTAAGATGATGACTTCAAATTACTTAAGTCAGCTGTGGGCCCGTTACATATTTTGTCAGTATTTGTTTCATTGTTTGTACACATACCCATGATGACAATATTATCTTACCCAGAAACAACAACTTCAGTTTTCTAGAAACCTCACACAAGTGCATTAAGTATGAATATTATTTTGTCAATTCATTTTAAACTTGGGAAAGAAAATTATTAAGTCTGATTAATGCCACACACAAACTCAGTCACTTCAATTAAATGAAAGAGCTTTTTGTTTAACAATTGTTCTCTAGTTACTAATCCGAAAATTGAAGCCACATATTCCAGCAGTTTACGAGCCCTCAATTGTTATATTTTGGACATTTGAAGACTTGAAAACCATGCCCCATGTCCAGCTAATACTAGTAGAATAAACTATCCAGAACATGCAAAAGTGAGTTTAAATATGTGCTAATTTTCTATACAGTGACACATTGACACCTTGGCGAATCATTAAAGGAATATCTAACTCTACTAACAAGAAATTAAAATTGGTGTTTGAACTACAAAACCAAAATTGTTCATCACTCTCGTGAGCATGACCATGAAAGCGAAAACCTGATTTTTACTCACATGCATAGAAATGTGCAATGGAAAGAATTAAGATGATGACTTCAAATTACTTAAGTCAGCTGTGGGCCCGTTACATATTTTGTCAGTATTTGTTTCATTGTTTGTACACATACCCATGATGACAATATTATCTTACCCAGAAACAACAACTTCAGTTTTCTAGAAACCTCACACAAGTGCATTAAGTATGAATATTATTTTGTCAATTCATTTTAAACTTGGGAAAGAAAATTATTAAGTCTGATTAATGCCACACACAAACTCAGTCACTTCAATTAAATGAAAGAGCTTTTTGTTTAACAATTGTTCTCTAGTTACTAATCCGAAAATTGAAGCCACATATTCCAGCAGTTTACGAGCCCTCAATTGTTATATTTTGGACATTTGAAGACTTGAAAACCATGCCCCATGTCCAGCTAATACTAGTAGAATAAACTATCCAGAACATGCAAAAGTGAGTTTAAATATGTGCTAATTTTCTATACAGTGACACATTGACACCTTGGCGAATCATTAAAGGAATATCTAACTCTACTAACAAGAAATTAAAATTGGTGTTTGAACTACAAAACCAAAATTGTTCATCACTTTTTTAGTGCTTACCTTTGCCGCCTACAGGAGATGCTGTCATTCCAAAAATGGTTGGCTTGCATCCAGTATTGTGATAGAATTCCTGTGATAAAATAATCAAGAAAGTAACTATTGCACCAAATGAAAGAAAATGCAACAAATACAAGGAAATTTAACCAGTAAACTAGACTTTTCCGGCACATTCATTATTCTTGCATATGGATGATTACCACGAGCATAATGGCACTCATCAAAAATAATCAATTGCACTGTGTCTAGAGTCTGAAATGCATGCCTTAAAGCATCCAATAGTATCCGGGGAGTCATGACCACAACCTGCAAAATAAAGTAGCCAAAAACTTCTTATTTAACTAAGTAGATTCATTTTTTTGATTGAAATGTGACAGATATGAAATGATGGTATTTCTTTTTATTGTGTATATAATTTTGATCATGCTATGAGATAAAAGATGAAAGATCTACATAAAACAGGTACATACATCTTAATTTTTCCCATGTCATTCCTATAATCTGTTCATATAACAGCTTTAGTTTGCCATCACCCACATGGAGTTAGAAAGAATTAATTTTGAGTAACAAGCATCCAAAATAAAGATTCAATGTTCCTGTTATCCAAATTTACGTTGAAATCCTTCCTCATCACAGATTCTCGTCCCGATGTATGCATGTTAATAGACGATATTGATGCCCCTTTAAGTGTGCATTACGAATTATATAGGTATTCAGATTGGGTAGCTTTCTAAATTATTGTATAGCTTAAGTGTTGAGCAAATATGTGAATGAAGTATCTGTCTCCTGAGACTTCTGATGCAACAAAGCAATTGTAAAAAGAATCCCAAGTTTATGATTTAAAGCATTAGAAATGCTGGAGATACTGAAAAAAGGAGAAATGAGGATTAAAGTTTTAAGCTAATAAAAACTTTATGCAATCATTTTTAGTAAAACCAATTTCAGATCATTAATGGGTACATGTTAACATTTAGCATACTAGATCAACAAAACAAGCTTGAATAATAGCATTAGCCTACATGTCAATAAGCACCATATAATCTACATTGAAATTTTTTTTTGCAGGCTTTACTACCTTTCAGTGGTAATCATCATGACAATAAGTGTCATCATCATCTTAGTAACACAAATATCTAATTTATAACAACACTAGTTATAACTTATTGATTTTGTCATGGAAATGAGCATAATTCATGTTGCAAATCTGTATACAGATTATAGAACAGAAACAGCATTCTGGTTTCCTTCCCCTAGAAAAATCCAAATTCAGCATAGCTTATGTATTGTATGTATGTATATGTAGGATTCCCTGGAAATAGCAAAGGATTCAGAGAATTACATCTCTAGTTTTAACATTCTTTTCCCAGCAATCAGTG
>LVTN01000304.1:275068-291193 GCA_001649415.1 Musa itinerans
TGCTTTTATCGTGACGGATGCATCGTTGCACCTTCTCAAAGTGTACCTAAAAATTTTGACATGAGAGTTTGGAAAAGTTCATCTCGGAAAATTGCTCGACCGGTGACTTCCGGGAGAAAGGAGAAAATATAGGAGACAATAGTATAACAAATCCTTTTTAGTTCATCACTAAATTAATATATAGGAGATATAATATAGATGGCATAAGTGTTAATAGAAATCGATATGTGATATAAGCTAATAGATAATTTAAACGTCCATTAAAAGTCCGATTCCATATAATCTAATAATTCATTGTAGTTGTAATGATTCAATTTCGGGCTAATCGATGGTTGTAATTGACTGAAGTCACTAACATTAATGGGGTAAAAGCCATTCACATGCTTTCTTTTCATTGTCTACGAACAATCATGATCTGTTGGAAATTTTCAATTAAGTGTTCTTTTAACAAAATATATCTCCGGAGGAACACTCCACACTATGAAGAGATGATATATCGACAGCTAATCTCCATGCCTTCTCTTGCCTTTCTTTACTCCAAACCTCGATATTGCTTTAATTATGTTGTTTGTTCTGCCCATAACTGTGAAGCAAAATAATATATTTGTTATTTTAAAAATTATTAATATATAGGGATCGATCAACAACTAAAATGTTGGTCGCAATGATGTCCAAATAAATATATATATATATAGGGATCGATCAACAACTAAAATAAGTGTTGATCGCAATGAAGTCCAAATAACATCAAAGGTGCCTTCTGATTGAAATATTGCAACAATTATGTGGATCAATATTCCACCAGCATCGTACATGAAAACGACGGGTGTGGTAGCATTATTGATGTGAGTAGGTGTCATTGCTGATGGGACAACGTAGAAAACGTGCTCCATATCAGCCTTCTTCTTTGGAAGATAAGGATGAACACACATGGCAAATATAGAACGCAAGAAACGCTTCTCTTAGTAGGAATGGCACATTGACTTAAATTAGAGTGCACAGTGGATAAAATTTTACTCGGATTATCACACATATGTTGGATAGATAAATTTACACTTGATTTTCGATATAAGAGTTTCCTACTGGAAGCTCACTCAGCAAGTACGTCTGCTTTTGAATAAATGACATGACATGTTTTAGATATGTGAATATCGGAACTCTCCTCGGTGGTATATAGTAACTTTATGATTCTCTTTCTACTCTCCAGAGTTTATCTCTAAGATAATATCATGATACTAATATAATAAAAATTATAGGGACATGCATAAAGGTAGAAGCCCTACTTAACTTTTCTTTTATCCTTCTTATTATGTCCAAATGACTCTTGGTCATTATCTAACTAGATTATCAGATGAGAGTCGCAGGGATCCTTTGATGATCCTCTTTTGTTTTGTAATTCCCTCTTCAGATAATTAGATCGATTGTGCATAAGATCTTTTGGATCTTGTTTTGCTCCACAATGTTGTATCGTCCAAATATAATAAAAATTAGAGGGACATAGATAAGAGTAGAACTTGTTAGGGTTGGATTGGTTGAATTTGCTGGGGTGAGATAGATAAAGTGAGTTATTCAGTAGCAACATCATTATTTATAGGAGTTAGAATCATCATAGACTTGTAAGTCAAAAGTGGTAAATTTGTAATGGTAATAATAAGACTTACCATTTGGTTGCACGGTTGATAAAGGAAATGTGTTCATGGAAAATAACATTCAACTTGTGAATATTTATTTAGTCTCTAAATTATAGACTTTATAAGCCTTTTGATTGAAGGGATATCCAATAAAAAATGTATTTTTGAGCACGTATATTTTTGGGTTGAATATTTGTAGAAAAACATAAACTATCAAATACAGGTAGATGATCATAAATAAATATATTATCGATTATAAAGAACTTTAAATGGTATCTTTCTTGAGCGGAGGGATATAGTTAGAAGACTAATAAGTTAAGTGGTTGTTAGCACACTCTCTAAAAGACTTGGTACAGGATTGAACTTACTTTCATTATCTAGTAGAATTCATCTTACCTTTCGACGAAATTGATTTTCAACAAAAATATAAAAAGATTTTAAAAGTGTTTGTGTTTCGGATTTAAAGTGGATGAGATATATCTATGTATTCCTAAAACAATCATCTAAATGGTCAGAAAATAATGAGCATTTGAATGAAAAGGAACTCGAAAAGCCTCTCAAATATCAAATAGAAATTGAACTTAAGTCCAAAACAAAGTCTAGTTTATTTAGCCAAAGCAGAAGTATCATAAATTGTATTATAGTAAATCAAAATTTTTTAAATCGTTTACAAGTTACCTCATAGGTTATATGGATGGGTGATCAAGACGTCTATGCCATAGATATATTATTGACTTTCGTGATGGGTAGCATTGTTGGAGGTGATGTATATGTAGAAAAGAAGTAGAGACCAATTATCTTCTTCATTGCCAAATCTTGTAAGAGGCAAAAATCAGAAGAAAAAAAATAAAGTGATTGAGAAATTCAACAATTTAGTTATCATGCTGATTGATAATAGATTAACATAAAATGAAGACACGCAAACAATATCTAAAAGAATAATTTCATGATTAAGTTTGGTGGAACCAATAGAAGTTATTTGTGTTTTTCTTCCATCAGGTGATATTTGTTTTATTGAATAGACAAGGAGATAACGCAATATGATCATGTGTAGCACCACTATGAGATAAGAGATAAAGATTGTAAAATTAGTTGTACTACTGTGCATGATCTCTAGTTACAAACAAAATCTTTTCTGTACTTACACTGTTCACACTCCCAAAGTCATAGTTGAACTTATCACCAATAGAGGATCATCTACAGGAACATAGATTTTTAATAGCAACTCACAGAAAGGTGTTGAGCATTCTAAATGAAACGTTCATTTAGACTCTTTTGATGCCCACATAAGATGCTATTAAAATACCTCAAGAATCTCCGGTATCCGATATGAATATCAAGAAAAGATACTTGTAGTTTTCAACAAGTAATGAACCTGATATCGGAATAAAATAAAATTTTGTGTTAGGTTTCTTTAATTCCCAAATCAAAAGAACTCCAAGAATTTCCTTTGTCATTTTTCTAATTCCAAAATGCTAAGCTATATGGTTTTTTAGTGACTCACTATTTGAAGCTCTGCTGAATTATTGTTGAGTAAAAGACATCAACTCAGTTGACAACAGCTCTGTATATTTGCTGCCATGCTAGACGCATCTGTTTTTTATGCTTGACTTAGAACATTATAAGCCTTACATCTAAAATGCACCAAATGTGACAAGCAAAGCACTATTTCTGTTTTTCACAATTCAAGAAAAGCAAGACAGAAGATGTCACCAAGGAACTAGAACCAAATAAAATATGCCCTCACATTGACCTCATACCACGGTGGATGAATATTTGCAAGATTAAACAATGGAACTTAAAAGAGAGTTGGTGGAGCAAGACAGCAATTGAATGATTTGTTTGGTTGTGAATTTGTTATAGTAATAATTTCTCGTGAGCATGACCATGAAAGCGAAAACCTGATTTTTACTCACATGCATAGAAATGTGCAATGGAAAGAATTAAGATGATGACTTCAAATTACTTAAGTCAGCTCTGTGGGCCGGTTATGTATTTTGCCGCCTACAGGAGATGCTGTCATTCCAAAAATGGTTGGCCTGCATCCAGTATTGTGATAGAATTCCTGTGATAAAATAATCAAGAAAGTAACTATTGCACCAAATGAAAGAAAATGCAACAAATACAAGGAAATTTAACCAGTAAACTAGACTTTTCCGGCACATTCATTATTCTTGCATATGGATGATTACCACGAGCATAATGGCACTCATCAAAAATAATCAATTGCACTGTGTCTAGAGTCTGAAATGCATGCCTTAAAGCACCCAATAGTATCCGAGGAGTCATGACCACAACCTGCAAAATAAAGTAGCCAAAAACTTCTTATTTAACTAAGTAGATTCATTTTTTTGATTGAAATGTGACAGATATGAAATGATGGTATTTCTTTTTATTGTGTATATAATTTTGATCATGCTATGAGATAAAAGATGAAAGATCTACATAAAACAGGTACATACATCTTAATTTTTCCCATGTCATTCCTATAATCTGTTCATATAACAGCTTTAGTTTGCCATCGCCCACATGGAGTTAGAAAGAATTAATTTTGAGTAACAAGCATCCAAAATAAAGATTCAATGTTCCTGTTATCCAAATTTAGGTTGAAATCCTTCCTCATCACAGATTCTCGTCCCGATGTATGCATGTTAATAGACGATATTGATGCCCCTTTAAGTGTGCATTACGAATTATATAGGTATTCAGATTGGGTAGCTTTCTAAATTATTGTATAGCTTAAGTGTTGAGCAAATATGTGAATGAAGTATCAGTCTCCTGAGACTTCTGATGCAACAAAGCAATTGTAAAAAGACTCCCAAGTTTATGATTTAAAGCATTAGAAATGCTGGAGATACTGAAAAAAGGAGAAATGAGGATTAAAGTTTTAAGCTAATAAAAACTTTATGCAATCATTTTTAGTAAAACCAATTTCAGATCATTAATGGGTACATGTTAACATTTAGCATACTAGATCAACAAAACAAGCTTTAATAATAGCATTAGCCTACATGTCAATAAGCAACATATAATCTACATTGAAATTTTTTTTTGCAGGCTTTACTACCTTTCAGTGGTAATCATCATGACAATAAGTGTCATCATCATCTTAGTAACACAAATATCTAATTTATAACAACACTAGTTATAACTTATTGATTTTGTCATGGAAATGAGCATAATTCATGATGCAAATCTGTATACAGATTATAGAACAGTAACAGCATTCTGGTTTCCTTCCCCTAGAAAAATCCAAATTCAGCATAGCTTATGTATTGTATGTATGTATATGTAGGATTCCCTGGAAATAGCAAAGGATTCAGAGAATTACATCTCTAGTTTTAACATTCTTTTCCCAGCAATCAGTGCTCCACTCGCCAATCCCTTGTGCTCCACAGTATTCTACTATATCCAGCTCTGTATAGTCCTGTATAACTTCGTATTGCTGAATCATGAGGCAAAAAAACTCAATTCCACCTCTAAACAACATGGTACACTACAATCATATAGTTCGTTTCATAAAAAAGTACCTGATTCACAAGATTGACTGTTGGAGCCAGAAAAATGAGCTTCATCTTCTTACTGTCCACGATCAGCCGCTTCCCGAACTCCTTCATAAGCATCACGGCGATTAACGTCTTTCCGGCCCCCGTCTCCAGCACAGCGATCGTGTTCTTCCTCATCGCGGCTTCAAACACCTTAATCTCGTAACTGAGTACTCAGTAAGAGAAAAAAAAGTTCAAGATTCGATCCTTTTCAAGGAAAAAGGTGAAGCAAGAACCGATCAAGCACCTTCGTGGCTGGAGATATTTGAGCGGCTGTCGAACAGGCCGCTCCAACTGCTCGATCTCCATGGCTTCGATGGAGGAGGAGCGTGGGCAGGAGATGGGGAAGTGGGGAGATGCGGGGAGGGTTCTCCAAGGGTTTTGGGGCGCCCAGGCAGTGGGAAAAGCGTGAGGGTTGATCCGTCGACATGGGGACGGACAAAGGGAGTCGGGCGACAGGAGTGTGACGAGGCTGCCAATTTGCCCTCGGTGGAAGGCAAGTGCCGCATGAGATGGTCATTCGTCGCTGCTGTCGCTGCAGCGACACCAGCCGTTGCGCGGGATTTATATATATATATATATATATATAGTCACTATAGACTATATCAATGATATGATCACGTTATATATATCAAGGTTCGTAATATCGTACCGTACCGATGTTTCGATTTAGGCTTGGTACGATACGATGTACCGAGCAATACATCTAGAAGTATCGAGCACTGTAACACTGCTACAGTATACTACTAATATACTACAATATTATATGGTAGCTATAGTCGAAATCGATCGTATTGATAGTGGGCGGTTCGCGTACTAATAGTCTATCGGACCGGTACGTATCGCCTATACTGGGTGGTACAATTCGGTATTACAAACCCTGATATATACACGCCGCTATTTTCTCAAATTTCATCCAATATAAAATCACACTTTAAGTAATTATATCTTTCTTAAAAGAGATTTATATCTTTTGCATCTACATATCACAAATAATTTGCTTTTTCAATATCATTCCATCAATTATTTCTAAAATAATAAATTCTGCTATTTGACCAAGTAACTTATTTGACAATATACTTTTCAATACAAAATACCATATTTCTCTGCCTTTGTTGAAGTACGTTATCTAAGAAAAATATATGTTTCAATCAAACTGGACGTAATCTACCCCATCATATCTTTCACGTACAACTCTAACAATATTGAACATGAAGTCAAGTTTGAATTGAATTCCAACACTGCTTTCTTTCCCGTCGCTGATAAGGAGACATGCGAGCGTCGTTCTCTATATATATATCTCTCTCTCGGCAGTCTGTCATAGTTATGGATCCAAAGGCGTGCGTCCTCGATACACCCAGGTGTAATCCGCCACTCCGCCGCTGCTGTCCTACCCGCCACCGCCCGTTGTGGTGTCCTCGCCTAGCACTCTCCGGAACCGTCCGCCACTCCGGCCGCCGCGCCGTGGTCTCCTCCGCCGGCGCCACTCGCGCCTACAGCGTCCCCTTGGTGATCGAGCAAACCAAGCATGGGGAGATGGCGTACGACGTCTTCTCCCGCCTCCTCAAGGAGCGCATCGTGTGCGTCAACGGCGCCATCTCCGACGAGATCGCCGCGGTGGTCGTGGCGCAGCTCCTCTTCCTGGAGTCCCAGAACCCCTCCAAGGCCATCAACCTCTACGTCAACTCACCCGGCGGCGCCGTCACCGCCGGCCTCGCCATCTACGACACCATGCAGTACATCAGCTCCCCGGTCTCCACCCTCTGCCTCGGCCAGGCTGCCTCCATGGGGTCCCTCCTCCTCGCCGCTGGCGCCACCGGCGAGCGCCGCGCCCTCCCCCACTCCCGCATCATGATCCACCAGCCCTCCGGCGGCGCGTCCGGCCAGGCCACCGACATCGCCATCCAGGCCAAGGAGATCCTCAAGGTCCGCGATCGCCTCAACGCCATCTACGCCCGCCACACGGGGCAGCCCATCGAGCGGATCGAGCAGTGCATGGAGCGCGACACGTTCATGTCTCCCGAAGAGGCCAAGGAGTTTGGCCTCCTCGACGAGGTCATCGTGCACCGTCCTCTGGCCTGCGCTCCTCCAGCCAAGCACGATGAACTTTTGCTCCATGGCCCCCTGTAATCTGGTAGCATGCATGCATGCATGCTTGATTTAGGTTTTCTGCTTCCTAGTGTTGTGATTAGGTTTCCTTCCCAGTCTTGGATTCTTGCATTAGGTTTAGTGGTAATACTTGTGAGCATCATCAATCTTCTACTTCTGTAACAATGTGATATCAATCTTACATCATTAATAACTTTATCTTACAAATGATTCATTAAATCAAATTAGGTTTTGTCAATAAAAATTAATTGACTTGGTTAATTATCATCCGCATGAATCATTCTCATAACAATCTCGCTTAGGTAGAGTAGTATGCCCACAGCAATATATTTCTGATACACTGCATTATTAGGATAAATGCTAGTCAAACCTATTTATGGTAAAATAAAAATTATAGTTAGATGACCTGATCGAAAGAATTTTTATCAGGTATGTTGTTTTATTTAGTTTTATAGGTCATCCAATGGGATCCTTTCATCAAATTGGCCTCAAACTAGATTGACTCAACAACCAATGTTGACACAGAAACAAAAAAACATAGATATTTTGAAGATATCAATTAATTTAACTGGTAAAAATCGTGATATCAAGTTTCCTTCCCAGCCTTGGATTCTTGCATTAGGTTTAGTGGTAATACTTGTGAGCATCATCAATCTTCTACTTCTGTAACGATGTGATATCATTAATGACTTCTTTAACAATGTGATATCAATCTTACAACATTGATAACTTTATCCGCATGAATCATTCTCATAACAATCTCGCTTAGGTAGAGTAGTATGCCCACAGTAATATATTTCTGATCGAAAGAATTTTTATCAGGTATGTCGTTTTATTTAGTTTTATAGGTCATCCAATGGGATCCTTTCATCAAATTGGCCTCAAACTAGATTGACTCAACAACCAATGTTGACACAATGAACACAAACAAAAAACATAAATATTTTGAAGATATCAATTAATTTAACTGGTAAAAATCTTTGACTATTGGTATGAAGATCATAGAATCAAATAAAATTGAAGGAAGATAAGAGAGACCGGAGTGCATCAGATTTTGTATCAGTAATAGCAGCAATCACTAATCCACCTCAGTCTTATTGTGTTCAACAATCCAATCACCCCAGAATCAAGATGATATCATCTATAGAAACTAAAAATATTAACTGATAACACATCATTGTTCCCCTAACGTTATACAAAATAATCTTCATATACGGTAAAAGGAGGGGATTCTATCCATCGGAACTTTCTTGAACTCTTTCCAAGATTATATCACCATCACGAACCTCCTTGATGTTAAATACAAGTCGATTCTTGTTCTGCTCAGCTTCGGTTTTGCGATAAGAGATGATCGAATGATTGCCACTGCGATCTCTAATCGACGTGCCAGACACAAGTGCTTCTGCTCTGCTCATCCACGCAGCACGTTGTTCACGTTGCCACCTCAACGATTGATTGAAACTATGGGACTCAATAATTCACTTGGGACGTGTGGAGAATCAAGGCCACGTAAAAATAATGAAAAACGTTTCCACCGACGACACCTTTCACAAAATCTGGTGCTGCGACTTTTTATCTTGCTATGGTTGTTGGAGAGCGAGAAGTGAAAAAGTATATTTCATGTCGAAGCCACGTCATGATTAACGTCATGCCACGCTATAACCAAGTTAGCGAGATAGCACCCCCACGCGCCGAACAAAAATTCATTTTTTGATTTATTTCATCTATTCCATGATCGGATACACGTTACACCACGATTTTGAATCAGAAGAGAGATTTCAAGAAATGGCATATCTATTCACTCTATCAATAACCGAGCCGGATCTGGTGTATCATAGGGGATTTGCCTTTTCTATTGATTCCTATGGGTTGGATCAAAAAAAATTCTTGAATGAGGTATTCAAATCCAGAGATGAATCGAAAAAGAAATCTTTATTGGTTCTACCTCCTCTTTGAGTCCAAATCTGTACCAAGGTGTGCTCAGTACGTCCTATCCCAAAAAGCTCGGGATGGTGCCGTCTGACGCCACTCCACACGTCCCGGGACGACGACCGCACAAAGATATCACCTCACCTCTCGAGGATTGGCCATCATGCTAAACCAGCATACGATCGACCCTCGTACAAGAATATAAAAGCCTATGGTCGGCATCCGGCCCGTAAAGGCAGAAAAAAAGGAGAGGAGAGGAACCGACCACTAACTTGCTTGTCGGAGGGGCCACATTCGGTAATCACCCGACGAAGGCCTTCTGTGCAAGAAAGCGGCGACGTCAGAGGCAAGGTCATCCCGATCGATTGAGGCATCCTACCTCCCAACGCGCTAATCAGCATCCCGACGAAGAGACGCTAATCAATCTTATGGCGCCAACGCACCATTCAAGGGTTTGAGCGACTCTGGCATCTAGCTCAGTCGACCGAAGACTTTCGACATTGCCCCATGGACCGGGCCGTACTGACTCATTAACCACGGCGTATCAATTAATCAACACTAGGTTAAGTGTAAAATCGAGAGTGAGAGAGTAAACACACTTGAGTTCTTGAATCCTGCACCCATTATTTCTTCTTATCAACAAATATGTCCCACCATACTCACCATATATTAATGGCTGGAGCATCGTGGCACTATAAATAGGACAAGAGGAGGGCGGAGGGAAAACGCACTACCTCATACTTGCACAGGTACGTCGTGATAGAAAGCTCAGCGGTAAGCAATGGCTGGAGGAGGCAAAAGAGGTGAAGCGTCGTCTCTTCTACTTGTGACGCTGCTCGTGGCGTTGTTGGCCTTCTTCGCCACCAACTCCTCGGCAGCCCGTGTCACACCCCGTCCGCAATCCCTCGCCAGAGGTAGGTTGACAAATATGCATGCGAACATGTATATGATTGGGCTGGAGATCGAGGCATCGTTAATTCCTTCTTCATGCTGCAGCGGTACTGAGTGCGTTGGAGGGAAGGGCAGATGGGCCGTGTTGCAGATGCATCTGTCCTCTCATTTACCCACCTGCTTGGTGCGTTTGCGCCGGCGTATGGCAAGGCTCCTGCCCTTCCGCCTGCACCAACTGCCAGTGTGTCCTCAACAAGTGCACTTGCGTCGGTCACGTGGACTACAACGCCTGCGTGGCCGACTCCTGTGCCTCGCTCGATGCAGCCCCCAAAGTAGAGCCGTCGCAGCAGTGGGCGATCGAAGAAACCGGTGGGAAATTAGCGATGATGGTGTGATCCAATTGTGTTTGTGATCGCCTGTCGTCTTCTCTCGCTCCGTCCTATCCATCTATCTATCCATCTACTTATAATCTATGTCGTGTACCGTCGTCCGGTGTTGCTTTGCTTCGGTAATAAAATGCTTGTGCTTTTATCGTGACGGATGCATCGTTGCACTGCTCATTGTGTACCTAATTTTGACGTGAGAGTTTGGAAAAGTTCATCTCGTAAAATTGCTCGACAGGTGACTTCCGGGAGAAAGGAGAAAATATAGGAGACAATAGTGTAACAAATCCCTTTTAGTTCGTCACTAAACTAATATAATATATAGGAGATATAATATAGATGGCATTAAGTGTTAATAGAAATCGATATGTGATATAAGCTAATAGAAAGCCATCCACATACTTTCTTTTCATTGTCTACTAACATGATCTGTCGGAAATTTTCAATCAGATGTTCTTTTAACAAAACATATCTCCGGAGGAACACTCCACACTATGAAGAGATGATATATCGACCGCTAATCTCCATGCCTTCTCTTGCCTTTCTTTACTCCAAACCTCGATATTGCTTTAATTATGTTGTTTGTTCCGCCCATTACTGTGAAGCAATATATATATATATATATATATATATATATATATATATGTTATTTAAAAAATTATTAATATATAGGGATCGATCAACAACTAAAATGTTGATCGCAATGAAGTCCAAATAACATCAAAGGTGCCTTCTGATTGAAATATTGCAACAATTATGTGGATCAATATTCCACCAGCATCGTACATGAAAACGACGGGTGTGGTAGCATTATTGATGTGAGTAGGTGTCATTGCTGATGGGACAACGTAGAAAACGTGCTCCATATCAGCCTTCTTCTTTTGAAGATAAGGATGAACACGTATGGCAAATATAGAACGCAAGAAACGCTTCTCTTAGTAGGAATGGCACATTGACTTAAATTAGAGTGCACAGTGGATAAAATTTTACTCGGATTATCACACATATGTTGGATAGATAAATTTACACTTGATTTTCGATATAAGAGTTTCCTACTGGAAGCTCACTCAGCAAGTACGTCTGCTTTTGAATAAATGACATGACATGTTTTAGATATGTGAATATCGGAACTCTCCTCGGTGGTATATAGTAACTTTATGATTCTCTTTCTACTCTCCAGAGTTTATCTCTAAGATAATATCATGATACTAATATAATAAAAATTATAGGGACATGCATAAAGGTAGAAGCCCTACTTAACTTTTCTTTTATCCTTCTTATTATGTCCAAATGACTCTTGGTCATTATCTAACTAGATTATCAGATGAGAGTCGCAGGGATCCTTTGATGATCCTCTTTTGTTTTGTAATTCCCTCTTCAGATAATTAGATCGATTGTGCATAAGATCTTTTGGATCTTGTTTTGCTCCACAATGTTGTATCGTCCAAATATAATAAAAATTAGAGGGACATAGATAAGAGTAGAACTTGTTAGGGTTGGATTGGTTGAATTTGCTGGGGTGAGATAGATAAAGTGAGTTATTCAGTAGCAACATCATTATTTATAGGAGTTAGAATCATCATAGACTTGTAAGTCAAAAGTGGTAAATTTGTAATGGTAATAATAAGACTTACCATTTGGTTGCACGGTTGATAAAGGAAATGTGTTCATGGAAAATAACATTCAACTTGTGAATATTTATTTAGTCTCTAAATTATAGACTTTATAAGCCTTTTGATTGAAGGGATATCCAATAAAAAATGTATTTTTGAGCACGTATATTTTTGGGTTGAATATTTGTAGAAAAACATAAACTATCAAATACAGGTAGATGATCATAAATAAATATATTATCGATTATAAAGAACTTTAAATGGTATCTTTCTTGAGCGGAGGGATATAGTTAGAAGACTAATAAGTTAAGTGGTTGTTAGCACACTCTCTAAAAGACTTGGTACAGGATTGAACTTACTTTCATTATCTAGTAGAATTCATCTTACCTTTCGACGAAATTGATTTTCAACAAAAATATAAAAAGATTTTAAAAGTGTTTGTGTTTCGGATTTAAAGTGGATGAGATATATCTATGTATTCCTAAAACAATCATCTAAATGGTCAGAAAATAATGAGCATTTGAATGAAAAGGAACTCGAAAAGCCTCTCAAATATCAAATAGAAATTGAACTTAAGTCCAAAACAAAGTCTAGTTTATTTAGCCAAAGCAGAAGTATCATAAATTGTATTATAGTAAATCAAAATTTTTTAAATCGTTTACAAGTTACCTCATAGGTTATATGGATGCGTGATCAAGACGTCTATGCCATAGATATATTATTGACTTTCGTGATGGGTAGCATTGTTGGAGGTGATGTATATGTAGAAAAGAAGTAGAGACCAATTATCTTCTTCATTGCCAAATCTTGTAAGAGGCAAAAATCAGAAGAAAAAAAATAAAGTGATTGAGAAATTCAACAATTTAGTTATCATGCTGATTGATAATAGATTAACATAAAATGAAGACACGCAAACAATATCTAAAAGAATAATTTCATGATTAAGTTTGGTGGAACCAATAGAAGTTATTTGTGTTTTTCTTCCATCAGGTGATATTTGTTTTATTGAATAGACAAGGAGATAACGCAATATGATCATGTGTAGCACCACTATGAGATAAGAGATAAAGATTGTAAAATTAGTTGTACTACTGTGCATGATCTCTAGTTACAAACAAAATCTTTTCTGTACTTACACTGTTCACACTCCCAAAGTCATAGTTGAACTTATCACCAATAGAGGATCATCTACAGGAACATAGATTTTTAATAGCAACTCACAGAAAGGTGTTGAGCATTCTAAATGAAACGTTCATTTAGACTCTTTTGATGCCCACATAAGATGCTATTAAAATACCTCAAGAATCTCCGGTATCCGATATGAATATCAAGAAAAGATACTTGTAGTTTTCAACAAGTAATGAACCTGATATCGGAATAAAATAAAATTTTGTGTTAGGTTTCTTTAATTCCCAAATCAAAAGAACTCCAAGAATTTCCTTTGTCATTTTTCTAATTCCAAAATGCTAAGCTATATGGTTTTTTAGTGACTCACTATTTGAAGCTCTGCTGAATTATTGTTGAGTAAAAGACATCAACTCAGTTGACAACAGCTCTGTATATTTGCTGCCATGCTAGACGCATCTGTTTTTTATGCTTGACTTAGAACATTATAAGCCTTACATCTAAAATGCACCAAATGTGACAAGCAAAGCACTATTTCTGTTTTTCACAATTCAAGAAAAGCAAGACAGAAGATGTCACCAAGGAACTAGAACCAAATAAAATATGCCCTCACATTGACCTCATACCACGGTGGATGAATATTTGCAAGATTAAACAATGGAACTTAAAAGAGAGTTGGTGGAGCAAGACAGCAATTGAATGATTTGTTTGGTTGTGAATTTGTTATAGTAATAATTTCTCGTGAGCATGACCATGAAAGCGAAAACCTGATTTTTACTCACATGCATAGAAATGTGCAATGGAAAGAATTAAGATGATGACTTCAAATTACTTAAGTCAGCTCTGTGGGCCGGTTATGTATTTTGCCGCCTACAGGAGATGCTGTCATTCCAAAAATGGTTGGCCTGCATCCAGTATTGTGATAGAATTCCTGTGATAAAATAATCAAGAAAGTAACTATTGCACCAAATGAAAGAAAATGCAACAAATACAAGGAAATTTAACCAGTAAACTAGACTTTTCCGGCACATTCATTATTCTTGCATATGGATGATTACCACGAGCATAATGGCACTCATCAAAACTAATCAATTGCACTGTGTCTAGAGTCTGAAATGCATGCCTTAAAGCACCCAATAGTATCCGAGGAGTCATGACCACAACCTGCAAAATAAAGTAGCCAAAAACTTCTTATTTAACTAAGTAGATTCATTTTTTTGATTGAAATGTGAGATATGAAATGATGGTATTTCTTTTTATTGTGTATATAATTTTGATCATGCTATGAGATAAAAGATGAAAGATCTACATAAAACAGGTACATACATCTTAATTTTTCCCATGTCATTCCTATAATCTGTTCATATAACAGCTTTAGTTTGCCATCACCCACATGGAGTTAGAAAGAATTAATTTTGAGTAACAAGCATCCAAAATAAAGATTCAATGTTCCTGTTATCCAAATTTACGTTGAAATCCTTCCTCATCACAGATTCTCGTCCCGATGTATGCATGTTAATAGACGATATTGATGCCCCTTTAAGTGTGCATTACGAATTATATAGGTATTCAGATTGGGTAGCTTTCTAAATTATTGTATAGCTTAAGTGTTGAGCAAATATGTGAATGAAGTATCTGTCTCCTGAGACTTCTGATGCAACAAAGCAATTGTAAAAAGAATCCCAAGTTTATGATTTAAAGCATTAGAAATGCTGGAGATACTGAAAAAAGGAGAAATGAGGATTAAAGTTTTAAGCTAATAAAAACTTTATGCAATCATTTTTAGTAAAACCAATTTCAGATCATTAATGGGTACATGTTAACATTTAGCATACTAGATCAACAAAACAAGCTTGAATAATAGCATTAGCCTACATGTCAATAAGCACCATATAATCTACATTGAAATTTTTTTTTGCAGGCTTTACTACCTTTCAGTGGTAATCATCATGACAATAAGTGTCATCATCATCTTAGTAACACAAATATCTAATTTATAACAACACTAGTTATAACTTATTGATTTTGTCATGGAAATGAGCATAATTCATGTTGCAAATCTGTATACAGATTATAGAACAGAAACAGCATTCTGGTTTCCTTCCCCTAGAAAAATCCAAATTCAGCATAGCTTATGTATTGTATGTATGTATATGTAGGATTCCCTGGAAATAGCAAAGGATTCAGAGAATTACATCTCTGGTTTTAACATTTTTTTCCCAGCAATCAGTGATCCACTCGCCAATCCTTTGCGCTCCACAGTATTCTACTACATCCAGCTCTGTATAGTCCTGTATAACTTCATATTGCTGTATCATGAGGCAAAAAAACCTCAATTCCACCTCTAAACAACATGGTACACTACAATCATATAGTTCGTTTCATAAAAAAGTACCTGATTCACAAGATTGACTGTTGGAGCCAGAAAATTGAGCATCATCTTCTTACCGTCCACGATCAGCCGCTTCCCGAACTCCTTCATAAGCATCACGGCGATTAACGTCTTTCCGGCCCCCGTCTCCAGCACAGCGATCGTGTTCTTCCTCATCGCGGCTTCAAACACCTTAATCTCGTAACTGAGTACTCAGTAAGAGAAAAAAAAGTTCAAGATTCGATCCTTTTCAAGGAAAAAGGTGCAGCAAGAACCGATCAAGCACCTTCGTGGCTGGAGATATTTGAGCGGCTGTCGAACAGGCAGAGATTTCCTCATATAAAAGCGTGAATCTTATCTTCTATCAATGGGGACGGACAAAGGGAGTCGGGCGACAGGAGTGTGACGAGGCTGCCAATTTGCCCTCGGTGGAAGGCAAGTGCCGCATGAGATGGTCATTCGTCGCTGCTGTCGCTGCAGCGACACCAGCCGTTGCGCGGGATTTATATATATATATATATATATATA
>LVTN01000304.1:291380-304752 GCA_001649415.1 Musa itinerans
TTATATGGTAGCTATAGTCGAAATCGATCGTATTGATAGTGGGCGGTTCGCGTACTAATAGTCTATCGGACCGGTACGTATCGCCTATACTGGGTGGTACAATTCGGTATTACAAACCCTGATATATACACGCCGCTATTTTCTCAAATTTCATCCAATATAAAATCACACTTTAAGTAATTATATCTTTCTTAAAAGAGATTTATATCTTTTGCATCTACATATCACAAATAATTTGCTTTTTCAATATCATTCCATCAATTATTTCTAAAATAATAAATTCTGCTATTTGACCAAGTAACTTATTTGACAATATACTTTTCAATACAAAATACCATATTTCTCTGCCTTTGTTGAAGTACGTTATCTAAGAAAAATATATGTTTCAATCAAACTGGACGTAATCTACCCCATCATATCTTTCACGTACAACTCTAACAATATTGAACATGAAGTCAAGTTTGAATTGAATTCCAACACTGCTTTCTTTCCCGTCGCTGATAAGGAGACATGCGAGCGTCGTTCTCTATATATATATCTCTCTCTCGGCAGTCTGTCATAGTTATGGATCCAAAGGCGTGCGTCCTCGATACACCCAGGTGTAATCCGCCACTCCGCCGCTGCTGTCCTACCCGCCACCGCCCGTTGTGGTGTCCTCGCCTAGCACTCTCCGGAACCGTCCGCCACTCCGGCCGCCGCGCCGTGGTCTCCTCCGCCGGCGCCACTCGCGCCTACAGCGTCCCCTTGGTGATCGAGCAAACCAAGCATGGGGAGATGGCGTACGACGTCTTCTCCCGCCTCCTCAAGGAGCGCATCGTGTGCGTCAACGGCGCCATCTCCGACGAGATCGCCGCGGTGGTCGTGGCGCAGCTCCTCTTCCTGGAGTCCCAGAACCCCTCCAAGGCCATCAACCTCTACGTCAACTCACCCGGCGGCGCCGTCACCGCCGGCCTCGCCATCTACGACACCATGCAGTACATCAGCTCCCCGGTCTCCACCCTCTGCCTCGGCCAGGCTGCCTCCATGGGGTCCCTCCTCCTCGCCGCTGGCGCCACCGGCGAGCGCCGCGCCCTCCCCCACTCCCGCATCATGATCCACCAGCCCTCCGGCGGCGCGTCCGGCCAGGCCACCGACATCGCCATCCAGGCCAAGGAGATCCTCAAGGTCCGCGATCGCCTCAACGCCATCTACGCCCGCCACACGGGGCAGCCCATCGAGCGGATCGAGCAGTGCATGGAGCGCGACACGTTCATGTCTCCCGAAGAGGCCAAGGAGTTTGGCCTCCTCGACGAGGTCATCGCGCACCGTCCTCTGGCCTGCGCTCCTCCAGCCAAGCACGATGAACTTTTGCTCCATGGCCCCCTGTAATCTGGTAGCATGCATGCATGCATGCTTGATTTAGGTTTTCTGCTTCCTAGTGTTGTGATTAGGTTTCCTTCCCAGTCTTGGATTCTTGCATTAGGTTTAGTGGTAATACTTGTGAGCATCATCAATCTTCTACTTCTGTAACAATGTGATATCAATCTTACATCATTAATAACTTTATCTTACAAATGATTCATTAAATCAAATTAGGTTTTGTCAATAAAAATTAATTGACTTGGTTAATTATCATCCGCATGAATCATTCTCATAACAATCTCGCTTAGGTAGAGTAGTATGCCCACAGCAATATATTTCTGATACACTGCATTATTAGGATAAATGCTAGTCAAACCTATTTATGGTAAAATAAAAATTATAGTTAGATGACCTGATCGAAAGAATTTTTATCAGGTATGTTGTTTTATTTAGTTTTATAGGTCATCCAATGGGATCCTTTCATCAAATTGGCCTCAAACTAGATTGACTCAACAACCAATGTTGACACAGAAACAAAAAAACATAGATATTTTGAAGATATCAATTAATTTAACTGGTAAAAATCGTGATATCAAATAAAATTGAAGGAAGATAAGAGAGACCGGAGTGCATCAGTTTTTGTATCAGTAATAGCAGCAATTACTAGCCCATCTCAGTCTTATTGTGTTCAACAATCCAATCACCCCAGAATCAAGATGATATCATCTATAGAAACTAAAAATATTAACTGATAACACATCATTGTTCCCCTAACGTTATACAAAATAATCTTCATAGACGGTAAAAGGAGGGGATTGTATCCATCGGAACTTTCTTGAACTCTTTCCTTCTCTTTCCGGGATTATATCACCATTACGAACCTCTTAGATGTTAAATACAAGTCGATTCTTGTTCTGCTCAGCTTCGGTTTTGCGATAAGAGATGATCGAATGATTGCCACTGCGATCTCTAATCGACGTGCCACACACAAGTGCTTCTGCTCTGCTCATCCACGCAGCACGTTGTTCACGTTGCCACCTCAACGATTGATTGAAACCATGGGACTCAATAATTCACTTGGGACGTGTGGAGAATCAAGTCCACGTAAAAATAATAAAAAACGTTTCCACCGACGACACCTTTCACAAAATCTGGTGCTGCGACTTTTTATCTTGCTATCGATGTTGGAGAGCGAGAAGTATATTTCAGGTCGAGGCCACGTCATGGTTAACGTCATGCCACGCTACAACCAAGTTAGCGAGAGAGCACGCCCACGTGCCGAGTCCAAATCCATACCAAGGCATGCTCAGTACGTCCTATTCCGGAAAGCTCGGGACGGTACCGTCTGACGCCACTCCATGCGTCCCGTGACGACGGCCGCACAAAGATACCACCTCACCTCTCGAGGGCTGGCCATCACGCCAAACTCGCATACGATCGACCCTCGTACAAGAGTATAAAAGCCTCTGGCTGGCATCCGGCCCGTGGAGGCAGAAAAAAAAGGAGAGAAGAGAGGAACCGACCACTAACTTGCTCGTCGGATGGGCCATAGTCGGTAATCACCCGACGGAGGCCTTCTGTGCAAGAAAGCGGCAACGTCAGAGGCGAGGTCATCCCGATCGATTGAGGCATCCTACCTCCCAACGGGCTAATCAGCATGCCGACGAAGAGATGCCAATCAATCTTGTGACGCCAACGCACCATTCGAGGGTTTGACCGACTCTGGCATCTAGTTTAACCGACCGAAGACTTCCAACATTACCCCGTGGACCAGGCCGTGCTGACTCATCAACCACGGCGCATCAGTTAATCAACACCAGGTTAAGTGTAAAATCGAGAGTGAGAGAGTAAACACACTTGAGTTCTTGAATCCTGCATCCATTATTTCTTCTTATCAACAAATATGTCCCACCATACTCACCATATATTAAAGGCTCGAGCATCGTGGCACTATAAATAGGACAAGAGGAGGGCGGAGGGAAAACGCACTACCTCATACTTGCACAGGTACGTTGTGATAGAAAGCTCAGTGGTAAGCGATGGCTGGAGGAGGCAAAAGAGGTGAAGCGTCGTCTCTTCTACTTGTGACGCTGCTCGTGGCGTTGTTGGCCTTCTTCGCCACCAACTCCTCGGCAGCCCGTGTCACACCCCGTCCGCAATCCCTCGCCGGAGGTAGGTTGATAAATATGCATGCGAACATGTATATGATTGGGCTGGAGATCGAGGCATCGTTAATTCCTTCTTCATGCTGCAGCGGTACTGAGTGCGTTGGAGGGAAGGGCAGATGGGCCGTGTTGCAGATGCATCTGTCCTCTCATTTACCCACCTACTTGGTGCATTTGCAGCGGCGTATGGCAAGGCTCCTGCCCTTCCGCCTGCACCAACTGCCAGTGTGTCCTCAACAAGTGCACTTGCGTCGGTCACGTGGACTACAACGCCTGCGTGGCCGACTCCTGTGCCTCGCTCGATGCAGCCCCCAAAGTAGAGCCGTCGCAGCAGTGGGCGATCGAAGAAACCGGTGGGAAATTAGCGATGATGGTGTGATCCAATTGTGTTTGTGATCGCCTGTCGTCTTCTCTCGCTCCGTCCTATCCATCTATCCATCCATCTACTTATAATCTATGTCGTGTACCGTCGTCCCGTGTTGCTTTGCTTCGGTAATAAAATGCTTGAGCTTTTATGGTGACGGATGCATCGTTGCATTGCTCGACAGGTGACTTCCGGGAGAAAGGAGAAAATATAGGAGACAATAGTGTAACAAATCCCTTTTAGTTCGTCACTAAACTAATATAATATATAGGAGATATAATATAGATGGCATTAAGTGTTAATAGAAATCGATATGTGATATAAGCTAATAGATAATTTAAACGTCCATTAAAAGTCCGATTCCATATAATCTAATAATTCATTGTAGTTGTAATGATTCAATTTCGGGCTAATCGATGGTTGTAATTGACTGAAGTCACTAACATTAATGGGGTAAAAGCCATTCACATGCTTTCTTTTCATTGTCTACGAACAATCATGATCTGTTGGAAATTTTCAATTAAGTGTTCTTTTAACAAAATATATCTCCGGAGGAACACTCCACACTATGAAGAGATGATATATCGACAGCTAATCTCCATGCCTTCTCTTGCCTTTCTTTACTCCAAACCTCGATATTGCTTTAATTATGTTGTTTGTTCTGCCCATAACTGTGAAGCAAAATAATATATTTGTTATTTTAAAAATTATTAATATATAGGGATCGATCAACAACTAAAATGTTGGTCGCAATGATGTCCAAATAAATATATATATATATAGGGATCGATCAACAACTAAAATAAGTGTTGATCGCAATGAAGTCCAAATAACATCAAAGGTGCCTTCTGATTGAAATATTGCAACAATTATGTGGATCAATATTCCACCAGCATCGTACATGAAAACGACGGGTGTAGTAGCATTGCTGATGCGAGTAGGTGTCATTGCTGATTGGACATTGTAGAAAACGTGCTCCATATCAGCCTTCTTCTTTTGAAGATAAGGATGAACACGTATGGCAAATATAGAACGCAAGAAACGCTTCTCTCAGTAGGAATGACACATTGATTTAAATTAGAGTGTACAGTGGATAAAATTTTACTCGGATTATCACTTATGTTGGATAAATAAATTATACTTGATTTGTGATATGAGAGTTTCCTATTGGAAGCTCACTCAGCACCTACGTCTGCTTTTGAATAAATGGCATGACACGTTTTAGAGATGAGAATATGGGAATTCTCTTTGGTGGTAAGTAGTAACTTTATGATTCTCTTTCTACTCCCCAGAGTTTATCTCCAAGATAATATCATGATATTAATATAATAAAAATTAGAGGGACATACATAAAGGTAGAATCCTAAGTTAACTTTTCTATTATCCTTCTTATTATGTCCAAAAGGCTCTATTCCTAAAAAGGAGCATTTGCTTTGTATATGACTTGGTTATCAGAAGAGTCAGATGGATCTGTTGGTGATCCTATTTTGCTTTGTAGTTCACTCTTCGGATGATTGGATCGATTGTGCATGAGACCTTTAGATCTTGTTACGCTCCACAATGTTTTATCATCCAAATATAATAAAAACTAGAGAGACATGGATAAAGAGTAGAACTTGCTAGGGGGATAGGTTGAATTTGCTGGGGTGAGAAAGATAAAGTGAGTTCTTCAGTAGCAACATCATTATTTATAGGAGTTGAATCATCATAGGCTTGTAAGTCAAAACTGGTAAATTTGTAATGGTAATAATAAGGCTTACGATTTGATTGCACAGTTGATAAAGGAAACGTGTTCATGAAAAATAACATTGGACTTGTGAATATCTATTTAGTCTCTAAATTATAGACTTTATAAGCCTTTTGATTGAAGGGATATCCAATAA
Organism: Musa itinerans; assembly: GCA_001649415.1. Taxonomy (NCBI): domain Eukaryota; kingdom Viridiplantae; phylum Streptophyta; class Magnoliopsida; order Zingiberales; family Musaceae; genus Musa; species Musa itinerans. The sequence continues at coordinate 297,134 of LVTN01000304.1, forward strand.
AAATATATTTTGAGCACGTATGTTTTTGGGTTGAATATTTATAGAAAAACATAAACAATCAAATATGCGTAGAATGTCATAAATAAATATAGTATTGATTATAAATAACTTTAAATGGTATCTTTCATGAACGGAGGGATATGGTTAGAAGACTAATAAGTTTAGTTGTTGTTAGCACACTCTCTAAAAAACTTTGTACACGATTGAACTTACTTTCATTATCTACTAGAATTCATCTTACCTTTCGACCAAATTGGTTTTCAACGAAAATATAAAAAGATTTTAAAAGTGTTTGTGTGAATGAGATATATCCATGTATTCCTAGAACAATCATCTACAATAACTAGAAAATAATGATGGGTGACCAAGACGTCTATGCCATAGATAATGTTGTGAAGATATATTATTGACTTTTGTGATGGGTAGCATTGTTAGAGGTGATGTATATGTAGAAAAGAAGTAGAGACCAATTATCTTCTTCATTGCCAAATCTTGTAAGAGGCAAAAATCAGAAGGAAAAAAAGAGAGGTGATTGAGCAATTTAACAATTTAGTTATCATGCTGATTGATAATAGATTAACATAAAATGAAGACACGCAAACAATATCTAAAAGAATAATTTCATGTTTTTCTTCCATCAGGTAGTCCAATAACAGAACGTGAAAAGATCTTTGTTTTATGTAATAGACAAGGAGATAACGCAATATGATCTGTAGCACCACTATGAGATGAGAGATAAAAAGAATAAGAATAACCTGTAACATTTGCCTATGGCAAAGTGTTACCATTGCTTAAGAAGGCCAAAAGTTGATCTTATTCAAGCTTAAAAATTGGAGTATCTGACCGCAAGTTATTGACAGATGCCTTTATTCTATTTCCTGATTTCTCATTTTTCTTGTAAACTTTATATTCAAGAGGGAAGCCATGTAAATGATACCATTTCCTTTCGTATTATTTGATGAGTTGCTATCAGGATTGTTTTTTCGAGCACTTGCCATCGTGACCTCTTTAAAAACAATCAATTCTAATTGTTTTTCTTCTGAATTATTGAATATAATTTTTCAACAATAGAAAATGATTGCGAAAAATCTATGATATACTATATATAACGTGAAAAAAAATTTATATAAAGAGAATTTTGTAAGCATAAAATCTATGATATACTATATATAATGCGAAAAAAAATTTATGTCATAATTAAAATCAAACAACATTAGATTAGATTTACGATGTGTATCTTTTGATGTCATCTAAAAAAGATGTCTTTGTTGTCTACAAAAATACTGTCCCCCGATTTCGAATATCACAATGACATCGATCTACAAGAAATCATAATATCTCAACTGTATCCTCTATGACATATGTCATAGGGTCTCTAGATATCATGTCTATTTATAAGCGAGAATAGACGGTTTAAGATAAATTATCATGAGAGTTCATCATATCAAGGATATCCCCTAAATAATCTTACTATAATATAGACTGTCCCCCCGACTTTGAATATCATAGTGACATCGATCTACAAGAAATCATAATCTCTAAACTGTATCCTCTATGACATACGTATAGAGTCTCTAGAGGTCATGTCTATTTATAAGTGAGAATAGACGGTTTAGGATAAGTTATTATGAGAGTTCATCCCATCAAGGATATCCCCTAAATAATCTTACTATAATATAGATTTTTTTCTATTAATCATTATCTGTCATCAAAATCGAATTAATTATATTATATATCTTATCCAATTATAAATGATCACATAATTTAGAATATCACAGTGACATTGATCTACAAGAAATCATAATCTTTCAACTGTATCCTCTATGACATACGTCATAGAGTCTTTAGAGGTCATGTCTATTTATAAGCGAGAATAGACGGTTTAAGATAAGTTATTATGAGAGTTCATCCCATCAAGGATATCCCCTAAATAATCTTACTATAATATAGATTTTTTTCTATTAAGCATTATCTGTCATCAAAATCAAATTAATTATGTTATATATCTTATCCAATTATAAATGATCACATAATCTAACAAATTTAACCACATATAGTAGAATATGACTCATTTAAACCCATGAGAAATTGCATTACCTTACTCCTTTGCTCATGTTCATCAACTTTCTTAATTGCACCACATGTTGTGTGGAAAGTTCATCCACTAACCCCTTTAATTTGGTGAAATATACAGCGATAGACGTTGAACCATGTAGTAGTGGATTTAGAATATTCTAGGAGTATTATTTTGTGAAAATCTTTCTTTCAGATCAGTTAAAACTTCAATAGCAGAATCGACATATATGTCACTATTAGCAAGATCAGATTCCACAGAGTTGAGGATCCATGATAATACCATATTATTGCATCTTTTTCACGTGGAAAAATTTGTGTCGGTTGGATTGCACCACATGTTATGTGGAAAGTTCATCCAAATAACCCCTTTAATTTGGTGAAATATACAGCGATAGACGTTGAACCATGTAGTAGTGGATTTAGAATATTCTAGGAGTATTATTTTGTGAAAATCTTTCTTTCAGATCAGTTAAAACTTCAATAGCAGAATCGACATATATGTCACTATTAGCAAGATCAGATTCCACAGAGTTGAGGATCCATGATAATACCATATTATTGCATCTTTTTCACGTGGAAAAATTTGTGTCGGTTGATGACGATCTCTTGATCGATCCATCAACGAAACCTATCTTGTTTTTAGCTCGAAGAACTATGCTCATTGAACGACTCCAAGTGCCATGGTTATCACCGTTCGATGGCTTACTAACCAAGACAATCCCTGGATGATCCGAGTGGTGAAGAAGAAAGAGGTCCAAAAGATTAACAAAAGATGAATATATCATGCTATAAATATCATACCAAGATGCACACCTTTCGTGTCTGCTATGATCATTGCGACTTCCACCTCCACAAGTGTTAGCACAGCACTTGTGGCTTCATCACATACCACGCCTCAATAAAATTGACTTCAAATAGGTAGATAATCGAGCTCTTTGAAGATCGTCTTTGTGGCGTAGCGATAATACACAAGTAGTAGTGGAAGCTAAACTATTTTGGTGGCTTTGATACCATATAAAAAAGAAGATACTTGGGAGAAATATAAAATTTTATTGAACCCACTTTACGATCCTAAAGTTTATCTCCTCGAAGATAATGCCATGTTATCAATATAATAGAAATTAGAGGGATATAGATAATGTTAGAAGCCTAACTCTCTTTTTTTAATCCTTTATTATATACAAAGGCGCATTATCTGACTTGGGTATTAGAAGAGACTCGCATGGATCTCTTGCTGACGCTCTTTTGTTTTACAGTTTTCTCTTCGGATGAGTAGATCGATTGTGCATGAGATCCTTGGATCTTGTTACGCTTCATAATATTCTATCGCCTTATGATAATTATTGTGGTTCTTTATATTGTGGCCTAAGAACTGACACGGTTTGATTCGGTCCTGATCGTGCGAAAGCATCCGACGTCGAGTTCCTATACAACAGGTCGATACTGGGAAGAGGAATTTTCGGCTCGATCCATCCGAAAGTTAAGTTAGTTTTTTGATAATAGTGATCTATGTCCCCGATGCATGCCTAAGGGTGGCATTTTATACCTCTCGTTAAAGGTTGTTAATGACCATCGATATTCCAGGCGATCGATTCGTCCGCTCTGGATGGCATGGGTCGACTATTCTAGTTCCATGCAACGTGAAGCTGTCATGCTTGATTTTGAGTGCCACTTTATATGATCTCGAGCGACATGATTATTATTGTTTCTAAGCCTATTGTGCTGCTTCGAGATACAATAAATTATGTTGCTTTTAGATGAATGTGTTATGTCGATTCGACGGTGCCACGTTGGATCTAAGGTGGCTATCAATTATTTGTCGGGGAGATATCAAAATATCTCCTACCAACGATGATATAAGTTGTGGCTACAAATGAATCTAGTCAGGTCTTTCTATTTCTTCCTCAATCTAGACAAATTGTCATAATATTAGATGAAACCACTCAATTACTGTATAAGCCCGATTTTTTTTTAAATTTGAAGTTGCTTAGTACAGACTAATTAAAGCAAAAAAAAAAAATCATGGCTTGATATTTGATATTGTAGCTATTTTTAAAGAAGGAACTCATTAATCTATTCTGTTAGATTATGTGGTACAATAACTTATGATAAAATAAATTAAAATTTTAATTAAATTCCCAGCACATTGTTCACGTTGCCATCCCAACGATTCCAACAACTCTGGGATTCAATAATTCACTTGGGACGTGTGGATAATCCTCGTCCACGTAAAAATAATTAAAAATATTTCCATCTGCATCCCGCGGATGCATTTATATTATATTGTGGGGGACACTAATTAATGCACCAAATCTGGTACTGCAACTTTTTTATCTTTCTATCGTCGTTCCAGGTTAAGTGTAAAATCTCGAGTGAGAGAGTAAACACACTTGAGTTCTTGAATCCTGCCTCCATTATTTCTTCTTATCAACAAATCTGTCCCACCATTCCCTCCAAATATTAAAGGCTCAAGCATCGTGGCACCATAAATAGGACAAGAGGAGGGCTGAGGGAAAACGCACTGCCTTATACTTGCACGGGTCCGTCGTGATAGAAAGCTCAGCGGTAAGCAATGGCTGGAGGAGGCAAAAGAGGTGAAGCGTCGTCTCTTCTGCTTGTGACGCTGCTCGTGATGTTGTTGGCCTTCTTCGCCGCCGACTCCTCGGCGGCCCGTGTAACACCCCGTCCGCACTCCCTCGCCAGAGGTAGGTAGATAAATATGTATGCGAACGTGTATATGTTTGAGCTGGTGATCGAGGCATCGTTAATTCCTTCTTCATGCTGCAGCGGTACTGAGTGCGTTGGAGGGAAGGGCAGATGGGCCGTGTTGCAGATGCATCTGTCCTCTCATTTACCCACCTACTTGGTGCATTTGCAGCGGCGTATGGCAAGGCTCCTGCCCTTCCGCCTGCACCAACTGCGAGTGTCTCCTCAACGAGTGCACTTGCCTCGATCACGTGGACTACAAGGCCTGCGAGGCCGACTCCTGTGGCTGGCTTGATGGCGTCCCCAAACTAGAGCCGTCGCAGCAGTGGGCGATCGAAGAAACCGGTGGGAAATTAGCGACGATGGTGTGATCCTATAATGTTTGTGTTCGCCTGTCGGCTTCTCTTTATCCGTCCATGTCGTGTGGTGTTGTTTTGCTTCAGTAATAAAACGCTTCTGCTTTTATGGTGACGGATGCATCGTTGATCTGCTGCATCCACGTACGACAACGACGTGAAATAATGAATATTTTGTATGGCAAAACTATTATTCCAAAACATTAGCACTAAATTATACGACTGCTATATTTAGATTCATTAATAATATTATTGATAAGATTATCAAAGATATAAAGTCGAGTAGCACTCAATGCAATTCGCCTCAACGTCTCCCGATCTTTTATCATTCTTCCTTTTTTTTACTTACTTGTTAGTCCCTTCATTGTTCTTGCTAGATATTATTGAGTAAAAAGATTCTCTACTTTGTGAATCTATTTTCTTGGTTAAATTTCTCTGTAGTAAAGTCAACGAAAATAATCATTGAATTTTTCGGACTTTGATATCACTTTATTGGAGAGGAAGAGAAAAATTCTAAAATCAAAAGAATACCCAAAGATTAATAAGCTAAAAAGTATATCAAAAAGTTAACGTAAAATTAATATGATTCGATAAATTTTCCATATATTAATGGTGCAAATCAAATTCGTCAATATATGAGATTAAATATAATACACTTAAATCATCGCTCAAGTATGACCTTTCTTACTCACATTTCACATAAACCTAAAGAACTCTTTCAATCGTCAATGAAAATCCTAGATATTACCTTTACTAGCACCCAAATTGTCGTACCTCTCTCTCTCACCAAAACCCTGAGACACATTATATATTTATAGGAACAAATCCAAATTTAATTAGGATTCTATCAATTAATTTAAACATAGGAATAAACCCAAATTTAATTAGGATTCTATCAATCAATTTAAAAATATTCATCAATCCTAATAAATTGAACATCTATACGTACTAAAATCGTTAAGAGTTTTTTTAATTATTCGAGTCTGAATCAATTAACAAAAAATTATAAGTTATGAAATCATCCCTAGCCATATAGTCCATCTTTAACAATGTGATATCAATCATATATCATTAATAACTTTATCTTACACACTGACTCTATTAAGTATCATGCTCATAGTAAACATAGCAAGTAGCATGCTCTTAGACTGGGACAGTAATATATTTCTGATATACTGCATTATTAGGATAAATGCCAGTCAAATATATTTTATGTCAAAATAAAAATTACGATATATAATGTGAATTAGACAAAAAATCATTTTTCAAGCACATAAAAAATAAAGAAATATGATACAAGAATCCATAGATGATTTTGTCGTCCAAATGCCACAACACCAGCAACTCGACACCTACTCAAATATTTTGTCAGCTCTACGTGTCACCCTAACAAGTGCATTCTTAGCCCACGATGATAACCATAATGTACACCCGAAATAATTAACCATTAAATGTTGGTCGTTACCCAATTTATCTATTAATAATACTTTTACGAAGGAAGGTCACTCTTTTTGAGTTCAAATAATATTATATAACTTAGGCATGGAAGAGATCTTTATTAGGTACATCCACTTATCTAGTTATATAGATTTCCAATGGAAATTGGCTTCGAACTAGATTGATTCAAGAACAAATGTTGACACATCCGACTCAGAAAAATATAGATATTATGAGAATATCAATTAGTTTAACTGATAAGAATATGAAGTTATTGGTATGAAGATTTTAGAATCAAATAAACATATAATTAAAGAAAGATTGAAGAGACCGATGTGCGTCGGATTTTGTTATCAGCAATAGCATCAATTACTGACCCACCTCAGTCTTATTGTGTCGAACAATCCAATCACCCAAGAATCAAGATATATCAACCCCATATAAACTAAATTTATTAACTAATGTCACATCATTGTTCCCCTAACATTATACAAAGTAATCTCCATATGCGAGATTATATCACCATTATGAACCTCTTAGATGTTAAACATAAGTTGATTCTTGTTCTGCTCAGCTTCTGTTTTGCGATAAGAGATGCTCGAATGATTGCCACTGCGATCTCTAATCTACGTGACACACACAAGTGCTTCTGCTCTGCTCATCCACGCAGCACGTTGTTCACGTTGCCACCTCAACGATTGAAACTATGGGATTCAATAATTCACTGGGGACGTGTGGATAATCCTCGTCCACGTAAAAATAATTAACAATATTTCCATCTGCATCACGCGGATGCATTTATATTATAGGGGACAATAATTAATGCACCAAATCTGGCGCTGCAACTTTTTTATCTTGCTATCGTCGTTCCAGGTTGAGTGTAAAATCGAGAGTGAGAGAGTAGACACATTGAATCCTGCATCCATTATTTCTTCTTATCAACAAATATGTCCCACCATATATCAAAGGCTGGAGCATCGTGGCACTATAAATAGGACAAGAGGAGGGCGGAGGGAAAACGCACTACCTCATACTTGCACAGGT
>LVTN01000304.1:304762-317199 GCA_001649415.1 Musa itinerans
AAGCAATGGCTGGAGGAGGCAAAAGAGGTGAAGCGTCGTCTCTTCTGCTTGTGACGCTGCTCGTGATGTTGTTGGCCTTCTTCGCCACCGACTCCTCGGCAGCCCGTGTCACACCCCGTCCGCACTCCCTCGCCAGAGGTAGGTAGATAAATATGTATGCGAACGTGTATATGTTTGAGCTGGTGATCGAGGCATCGTTAATTCCTTCTTCATGCTGCAGCGGTACTGAGTGCGTTGGAGGCAAGGGCAGATGGGCCGTGTTGCAGATGCATCTGTCCTCTCATTTACCCACCTGATTGGTGCGCTTGCTCCGGCGTATGGCAAGGCTCCTGCCCTTCCGCCTGCACCAACTGCCAGTGTGTCCTCAACGAGTGCACTTGCCTCGATCACGTGGACTACAAGGCCTGCCAGGCCGACTCCTGTCGCTGGCTTGATGGCGTCCCCAAAGTAGAGCCGTCGCAGCAGTGGGCGATCGAAGAAACCGGTGGGAAATTAGGGACGATGGTGTGATCCGATTGTGTTCGTGTTCGCCTGTCGTCTTCTCTCTCTCTCTCCGTCCTATCTATCCATCCATCCATCTATGTCGTGTGTTGTTGCTTTGCTTCAGTAATAAAATGCTTCTGCTTTTATCGTGACGGATGCATCGTTGCACCTTCTCAAAGTGTACCTAAAAATTTTGACATGAGAGTTTGGAAAAGTTCATCTCGGAAAATTGCTCGACCGGTGACTTCCGGGAGAAAGGAGAAAATATAGGAGACAATAGTAGTGTAACAAATCCTTTTTAGTTCATCACTAAACTAATATATAGGAGATATAATATAGATGGCATAAGTGTTAATAGAAACTGATATGTGATATAAGCTAACATTAATTGACTCACATCGATATTGATGTGAGTCAATTTTGGGCCAATAGATGGTTGTTATTGACAAAGTCACTAACATTAATAGGGTAGAAGCCATTCACATGCTTTCTTTTCATTTTCCACGAACATTTTAATTAAGAATTCTTTTAACAAAAAGTCTCTCCGGAGGATCACTCCACACCATGATCGACATCTAATCTCCATGCCTTCTCTTGCCTTTCTTTACTCCAAACCTTCATGTAATGTTTTTTTCGATCGATTCATAGCCTGATATTGCTTTAATTTTGTTGTTTGTTCTGCCCATAACTGTGAAACAAAATAACGAAAATATGTTGTTTAAAAAAATTATTAACATATAGGTGACTGTTTATATATGGATCGATCAGCGACTAAAATGTTGATCGCACTGATGTCCGAATAACATCAAAGGTGCCTTCTTATTGAAATATTGCAACATTTATGTGGATCGATATTCCACAAGCACCGATGTAGTGGCATTGCTGATTTGGAATTTTAATCAGGTAGGAGGAGGACTTCGTAGAAAACGTGCTCCATATCAGCCTTCTTCTTTTGAAGATAAGGATGAACACGTATGGCAAATATAGAACGCAAGAAACGCTTCTCTTAGTAGGAATGGCACATTGATTTAAATTAGAGTGTATAGTGGATAGAATTTTACTCGGATTATCACTTATGATTGATAAATAAATTATACTTGATTTGCGATATGAGAGTTTCCCATTGGAAGCACACTCTTCGAGTACGTCAATGAATGGCATGACATGTTTTAGAGATGAGAATATCGGAACTCTCCTATGTAGTAAGTTTATCTCTATGAAGATAATATCGTGATATCAATATAATAGAAATTAGACGGACTCAGATAAACGGATGAAGATAATATCCATCTTTTTAGGCTCTATTCCTAAAACGGAGCATTATATGACTTGTATCATAAGAGAGTTACGTGGATCCTTTTGTTGGGGATGGAGGAGCAAGGAAAAAAATAGAATACTATGATATGAGTAAAAAGAATCCTTTCGATTCAAGAAAACTGATGTAGTATTAAAAACGGGAGAATTACTCTCTATATCCCTTGCTTCAAGAACTACGATCCTATTTATAGGACCTAATGGTAACCATCCCATAACTACTACTAGATCATGATTGAGATAGTTATTGAAACCACCCTATAACTACTAGATCATGATTGAGGTAGTTATTGAGATCACACTATAACTACTAGATCATGATAACTACCTAGATAACTATGAATCAAATCTCAGCACTCCTCCTTGATTCATAGTTGCATACACTGATTTGCGACATGAAATTAACATGCTTTTGAACCGGAAGTGACTTGATGAGGATATCTGCAACTTGTTCATCTATTCCACAATACTTCATTGTTATGGCTCCACTTGCTACAAGATCTCGGATGAAATGATAGCGTATCTCTATATGCTTCGTTCTTCTATGAAACGTTAGATTCTTCGTCATTGCAATTGTAGCTTTATTGTCACAAAATATTTTTGTTGCTTCTTTTTGTTCTTAATCAAGATCTTCAAGAAGTCTTCTAAGCCATATTGCTTGATAATCTACTGATGTTGCGGCAACATATTCTGCTTCCGATATCGATAACGCAATTGTTGCTTACTTTTTAGAACTCCAAGATATAGCTCTCGATCCGAGGCTAAAAACATTACCTGAAGTACTCTTTCGATCATCTAAAGCTCCTACCCAGTCACTATCAGTGAAACCAGATAATTTATAATTAAAATTATGAGAATACCAAATATCATAATCTGTAGTTCCAACAATATAATACAGTATTCTTTTAATAGCTCCGAGATGATGTTTGCTTATGCTATGTATAAACCTGGATACTACACCAACAGAGAATGCAGGTCGAGTATGAGTTAGATAAATTAAACCTCCAACCAAACTTCTGTAGTATCTTGCGTTTGTCAGACTTGTACCATCTTCAAGTTTCAATTTTTCATTCACATTCATGGGTGTTGCTGCAGCTTTGCAATTAATCATGTTAGAATTTTTGAGTAGATCCATTGCATACTTTCTTTGTAAAATAAAAATTACATATGATCCTTGCTACACTTCTAACCCAAGAAAATAGTACAGTAGACCTAGATCTGACATTTCAAAACTATTCATCATGCATTTTTTAAATTCTGCTACAGAAGAGTTAGATGAACCCATATATATAATATCATCAATATAGAGGTAAACTATTAGAATATTATGTTCACCTTCCTTCTTTAGATAAAGAATAGGTTCATTATTGCTCCTCTTAAATCCATTTTAAAGAAAATAATAATCAATTTTACTGTATAATGCCCTTGGAGCTTGTTTAAGTCCATAAAGAACTTTTCTTAGCTTATACACATTTTCTTCATGTCATTTAACCAAAAAAACCTTCAGGTTGAGCAACAAAAATCTCTTCGTGTAAATCTTCATTTAAAAATATAGATTTCACATCAAATTGATAAACAAGCCAATTCAAGTGAGCAGCTAAAGCCAAGAAAGTTCTCATGGTTTCGAATCTAGCAACTGGAGAAAAAGTATCATCAAAATCAATACCTTGTTGCTGTGAATATCCTTTTGCTACAAGCCGTGCCTTATGCTTTTGGATACTTCCATCTGCATTAAACTTTGTTTTGAACACCCATTTTAACCCAATAGGTTTCTTTTCTTTCGGTAGATCCGTTAGCTCCCAAGTTTCATTATTCTCAATTGACTTGATTTCCTCCTTCATTGCTTTTCTCCATTCCTCTTTTTTAACTGCTTCCTCAAAAGTTATTGGATCTGAAATAAACAAAGCAAATGTTGAGTTATAAATTTCTATTAGTGATCTAAAATTTCTTGGAGGGGTTTCATCTGAGGAATCCGAATTTGAACTATTATTGGGTGAGGTTGACGATGAACTTGTTGGAGCAGGATCTGTCATTTGATTCTACGGAGTGTCTAATTCTGTTGGAATCTGTATTTGTGTTCCACCTTTATTGGTCTCCCAATTCCAACTTACCCTTTCATCAAACATAACATTTCTGTTAATAATAACTTTGCCACTAACAGGGTTATATAATCAATAAGCTTTCGATTGTAAAGAATAACCAATTAAAATATATTTTTTAAAATTTTCATCAAGTTTGTGATGATTTTGTGAATTCACCAAAGCATAAGCAATACATCCAAAAATTCTTAGATGCCTTACACTCGGTAGTTTCATACTATACCAAGCCTCAAAAGGAGTTTGATTCATAACAGCCTTTGTTGGTGAAATATTCAATAAATAAACTACTGTTGCAAATGCTTCTACCCAAAATTGATTTGGAAGATGTTTTCCTTTAAGCAAACTTCTTGCCATTTCAACGACAGTCCGATTCTTATGTTCAACCTCACCATTTTGCTCTGGTGTATATGGTGCTATCAATTCTCTGTGAATACTATTTTCTTCATAAAAGAAATTAAACTCATTAGATAAAAATTCATCACCTCTATCTGTCCTAAGTGTCTTTATGTGTCTACCACTTTGCCTTTTACAAGTGCCTTAAACTTTCAAAAATTATCAAATGTTTCAGATTTTAGTTTCAGAAAATATACCTAACTCATGCGACTATAATCATCCGTAAACAATAGAAAATATTAACTTCCACCAAATAATTTTGTATTCATAGGTCCACATAAGTCAGCATAAATTAATTCAAGACAATTAGATGCTCTACATACATTTCCAATATGAAATGGTTTTTTACTTTGTTTGCCATAAATGCATCCTTCACATACATCAAGTATATTAATCTTGGGCAATCCGAAAACCATTCCTTTTTTATTTAACAACCTTAAACCCTTAATGTTAAGGTGTCCATATCTTAAATGCCATATCTTAAGTTGCGACAAGTGCGTGCCTTTCAATATTTGACACATCAAGTAGAAACATCTTGTTTTGCATCATGCAAACATTTACTATAGTCAAACTAGATTTTTTATCTTTAATAATACATGAACCATCATCAAATATTACTGAATATTTATCATCTATCAATTGTCCAACACTCAACAACTTATATGATAAAATAGGAACAAAGAAAACATTATCAAGGTATTTTACCTTCCCTTGATTTGTCTTCATCTCAATTGTTCCTTTCCCTTCCACTTGGATTTGCTTGCTATCTCGAAGTCTAACTTATAACTTGTGAGTTTCATCAATATCTCTAAATATTGATTTTATGCCTGACATATGATTAGAACATCCACTATTCAGAAACCAAATATTATTTGAGATATCATGAACTTGAGAATGAGTCATAAACAACTTACTATTTTCTTCATTTTTCTCCACATAGCTTGCTTGCTTTTCTCTTTTCTAGCAATCTGCCTTCATGTGACCAAATTTTTTACAATAGTGATATTGAATTCCACTCTTGTAATTTCTTTGTTCATAATTTTATTATCTTTGTTCATCATACCCATCAAAGTGTCCTCTTCCTCTCCCTCTTCCATTTCCTCTACCATGAAATCCTCCTCTACCACGTCCTTTTCGTGTTGATTTTTTATCTTCTTTTGAAGTAGAAGACTCCCCCTTAACCTGAAATGCTTTTTCTTCACTTTTTTCAAGTGACCCGTTTAACCTTACTTCATGTGCTTGCAAGGAACCCATTAATTCATCAAATGAATATGTAGATAAATCTTTTGACTCCTTAATTATGGCAATAACATGATCAAATTTTGGAGTTAAACTTCTCAAAACTTGTGCAACAATTATATGATTAGGAAGATGTTCACCATAAGATTTCATTTGACTAATAATTTCAGTCACTCGAGAAAGAAAATCTTGTACCGATTTATTGCTTTTCATGAATAAAATTTCAAACTCACGATGGAGGGTTTGAAGTTTTACCGTAATCACCCTTAATGAGCCTTGAAATTCATTTTGAAGTATTAACCAAGCTTGCTTTGAGGTTGTCGCTGCTGCAATTCTTGAGAAGATTGTCTCATGTACAGCTTGTTGAATGAAGAACAATGCCTTTGAGTCATTCTTTCTATTCTCCCTCATCCTAATTTCATCATCTGGATCCGCATATCCATTCTCAATTAAGTCCCAAAGATCTTGAGACTTGAATAAAGTCTTCATCTTGATACTCTAAAATTTATAGCATTTGCCCGAGAAGATGGGAATAAGGGGTTGAGACATGGAATAACCATTGAAAGCGATAATGCCCAATTCAGATTGAAACTAGGCTCTGATACCACAAATGTTGAGGATGGAGGAAGAAAAAAAATAAAATACTACGATACGAGTAAAAAGAATCCTTTCGATTCAAGAAAATTGATGTAGTATTAAAAGCAGGAGGATTAACAAGAACACTTACAAGATATTCTCAAGTGCACACAATCCCTATATCCCTTGCTTCATGAACTACAGTCCTATTTATAAGACCTAATAGTAACTATCTCATAACTACTAGATCATGATTGAGGTAATTATTGAAACCACCCTATAACTACTAGATCATGATTGAGGTAGTTATTGAGATCACACTGTAACTACTAGATCATGATAACTACCTAGATAACTATGAATCAAATCTCAACACCCTTGATGATCCTCTTTTCCTTCGTAGTTTCGTCTTCGGATGATTAGATTGATTATGCATGAGACATTTGGATCTTGTTATGCTCCATAATATTCTACCGTCTAAGTATAATAGAAACGGGAGGGACATAGATAAGAGTAGAACTTGTTGGGGTTGGATGGGTTGAAGTTGGTTAGCTAGGTTGAATTTGCTAGGGTGACATAGATAAAATGAGTTCTTAGTAGCAATGTCATTATTTATACTATAAATTTAAATGGTTCAGTAGTAGAAATTAAACTTATACCAAAAGAAAGTTTAATTTGTTTAGCCAAAGGAAAATTATCATACATTTTATTAGAGTAAATCGAAATTTCAAAGATTGATTTTGCAAGTTGCCTCATAGGTTATATGGACGGGTGACCAAGACATCTTTGCCATCAATCATGTTGTGAAGATATATTGTTTGCTTTTGGGATAGGCAATATTGTTGGAGATGATATATGTATAGAAAAATAGTAGAGACCACTATGCTGCTTCTCTAGATCAATCATCTTCTTTATTACCAGATCTTATAAGAGGCAACAATAAGGAAAAAAAGTGATTGAGCAATTCAACAATTTAGTCATCATGCTGCTTCTTGACATTGTAAGTGGAAAGTTCATCCCATAGCCCCTTTAATTTGGTGCAATAGGCAGCAATAGACGTTGAACCATCTAGTAGTGAAGTAATGTCCCTCTCAAATTAGTTATCTAGTGAAAAATCTTTCCTTCATATCACTCCAAGCTTCAATAGCAAAATCAACACACACACACACACACACACACATATATATATATATATATATATATATATATATATATATATATATAATATAACATAATACTGCATCTAAGCAAGGGATTGCACACGAGAGTAAGAACGGGCTGCTGCTGAGTCGGTGGAGAAGGAGGGCATAGGAAGAAGAAGAAAGACAGTACGTCTTCTGCTTTCTCTAGCCATTTTTGGCTCTCTATCACACACGACGACCTATTTATGTACGAATCGGTACTGTTTCTTGCTTCTCCCACCCCTTCCATTTGAAGAAGGGTGGGGAGGTGCATCCGCGCGTTGCGCGTGTAATCATTTTTAATTATTCGTCTACAACAGTAGTGTTATTTGTTTTGTAATCTGTAATCATATTAATTATAGATATGCCAACTTGAAACTGAGGTATTCAATAATATTAATATCACATGGGAAGTGTGGAGAATCCTCATCCACGTTAAAATAATTTACAATTTTCCATGCGCATCGCGCGGATGCATTTATATTGGATTATATGGGACAGTAATTAATGCACCGACGCACCTTCACTTTTATCTGGGTGTCATATTGAGAGAGAGAGAGAGAGATATGACACTCTTGATCTCTGCATCCATTATTTATTCTCATGAACACATATATCCGGTTTAATGAAGTCACATGCATTTATGGGATATCTAAATCCAGCTTCTCGTACAACTATTAATGGCTCGAGCATTGTGGTGGCACTATAAATAGGAGAGGAGGAGGGAGGAGGGAATACGCACTGCCTCCTACTAGCATAGGTACGCTGTGATAGATATAGCTCAGTGGTAAGCAATGGCTGGAGGACGCAAAAGAGGTGAAGCGTCGTCTCTTCTGCTTGTGACGCTGCTCGTGATGTTGTTGGCCTTCTTCGCCACAGCCTGCCCGGCAGCCCGTGTCACACCCCGTCCGCAATCCCTCGTCAGAGGTAGGTAGATAAATATGTATGCGAACGTGTATATGTTTGGGCTGGTGATTGGGGGGGGGGAGATCGTTAATCCCGTCTTCACGCTGCAGCGGTACTGAGTGCGTTGGAGGCAAGGGCAGATGGGCCGTGTTGCAGATGCATCTGTCCTCTCATTTACCCACCTGCTTGGTGCTCTTGCGCCGGCGTATGGCAAGGCTCCTGCCCTTCCGCCTGCACCAACTGCCAGTGTCTCCTCAACGAGTGCACTTGCATTGACCATGTGGACTACAAGGCCTGCCAGGCCGACTCCTGTCGCTGGCTTGATGGCGTCCCCAAAGTAGAGCCGTCGCAGCAGTGGGCGATCGAAGAAACCGGTGGGAAATTAGCGACGATGGTGTGATCCTATAATGTTTGTGTTCGCCTGTCGGCTTCTCTTTAGCCGTCCTATCTATCCGTCCATGTCGTGTGGTGTTGCTTTGCTTCAGTAATAAAATGCTTCTGCTTTTATCGTGACGGATGCATCGTTGATCTGCTGCATCCACGTACGACAACGACGTGAAATAATGAATATTTTGTATGGCAAAACTATTATTCCAAAACATTAGCACTAAATTATACGACTGCTATATTTAGATTCATTAATAATATTATTGATAAGATTATCAAAGATATAAAGTCGAGTAGCACTCAATGCAATTCGCCTCAACGTCTCCCGATCTTTTATCATTCTTCCTTTTTTTTATTTACTTGTTAGTCCCTTCATTGTTCTTGCTAGATATTACTGAGTAAAAAGAACCTCTACTTTGTGAAACTATTTTCTTCATTAAATTTCTCTGTAGTAAAGTCAACGAAAATAATCGATGACATTTTTGATGAATATCTAATCATTAAATTTTTGGGGCCCTAATATCACTTCGTTGAAGAGGAAGAGAAAAATTCTAAAATTAAAAGAATACCCAAAGATTAATAGGCTAAAAAGTATATCAAAAAGTTAATGTAAGATTAATATGGTTCGACAAATTCTTGCTATGTTGCAAATCAAATTCTTCAATATGTGAGATTAATTATAATACACTTGAGTCATCCCTACTCAAGTATGACCTTCCTTACTCATCTTTTATATAAACCTAGAGAACTCTTTCACTCTGGAAGGAAACCTAGAGATCACCCTTACGAGCACCCAAATTGTCATGCCTCTCCCTCTCACCAAAACCCTGAGACACTATATATATTCATAGGAACAAACCCAAATTTAATTAGGACTCTACCAATTAATTTAAAAATAATTAAGACTTCTAAAAGTATTTATCAACCCTAATAAAGTTAACATCTTTACATCGTTAAGAGTTTTTTTAATTATTCGAGTTTGTATCAATTAACAAAAAATTATAAGTTATGAGATCATCCCTATCCATACAGTCCATCTTTAACAATGTGATATCAATCATATATCATTAATAACTTTATCTTACACATTGACTCCGTTAAGTATCATTCCCAAGTATCATGTGACTTAGACATAAAATCATTTTTCAAGTACATAAAAAATCAAGAAATATGATATAAGAATCCATAGATGATTTTGTCTTTCAAATGCCACAACACCAGCAACTCGACACCTACTCAAATGCTTTGTCAGCTCTACATGTCGCCCTAACAAGTACATTTTTAACCCACGATGATAATCATAATGTACACCCGAAATAATTAACCATTAAATATTGGTCGTTACCCAATTTATCTATTAATGATACTTTTACGAAGGAAGGTCACTCTTTTTAAGTTCAAATAATATTTGTTTTTCATCATATAACTTAGGCATCAGAGAGATCTTTATTAGGTACATCCACTTGTCTAGTTATATAGATTTCCAATGGAAATTGGCTTCAAACTAGATTGATTCAAGAATGAATGTTGACACATCGGACACAGAATCAGAAAAATGTAGATATTATGAGAATATCAATTAGTTTAACTGATAAGAATATTAAGTTATTGGTCTGAAGATTTTAGAATCAAATAAACATATAATTAAAGAAAGATTGAAGAGACCGATGTGCGTCGGATTTTGTTATCAGCAATAGCATCAATTACTGACCCACCTCAGTCTTATTGTGTTGAACAATCCAATCACCCAAGAATCAAGATATATCAACCATATAAACTAAATTTATTAACTAATGTCACATCATTGTTCCCCTAACATTATACAAAGTAATCTCCATATGCGAGATTATATCACCATTATGAACCTCTTAGATGTTAAACATAAGTTGATTCTTGTTCTGCTCAGCTTCTGTTTTGCGATAAGAGATGCTCGAATGATTGCCACTGCGATCTCTAATCGAGGTGCCACACACAAGTGTTTCTGCTCTGCTCATCCACGCAGCACGTTGTTCACGTTGCCACCTCAACGATTGAAACTATGGGATTCAATAATTCACTGGGGACGTGTGGATAATCCTCGTCCACGTAAAAATAATTAACAATATTTCCATCTACATCACGCGGATGCATTTATATTATATTATATTATAGGGGACAATAATTAATGCACCAAATCTGGCGCTGCAACTTTTTTATCTTGCTATCGTCGTTCCAGGTTGAGTGTAAAATCGAGAGTGAGAGAGTAGACACATTGAATCCTGCATCCATTATTTCTTCTTATCAACAAATATGTCCCACCATATATCAAAGGCTGGAGCATCGTGGCACTATAAATAGGACAAGAGGAGGGCGGAGGGAAAACGCACTACCTCATACTTGCACAGGTACGTCGTGATAGAAAGCTCAGCGGTAAGCAATGGCTGGAGGAGGCAAAAGAGGTGAAGCGCCGTCTCTTCTACTTGTGACGCTGCTCGTGACGTTGTTGGCCTTCTTCGCCACCGTCTCCTCGGCAGCCCGTGTCACACCCCGTCCGCAATCCCTCGTCAGAGGTAGGTAGATAAATATGTATGCGAACGTGTATATGTTTGGGCTGGTGATCGGGGAGGGGGGCATCGTTAATCCCGTCTTCACGCTGCAGCGGTACTGAGTGCGTTGGAGGCAAGGGCAGATGGGCCGTGTTGCAGATGCATCTGTCCTCTCATTTACCCACCTGCTTGGTGCGTTTGCGCCGGCGTATGGCAAGGCTCCTGCCCTTCCGCCTGCACCAACTGCCAGTGTGTCCTCAACGAGTGCACTTGCCTCGATCACGTGGACTACAAGGCCTGCCAGGCCGACTCCTGTCGCTGGCTTGATGGCGTCCCCAAACTAGAGCCGTCGCAGCAGTGGGCGATCGAAGAAACCGGTGGGAAATTAGGGACGATGGTGTGATCCGATTGTGTTCGTGTTCGCCTGTCGTCTTCTCTCTCTCTCCGTCCTATCTATCTATCCATCCATCTACCTATGATCGATGTCGTGTACCGTCGTGCGGCGTTGCTTCGCTACGGTAATAAAATGCTTGTGCTTTTATGGTGACGGAGGATGCATCGTTGCACTGCTGAATCCTCGTACGACGAGCACTTGAGAAATGACGAATGTTTTGTATGACAACTGTTATTCCAATACATTGCCAATAAATTATGCACGTAATATCGAACATGCTGTCTGCTGTATAAGTCGACCAAGCCGGTTTAGATTCACCAACATCCTAATTCGCTTCTCAATTAGGTAAACTTTTCTAGATCAGTGATCATCATATAATCGAAATCATATTATAGAGTTGGATTTCATATGTGAAGTTATAGCACCCATCGAACAGCTTATGTCCTTGGAAAATTGATCTGCTGCAATCTCTAATCCGTGTGCCACAATTCCTAAAGTAGGTGGTACTGTTCGTTGCTTCTCCCTCCCCTCCCTCAACTTGCCCATATTTATAGTGCATGGAGAGGTCCGCCACGCACTTGATGGTTGGCTTGGGTGGATAAGAGCTGCCATAAACATCCACGAGCTGAGCGTGGAATTGTTTTTAGTTAGTTTCAAGTCGTCATATCTACAAGTAAAATGATTAGAGTACCAAACAAATACAGTATTGTTGTAGACAAGTAATTAATAATGATTTCACGCGCAACGCGCCGATGCACGTCGAGTTCCCGTCCCCACCGTTCCAATAGTCTATGGCTGCTCTTATCCACCCAAGCCAACCATCACATGGTGCGCGGATCTCCATGCACTGTAAATATGGCTAATGGGAGGGGGTGTGGTACGAGCAACGAGCAGTACTGACTCATACAGACATAGGTCGTGTGTGATAGAGATCTAAACA
>LVTN01000305.1:0-25346 GCA_001649415.1 Musa itinerans
AAAATATCAAATAATATAATAAGCAAAACGAATGCATATCATGTCACACGTGCACCTATGACTAGCACGTTCTTGCTACATCGGGCCCTCCTAGCGCCAAACTATTAGAAAAAAAAATTGTTGATGTCTTGGTCAGCCCAACATAATTCAAACCCATATGCACAGAATTATCCTAAATGTCTCTATAATGGCTTAAAGGTGATTCCGAGATGGCTTCGAGGTAGACCCAAAGTGGTTCTGAGATGGCTTTGATGTGGTAATAAGATGGATGTGTCAAACTACTAAGGTAAAAGTATTACGCTCCCAAGATAGCTCCAAGGTGAAGGTATCGAGCTTCCGAGACGAAAGTATTGTACTCTCAAGGTGTAAGTATTGTGCTCCTAAGATGCCACCTATATGAAGGCCAAGGTCGAGGGAGGTTTTCCGATCCGAGCCCTTCGACGCTCAAGTTAGTAATCCGATGTCTCTAGATATGGACTCGAGTAGTTTGAGAAAGGAGATAGTCCTCAACTCTTTCCCTATTTAGGATTATTTTTATACTTTGAAGCAGAGAAAAAAAGTTGGTGATGTTATTCCTCGTTATAAGATAAGCAAGCTTAAGATTACTTTTTTTATCAAATAAAAATGAAACTTGTGATTATCTTTTTTATCAAGTATGAGAAAAAAATCTTATGATTATTTTTTTTTAGAATAAAAAAAATTATGATTACCGGAGAAGGAATCTTTATCCAGTTGGATGGAATGTGACTTAAATCTCACATGTTAATAGATTCCTTATTTGTACGTGTCAAGGTATGTAATATCATATCGTACCGGTGTTTCGAGGTTAGATCGGTACGGTTCGGTATCGTGTACCGAGCGGTACACCTAATTTAGGTGTAAAACCCTCCGAAAATATCTAAAAATAAAAAAAAATTAGGATAGATTTTTTAAGTTAGAAATAAATATAGTAATAGCATAAGTTTAGCAAAATCAATATAAATTATGTAAGAATAGTATCACATATATTTTTCGGGCTTTGAAGAATATCTTATGCAAAGTTTGTATTTTAGTTCATTACGAATTGTCCTTATGTAAACATACCTCTTAATTAGAAAGTTTTTCCTCTTAATCTTCCCAAATTAGCCTTGTTTCAATTCACAAATCGTTGTTTTGTAGAGTTTAGGAGAGCACAAATGTGATAAAAAAAAATTAAGATAGTTTAAGAGAGTATGAAAATGTAATGGAGTGAAATAGGGAAGAATAAGGGATTTAAATATGATAAGAAAGGACTCCAACAATCAATTTGACCGTTGGAGCACTGTATCATTGTTACCGAACGATTTTAAATGGAGTGAAATAGGAAAGAATAAGTGGTTTAAATACGATGAGAAAGGGCTCCAACAGTGAATTTGACCGTTGGAGCACTGCATCACTATTACCGAGCAGTTTTAAATATTTCTTCCTCTTACTGTAGCACTGCTATAGTACAGCAATGTAGCACTGCTACAGTGTAGCAATGTAGCACTATAGCATGTTCCGTTCGGTAACGGACGATCCGCGTATCGGTATACCGTCAAACCGATACGTA
The DNA here is from genome assembly GCA_001649415.1 of Musa itinerans. NCBI lineage: Eukaryota > Viridiplantae > Streptophyta > Magnoliopsida > Zingiberales > Musaceae > Musa > Musa itinerans. The sequence goes on from LVTN01000305.1 coordinate 1,571, forward strand.
CCGCTCGTATCGGATGGTACCATTCGAAATTACATACCATGGAACGTGTATTGATTGCGGTGTTGTATCATGACTTTCCAACAGGCCGGATGCTTTACAAGATTAATTAAGCTTGTAAAAGTGAACATAAAAGTAAACATCAATATATAGATCATGTCCAATTTACCAGCTTAAACTTTTAAATTGAACGGTAATGATAAAATAATTATTATTATTATTATTTAGTGTATGTCACAGTACATAAATATGCCATCCAAATCACGTACTAATCCAAATATTGTATATGTGAGAAAACATCAGAATAATAGAAGTTGCATATCACAGAACCATAAATCACATATTATTATGGAAAGATTCTTATTGATCGTTGCATGCCTTTGTCACTGTGCTGGTTCTTCTTATACTGGCACTGGCACTGCAACACAATCATTCATCCCAGCCAGAAGAATCATCTATCGATTAAACAAAGAATCCAATATCATTTTGCTCATGCTGGTTCAAGTCTTTATAATCTTTGATCTGAAACGAAAAAGTCATGTGATACCCCATTACATACATCTTAATCAGATTGTCAAAAACAAATTAATGTCCTGTTCACGTGTTGCTGCACATAATGACACAATTAAGAACTGGGAGCTGACACATCAAGCAGGTTAAGCTCTCAAAATACGAAGTCTCAATGTGCCACTCACATTCATATTTCCTGGCACAGTGTTCTTAATTTGGCATCAACACCGTGTACTTGGATCACCATCATCATGTATTATATATGCTCCAAGATGAAAGCTTTCTGTATGAGCTCGCAGCAGAAGATTAGCACTTCAACTGGATCTTGTCATGTGATGCTACATTGATGCCTAATCTGCACCGGCAACTCACGTGCATCTGAGTCATGAACGAAAGACACGAGGAATAAATTCTTTTGGTTGGGCAGATGATGCTGACGCTGCCAGCAATAGAAAACGTGAATCTCTACAGCTACTTGGCACCTAACCCTCCTCCTCTTTTCGATCTCTTTCTCCTGCTGCTTGATATAGTTCATGTGTTCCCATTGCGTCATATGAGATCTGAAGGTGGGCGGGATTTAGATGGGAAGCACCGGAACGCATGCATTTTCTCTTGGTGGATGAAAATATTTTGGTGGCTGAGTTGGTGGCATCGAAGAAGAGGAGACCGAAGTCAACTTCTGATTCGTTCTTGGTAGAATGGTAGCATCCACCACTGACTTTTGCGTTAGACTGGAATGAGTGATTAGCTCAACGTATGTGGGTCTCAAACGAAGACATCACGCATGCATGTCTCTCTTGCATACTGATGACTCAATGCGCGACCTTTGCCGAAGAAGAAGAAAAAGAAGAAGAAGAAATGTAGGAGCACACAAATAAAGGACATGTTCTCTTGCATAATTGCGGAAGCTTTAAGCAATCTATTTCTCCACAAAACAATGGAGATGGATGTAAATATAACGATGAATTTAGTTACTTGTTGATTATTCCTATTCTGTCTATAGTTGCTTCGCACCACATAATTAGGAGCAAATAAGCCAACATCAATTAATAGGCAACAAGACAAAATGATGACAAGCAAATTCACAGAGCTTGTGTGGTGTTGAAATGTAAATTATATGTGTTTATGCTTTCCTTTAGATCCTCTTTCCACCTATCGATATTGAGCTTCTCACTGCATTTTCTACTCTGAATGTGGAAAAACAAAACTTGTATTGAAGGAAAACAATCAACATTAAATGTTCATGCCAAGCTTGAGAATGAGTTCTTGGCATAAGCTTGAAAATAATCAGCATTAAATGTTCAACCAAACTGGAGAATGAGTTCTTAACATAATTTTTAAATTAAAATAATTTTTTGTTACATCAAATGATATATATGACGGATTCGAACATAAGACTTATCGCTTATGCAATAATGCACCGACATAATTCTTAACTCTATATGTGAAAGTGATAAGATGTACCTCTGAAGGTCAAGAGCTGGTATGATTAAATTAAAGTATTTCTTCTTCTTTTTTTCTTCTTATGATCTTATGAAGCATCAAAGACATATAGTCTTTGAAGACCTAAAATGTTCAATTATGGTATCCTTTCTTCCAAAAAACACAAAAACTAGAGTTTCTTTTGGCTTTAGAAGACTCATGACAATAATGTTAAAGCTTGTAAGGTGAATTTAAGCTTCAAGCCTTGACCGCATTCACTGATCATAGATTAAGCATCCAAAACTTCACAGAAAGCTTTCCGGTGGCAGATTAACTCAAACATGTGTGTGCTATTAGTATGTAAAGGTCTCATAGAACATCATTTCAAGTCTTTACATGCCTATATCCCTTCACAAATCTTACAGAATAATCCAATGAAGCATCCAAAAGCTTTGTAAAATTTTCCAGTAGCAGAGAAATTTAAAGAAAAATTAGCAATTAATTTCATTGTTGTCTCGAAGATGGATTCCATATCATCTCGAAACATAAGAAAGCATGTCTCACGAGCATAACCATGCAAGATTGAGAATAAATCTACCTCCATATCTTAGTTGGATTCACCAATGATTTCTGCTGGAACACTTGGATTTCAGATGATATAACTAAGAACTGGGGTCTACCATCTACAATTCAACCAAATGAAGTAAAGAAACCATTATTTCATATACATGAAAATTACCCACTCTTAAAAAGGCCTTGAGACAAGTACTTGAAAGATCTCACTCCAACGCCTTGATCGACATGGTCAGATCTAAAGTACTCGGCCCCAGAACGGCCTTCTTCTTGCTGCTACCTGTCCGTAAGAACTCCATTTCCGGCTTGTCTTCTTCGTGCTGCCTGGAAGCAGGGGGTGAAAGTGAAAGTGAAAGGGAGAGCACACAGTTCGCTTCTTCAGCTTCAGGTGGCTTCTTGTCATCGGCCCCGTCGTTTACCGAGTCCGATCCGAAGCTGAGTTGCAGGTTATGGCTCCAATCTCTCGCTGTAGTCATCCTGAGCCTCTTCACATCCGTCGGAGGAGCCTCTCGTCTGCCAAACACGTCTGCAAGGTTGGGCGTTGGTTTACTCGCCGGTTGCCTCTGTAGCTGCACCAGCAGGATCAGTTTTGTTTGCATATATGTTATTTTCTCAGCATTGAAGGATCAAAGAACACTACCTCAAGTCTAAATGGGTCGTCGAATTGGTGTTTTGTACTGTTGACGACAAACGGATCGTAGAGATTCGATCGACTCTTGTTGTAGTCGTTGCTACTGCCCGCACATGCCACCAGAGAACCAGTAGAGACCGGGTTCACAGGGACTCCCTTGACGAGGGGTCGAGTGCTACTGCCAATCCAATCGAAGCTTCCGATCCTGCTACCGATCTCCATTGTCTGAGCTCCATTTCTCTGGTCCAGCAACTGGTTCTCGGTTCTCGGGTTCCCTTTTCCGGTGACGGTATCCCTTACGTCGAACCAACGGGACGTGAATGCCTTGCCTTCCTTGTTGAGGATCATGTCATGTAATGATCCCTTCGCAGGGCCTCGTTCGTTGAAGTAGCCATCTCTTGTCGCCCTTTGCTGGTTAAACGTCCACTCGTGGAGCCTGCTTGAAAGGAGAAGGCAAATCTGAGGTTAGGAATTAGGGTTTTGAGAGCGAGGAGCAATATCCTTCTCGAAAGAGCATTCACTTCTGTAGGTACCCTGATCTGCTGGGCTTCAGCTCAAGTGGCTGCTGGAACTGTGATGGCTGCAGAAGGTTGTAAAGACGGTCGGGTCCATGCATGCTCCTCGATGCGAAGTAGCCTCCATTCTCCATTCTGAAGGGTTGGTACGAAGCTGTTCTGTGATATAGCATCTCATGAAGTCGATCACCTCTCCTCAAGTGCAAATCCAGTGGCGATAGAACTGTGATAACGCAGCTTGTGAATATTTGGTATTTACGAGCGAGATTAGCCCAAGAAATCAGAGATGTCTCAGTTCTGAAAGGTCAAATCGGATTGCTACATGCGGATCATGGCTGCTAGATACGGGGAAGAAGTCTAATAATATACATGATAATATTCGACTCTGTGCCCTAACGCTCGATCTAAATTTTCCCAAGTAAAGCAAGAGTTAGATCAAAGGTAAACCTGAAGAAATTATGGACTTCTCTTTCCCGGAGTCATCGAGCTTCTTGCTTCGGTACATCTGATCCAAACAAAGGAGTTGAAGGAATAATTAGAAAGATGGAGATAAAAGATGCATAGTGGCTGCTCCTTTGTGTTCGTTTTCCTTTTCTCTTACCTGGAGATGGCTCTTTACATGAGCTATGCTTAGCCCTCTCACATTCATCATCTGAAGAACCAACTTTGGAGTTGCCCCTGCAGCATCCAAAAGGTTAACATAATCATAAATAGCTTAATTTTACAGAAAAATGGAAGCTTATAACCCACTAAAGATTGTAATTCTATTAATGAGGTAAAAACAAGAAAATGATGTCCATGAAATCCCATGACTAGTCCTTCAAGTTTTTCCCAAACACCGAACATGACAAGCGTACAAGTGATGGATGAAGATACTAGGAAGGGGATTAAGGTGATATGGAAGAAGCATCTTACTGTCTTGCCCGCCGAGCCTCTCGACGGCATGAACAAACGAGAGGTGGAGATCCGGCGTCCATCGCAACCTCGGTGTTTTGGACCTGTTGTACTGCCTAACAGATGGCACCCGCTCGCTACTTCCCTCAGCAGTGTTGCCATCCTTGTTGATGCTGCTGTTGCCGTCGTTGTTGATGTTAGTGCTGCTATTGTTGCTGGAGCTCCCTCCTCCGGCCACCTCGGTAGTGCTTCCCCCGTCATCGTCATCGCTTCCTTCCTCCTCTTCTTCATCGCTGCCCTCCGTCATCAGATCCTCGTTGAGGTCAAGTTCCTGCAATCCCCTCTTCCGGCTAGACGATCGGCTACTTCCTGTGCTCCTCCCCTCACAGTTATCCTCAGCCTCGCAGATCACCACCACCTCCCCCTCTTCGCCCATATCTCTCTCTCCCCTCTCTTCTCCTTCTTTCTACACGACCATTCGTGTCAGGTGGATGAGGAAGGGGGAAGGAAGGAGAAGACCGTGGGTACAATTATAATGATATTAGTATTGAGGGTGGAAGAAGAGGAGGTGGAGAAAACATATAGTAATGATACAGTACGCAAGGAGACATCGCGAGGTATTCCCTACATTGACTGGTTTCTCCTCTAATTCTTCTTTTCTCTACTTGTGTAGGGACAGAAGAACAGCGTATGGAGGGGGATCAGTGGAAGGGAAGAATGAGTGGCTACTCTGAGGGGACGAGGGGGTTATATAACATCCAATGACCGGAAAGAAGGGCTGAGAAGAGTCGATACTCGCACCACCCAAATGACAACAGTAAAGAAAACCCTACAATGATCTACCATCGATATCGTCCTAAGCCAGTATCTCTCTTTCTCTCTCTCTCCCTCTGCCACTCGTGTCTTTGTGTGCATAGTGATATGTGTCATTTGTCATAAGGTGAATTAGAGAGAATCCTTTTGGTCAGCGGTCACGCAGTGTTTTGCGCAAGACAAAAGATGCTTCCGGAAAATACGACTGTTGCTTCCTCCTCAGTTTTGGATGACTAAGTTCCACAGGTAGCTTCAACAACGTACTTCTTTGGCCAATGGAATGAAGTGGTAATGATGGTCACCCCATACGGCCAAAGAGACGAGACACACAGTGGCTGCACATCCACCAGACTGCCTTATACAACACATACTACGTAGAATAACATGTTGAGAAGACACAATATTTATTCGTGGGTGATCTGATCCAACACCAACTAATGAACCTGGGTGATCATGAACATCATGTACAATCCATGTATTAAGCGTGCAGATTAAGTGGTTAATCGACTATGTTTTCTTTCAGCGAAGGACCTGGGTAGTGCCACCAACGCACTTCTCATCAGTGTTCATCCAAACGGGACAACCTTGTGAGGAGGATCAGATGCAGCAGTGCTTGAGGTTTTACCATGATCACAAACCCTTGTCATTTGAAGTAGATCATTCCTCTTTAATAATCTTTTCATGAGCATCACCATAAAGAAGAGGAGGCTCTCCTTCCAACCACGCAAAAGGTTAAAAGGTGAAGGAGAGTCACGGGTCATGTAGGATATCTTAACTGCAACAACATATAATTTATGCTTTCACACATCAGGCTGGAAATTCTAGTTCTTCCCATGAGCGATGGAATTGTGATCATGGACTCATGTGACCCTTTTGGCTTCCCTCTTTCGCTTCTCTTTTGACAGCTTGTCGTGGATGCAACTGGCCCATCCGTGATCTGCCTCATTAGTTGACCTCCGTTTGTCACTAGTGTATACAACAAGTACACCATCTGCATGGCTACAGGACACACACACTAAATAAAAATATGGATTCGACATTCACGTCACCTTCTGTGTGCACCATTTGTATTTTCGTTCGGGTGAGGCACTCGTTTGACATTCCCCGAGGAACTATTTCTGGATGCTCGTCCTGCTGTCCCACTTACTGATGACCTAAATCGTCACTGCTTACTTACCCCTCGTAAGGTTGCTGGTCCCTCGAACAGTTATACTGCACTGTCAATGGCCCTGGCTCATTAAATGCCATCATATATCGGCTAACTTTCTATTGCAAGAACAACATTAAACTGCAACGCATGCACAACAAGAACTTTTGAGGACAAGAAGAAGAAGCCTTCGGAATGAATCTACATGACCAGTAGGATACAGATCACATATTAAGATTTCATCTCGATTGACAGCTTCTTAAGTGATGCCCAACACTAACAAAATTACAACAATAATAAATAAATAACATGCATCAGCTACGAAACAATTCAAACTTTCCATGAAGAAGAAGCTGTTAATAATTCATGTCATGTGAGCAGAGCAGATCAACCAAGACTCTCTACATGTCAATCTGGATCCACAGTGCACCAGAAGCAATCCTTTTATTGCACATGAGCCATTTGCAGCTAACTTAGTTACCTCTTAATCTACCTTCAAGTAGACAGTAATGTCTCCACAAACACTTTAAAACATTACAGGCCAAACTATCAAGAAATCAACTGAAAAAAAGAGGAAAAGCAATCATGAGGATTTTTCATTTGAACCGGAGAATTTCGAGAAAATAATTTACTTGACTTCAGCTCATCATCATCTGCTATATATCATACGCTGATGATAAGTATCTTGCCAACAATTCTAGTCCTGAGGCTCTCTTCAAATTAAGCCCTTCACATTCTCTTTCCATGACCTACTTCGAATCATTGTGTACGTGAAGGGTAGGTTGGTTAGGTTACATGGGAATAGGAGGATCAAAATAATTGGAACATGATGACTATATACTTTTTGGGCAGCATTTAAACGTAAATTTGGAAGACCTGTAAAGGCTTTTCCGGGGGGCAAACTTTGAGCTTCATGAACTTCTTGTGTTCGAGATAGAAAGTGATCCATGCACCCATGCTCTATGATGGTGACTTCAACTACGTTCGAATTGATTCACGCCTTCGTTCGATGACCAAATTAACCTAGCTAATTGGCCGGTGTAATGTTTCATCTCCGGATGAGCAATCTACTAGAATATGACGAGTATATCAACATTTGCAGGCCAATAAGATTAAAATGTGGCCTATGAAATATTAATTTCTGATGAGCAGATACAAGAATGTTCGATTGATCAAATCCTTTGAATCATATTCCCCAATTCCTACCAGATTTGATCCATGTAACGTATCTAAGACATCTGTGGCAATTTTATGTAGCCATTACAATCTCAAAGTGAACATAAGATTCAACTGTTTTGACTGGTTATAATTTTGTACAGTGATAATAAATATTCCCATGAACACAAACGAAAAAATAATAATATTTGATTTTTAAGTAAATTAATTAAAGTTTTTATAGTAGCATTAATAGAGTCCTTCTGAAAAGCAAATAGACTTTGAGATCAATCAATTTATCTTTTTCTTAAACAAGTAGTAAACTAAATGTTAGTTTAATGTTGCGTATGTGGCATGCATAATAACACTTTTAATTGCACTTAACAAGGATTAATTGATCAAAGACTTGGTCTCATGCCTATGACTTCCCATCTAACGATGGAATCATTCCTTCCTCGAAGAAGAAGAAGGCGAATAAGATGCTGGTGATTATGATCAAACGTACGTAGTTATTACTCTCATTTTTGGTAAGCAAGATTAAAGTAAGAGAGAGACTGGTCAAGCTTTGACAACTCATTGTTCCTTGGTTGCATTTGGAAATTGTAGTCCACATGATAATTATTTTCATTACAAACATATTTTCCTGATCTAATACGTAACAAGATATGATAAACATAAGAGTCAACAATTCTGATCCATTGACTTGAGTGACTGTGACTGCTCACCTGACATTAGCAGAATATTTGACACAAGCTTTTCATAACTTGCCTCATTGACGTGCAGAAAACTAGTCAAATGGTTGGGAGACGCCATCTATGTGCTTTTGTTTGTTCATTTGCAGCAGAAGTAGACATCGATCTCTGCATGAAATAATATAAAGTAAATGTAGAATGGTGTTGAATATAGTTGGATAATATATACACATTTGATCTTAATCTTTTTTTTTTTTCAGCAATTTCTCAAGAAATATTCAAGTGAGAGCCCAATGTTTAAAGGTGTCATTTTTCATTTTACAAAGAGTTAGTAAACATATTTTGGTTCAATTTATTCTATTCACCTCTGGATATTCTAAGACTTTGCCACTGTGTGACCCATCATTGATATGAGCAATTCATGTCATGACCCCCCAAAACATCTAAGTCATCTATAAACTTGGGATGATTGATGATGACATGAGCACTTATATAGAAAATAATTTGGGACAAAGATCTACTAATATAGAAACTAGATCTAATAAAACTTTGTATATCAAAAAGTGATTATGCAAATCTAATATATAATAAACAAAAATATATCAAAAGTTCTTTACTTGGCAAAAATGATCTTTTGCTCATCGTTGGCTTTTTCGATTAATCTATCTTCTTTTTTATAGGTCCTTATAATGACTTGGGTGACGTTCGTAGTCTCGTCCTTTCATGATTTATTCATTTTTCTTATGAACATAGGTGACTTGCTAAGGCTTTGGAGGCCAAAGTTTGAATGAGTCTTATATCTCTGAACACAAAACATAGACTTCTTTGTTTAAGTGTTACATGGTCCAGCAGGATTCCTAATCAAAATGGCTACTGTTGTCACACAAGTCACAGGTAGCTCACAGTATGGGCACCATGAACAAACAGTGGCATTTCTTTAGTCACTTCTATATTCTCCTTCAGGGTACAAACAAAGAAGGCAGAATACTTGGGAGAAGGTGCTGAGCATAAAAGAAAGATAGAATGGTTGGCAACACAAAGGGAGAAGGAAGGTTTGTCTGTAATTAAAGCATATTATTCCACGGACGTCCTCCCCTCCTCATCGTTCTCCCCATCCTCCAAACACTTACCTTCTGCGTCCCGTCTCGATCGCAACAACTGGATTGGCCCTTCTTCCCATGCTATTATTTTAGGGTTACGTTGTCAGCCATGGATGGATATAGCGATGGAAGAGAAGGCCTCGGGAGGAGACGAGGTCAACCGTAGAGGGGAATCATTTAGAGGATTAGGTGACAGGCTACATGACACCTTGAGAGCATACACTACTAATCTTCTCTATCTACTCGGAAATAGAGCTCCAAAGTGTACATCCAGCGCTGCACTTGCAGCTTGCTTAGTATGATGATGAGGTAAGCAGTGCATGGAGTAGTACTTAGTACATAGTTCTTCTTTCATCAAAGTGTTTGATGGAGAGACTCTCGTGGCATCATCGGCGTGGGTTTGTGGTTTCCCTAATGATACTCTTCTCCCAGAAGACAAAAGAAATGCCCGCAAAAGAAGGGCTTCGTCGTGATCTCGTCCGGACGTCTGCATGGAGTTGACACGAGCCATTTCTTTATCGGAGTAGGAGAATCTGATGCGAGAATATTATTTCTAAAGCGTTTGTATTATTTCCATGCATGGAGACGTCACCTCATCCCCACACCCTCGTGAAGACGACGACTGCACAACAGCAGTCAAAAGAGCGTACAAAACTATATACTGGTAGAATCATATATACGTTGCCATTGCATGTACGTATATACAATAATGTGGACAAATGCCCATCGTATACAGATCAAAAAGAATTATGAGCAACCACAACAAATCTACAAGTACTTTTGGTGATGAAGAAACAGTAATCTTTGCACGAGTTGCTGTACGTGAGGTCGATTTCCTGCATGTATGACTACTTCAAATATTCTTTGTGATGATCATCTTTGCAAGGTTGAAAAGGATTGAATTTAAGCAACCTAATTCGAAGAGGAAGTAGAGTTGAGTTACTACAGAAAGAAGTATGTATAAGTGTATGCATATACGTATACGCATATGCATTGATCAAAGTAATACACTAGTGTAGTTGAAATCGACTGGAAAGAATGCCACAGTTGAAATGGAAAGAATGTGGATACTGAAAAGGATTGCAGGCAGATCTGAAGGAGAAGAGTCGGATGTCTTAGATTACCATTTCTTGTGCTGCATCTCGTCAGCACCGGAGTCAGAGGACTGGTAGTTTCTATATGAGTTGCGTCTGTCCGCTCATGTGCTGCTGCTTGTTTGGATGGTGGTGTTCACAGCTCTCTTGCCTTGGCTAAAGACCCGCCGCAAACGCAGGCATTCTCGTGGACAACAGATCGCTGTCTCACATGCCTTTCCCTCGACATCTATCTCTGTGCAACCATGCACTGTAAGAGTTCTTGCCAATGCATAGCACAAATGCCCATCCCAATGACACCTACTTGGCTGTGCATGAAACAAAGAGGAAGCTGCACCCCCTGTTTTTATCACATGTCTCCAAAAATGCTTCATTTGGAACTTTTGTCTTCAAGCTTGGGTTATGATGTTGATACAGGATGGTTGTTGTTTGAGCTTTTCTCTCATGAGAAAGGATAATTTACTCCAGTTTATACATAGGAATAAATTATATCAATGATCTATGTAGAATCCAAACTAAACAAAACCAAAAGACTTGATCCAATATAATATTGACATCTCTAATATACCTCCAAACTAGAGTGGTACTTTTGTCAATTCAAGATTCCAGTGTGATTCTTATTTGTCATGTAGGCCAGACTAGATATATAGAGAAAGCAACCTTGAGAAGATCACTATGCTGACACACCCACATACACTAAGCATGTGTGATGACAAAATATTAATAATAAAAAAAAGCAGGCAGCGTTGGATAATTTTATCTGTTGCTTAACAATCAAATCTGATTTATATAATCCTAGCAAGTACTAAAATTTTCACTATATTGTTTCGTATACATTATATATACATGTATGCATATATATATAGTGTATAATTGTTGGCATTAACGCAATGTATTGTTGCTGTTATGTGATTAGCTCATCATATACCCATGTCGTATATTCTTACTGTTATGTGATTAGCTCATCATAAGCCCACTAATCGGACGGTTAGGATCCGTTAATCAATCAAAGAATCCTCGAAATTATCTCAATATATGAATAATTTCAAATGTACCTCTCAGCATCCCAGCAAGTTCGAGAGCAAAGTACAACACTTTGAGCTTTGGGAATGAGATATCACTAGACGCGAGGAATAATCCAAGTCCAGAACTACATGGCTGCTCTGGTAAGTATGCTGCACGCACAGCAGAATTCAATAGCAAGAAAGGGTTCTATTCACAAGCAAACTTTGTGCCGAAGCTGGTGAGGCAGATGGCAAATGCCTGGACTGCCGAGAGTGGTTCTCTGTAGTCCATGGTGAACATGTCATCCCCTACTTTCCCGAACTGAAGTAGCACGGGCTCGTAAACATCAACGGCGCCGTCCCCTACTCGGTTAGGGTTTGATGATGCCACCAGCTGGAAGTTCTTCACCGAGGCAACAGTAACACGACCATGGAAGTTCAAGCACCAGCACTTCAGATGCTCGTGCCACCTTGGTGTCTTGTTCTTCAGAACCACAGATCCGGCATCTGATCCAGAGGCATCGGCTCTGGGTATCTTCTGATGCACTTTGTGCGAATTTTCGGCTGGGCACTGCAGTGTGCACAGCATTCTTCTGGGCCCTCTGGTTTTCAGGAGATTGAATTTGTAAGATACCTGGCCGATCTCAAAATTACCAGCTGGGACCTGTGGGCTAATCTGCTTAATGGCAAAACGTCGACTTGCTCGGTTGGTCAATGCCTTGGCACCATCAAATGGTGGCTTACTGTCATAGATCTTAAAATTGAGGCCGAAGAAATCAGATCTGCAGAAGACAACATAGTATATTCAAATCTGGAAAGATGTAAAGTCTCCAGCAGAAGTTGAGAAAACAGGAACAACTTATGAATCCTCTCTGGACGATATAAAATTCAGTTGAAAATTTAAGATTCAATTTAAGACAGTCCAGTATTCAGGAAATAAAGACTCAGCAAAATGGACTAACTGCAATGAAATGTTTGGTGCTCTTGTCATACAAGATATGGCAGATATGCAATCCACCAAAACAAATTACATGGATGGCTAATTAAAGTGTTAAAGGAGAATGATAAATATTTAGAGTTCATTTGTAGTTGGCTAAAAAAAGGCAATAAATTATCACTATTCATGGAAGCAAATGAATATTGGAGAACCAATTTGCTAAAAGATTTGAAACTGACATAGTATATTTGGGGAAGGGGGAAAGGAGTCTGCCTTTAACATTATTAGATATATATGAACACAGTTCAACATAAGTTGAAATTGCATGTGCTGTTAGAAATAAATCAGAACTGTCTTAAGCATTTTTGTGGTTGAATTCCTGTATATTAATGCTAGATAGTTACATTAAAATATTGTTGTCACCAATCTTAAAGGCCATAAGCTGCACCTGAGTCATATTAGTAGTACAAAGTCATCAAAATTAACTTAAAACTCCAACATTCAAGAGTTTCTTTTAGATAATGCTAGAAGATAATCGAGCGCATAGCAAGTCATCCAGAATCCATGCGCAATACCATGCCATCATATGTTATATCAATGCACGAGATCATTAATGAAAAAAAGGGGAGAAAAGAGAAGTTGCAGATGCTATCAAAATTTTGGTTTGACCATGCTGACACAAATGGAGACCTCATCAGTTGGAAAAAAGTATGTAAAAGTGCTAAGATTACTAACAAGCTCTCACAATAAAAATTAAATTGTTTGCACTTTGCAATTTCCATATGTAGTTATGCATTATTAACAAAGACATGTAACTAACATCAGAAAATTGGTCAAACAAATGTCTAGTCACTTTTTTGGAGATATGAACAAAAACATAGCATCTCACAAGGATATAATGCTTAAAACTCTTCTTGTTGCAGTACCCAAAAGAATATTAGCATATTCAATATGTGTGTACAAGGAAATGCTCGATATGAGTGTACAAGGACAACAAAAAAGTTAGCTAATGACATACCTCAATTTTCCAACATATGCATTGCTTCTTTGGGACATGTCATCAGCGTCAAGAGAGATGATGTACTCTACATGAGCACGATGCCTAAACCTTTGAGCCACTAACAGAAATTTTCCCTTATCCATGAATGCTGGAAGGTAAGTAACAAAATATGCAACAAAAGTTATCAAAGATTCTCAGTGATACAGAAACAACCATGTAAACTATCATTTTGAATATAAAGCATGACATTAACGAAATATACTGAATTAGCACAAGCATCGGTTCCACATTAAAGTATCAAGCAAGATTAAACCACCAGTTCGTGTTCCAAACTCTTACAGTATTCTCGTGAAACAACAAAATGCATTGTTCTCCGTAAATTTGAAATTTCTCACCTAAAAGTTTGTAAGACTTTGATGCAAGAGAATTACCAAAAAATTGAAGAAGATATTTTTTTAACAAAGGTTAAACAAAGACAATCATGATATTTGACAGTCACTTCAAGCAAGTTTTGCAAAAGTTAGATGGTTTATATCTGATAATTCTATGAAACTTAGAGAATAATAAATTGAAAAAGTTAGAAAGAATAATTTACAATATTTTTCTCCAAGAAGCGAAACAAACTCTGTAAACAAGCCAACTAGAGTTGCTCAAGTTCAAAAATGCACACAGAAGTTGTATGTGAAATATGTAACGTTGCTATCTGACATCAAAATTCTAAAACGAAGTTTCATCCCCTTTTTTAGTTTGTCTTACAATTTCAAAGCAGCTAGCATTTTGTATTTAAAACACTACAAATTGATGCAGATTATCACCAGTGATATTGTAAATCACCAATCCACAACTTTCCATCATCAAATGAGTTGACTTAGTCAATCTATAGAGAGAAAGATATGCCAGCATGGCGTATACTTGTTGGGAATCTGTCCTTGAGTTACATATTTTATAAGCAACTTGTACAATAAAAAGTGGCAAGTGGCCCATAAGATGGTGACAAGGTTTGACAATATATCTTTATGCTTAGCAATTGGACTAATATGTAACATATTTATGCCTAATAAGACTTGTTCAATAGAACACAACTACAAGGTCTTCATGTCTATCCTTTTGCTTTCGTCTTTTCTTTTGATAACAAGTATATGCTTCGGAGTAGTGAATGTTCAACTAACTAGAACTGCCAAGTCAAAGTCCATTTTGAAGACTAATCAACAATGAAGACTTGGCAAGTGATTATTCGTAAGAACTAATAGCAACCAAATAGCAGACAAAGATCAATCCACAGCACAAAATACATCCTTGATAACAACGATCTTCTGAAGATCACTTACTCTGGGTCAAGCTGAGGTACAGACAGAACGTGTTGTTATTTTTGTTCCTTTTGATATAGCATTGAATTGGAAGGTCCCTCGGCCCGGGCTGCCATTAAAAGTGTCCATAATCACATATTTTTTGTACTAAATATCCCCTAGCTTGTAAAAAATGAACAGAAATATAAGCATGCATCAGGAATTATAGTTTGGTCCGTGTTAAATTAAGCAATTTTCTATAAAAGAACCAATTTTAACGTACACAGCAAAATCGGGGAGATAAATTTGGAGAAGCATAATTCTTGAATTAAAATTAAGCATAAGAGTTCAGTTTATGTTAAATTAAGCAATTTCTTATAGGGGCGGGAGAATAGAAATTTGGAGAAGCATAATTCTTGAAATGAAAAACCTGCCTGCTTGAGGGAAGCAGGTAGAAGCATAATGGGGTCCAACCTCAGTTCTTATACAGCGGCATAATTCTTGAAATCAAAAGCCTACCTGCTCGAGGGAAGCAGGTAGAAGCACAAAGACATCTACCCCAGTTCTTATGCGGAGGCGGGAAAGTAGACATTTGGAGAAGCAAAAAGGGTTCTTGAAATAAAAAACCTACCTGCTTGAGGGAAGCAGCGAAGGTGATCGTCCCAGTCTCCCTGGGCGGCCCGACGACGCCGGTGGTGACCTGGCGCCACCTCCGGCAGACGCAAGCGCAAGATACCAGGCTCTTCCGCAGCGGCCACTGCCGGTCGCTCGACTCCACCCTCCGCACGATATCTCCCAGAAGCTCCGGCAGAATCGTCGACCACCGCTCCTCCTCCCCCTCCTGCTCCTGCTCCTCCTCTCCCTCCGCCCGTTCCGGAGGCGGCGGATTACTCGCCGACGAGCCCCTCAATGGGAATAGGAGCGCCCTCTGCCTCGGCATCGCCTGCCTCGCTCGATTGCTTTCGGAAATGACGCTGCTTCTCGGCTCGCTGCTTTTCAGTAATAATGCAACGTTACGGAGCACCATATTATCACTCCCATCGATACTAATTGTTGGAAATGGGCTCACATGCCACCAATTAATTCTCGTACCCATTTCAATTCACAGCAATAAATATTCTATAAAATATTATTATATTTCCCCTCTTTACTACTGTGATATGCAAATTGTATTCTGATTGATCCATTCATGACCTGAATTCCTGGAGGAGGCATTAACTATTAAACCTCCTTCGTCATACTTTATCATTGTTAATGATGGAGTCCTCGTCAACAGGTGGATTTGGCCATTAATGATGTCGTGTCACGTTTGTTTATGGTGTGAAACTATAGATTTCTTTCTCGGTCTTCCGTGGCGGGATTTGGTCAACGCTTGAAACTTGAAATGGTTTCCAATGTATTGTCCTGTATATGCGCAGATATATGGATGGTTAGTGCATTCTATGATGTTATGATGCGTGTAACCATAGCCTTGTTTCGAATTGATAGAGATAGATATTAGCTCAACTTTCATAGTAAAGAATGCTGAATTTTCTTTTAGGTATTGATTAGTTTAGCTAATAAATACCTAAAAAAATCATAATATTATCCGATATATTTTTTTGAATGTGTTGACTAGATTAGCTTATAAAATTTTGACAACTTACTAGAAGGTCTTAGATTCAAATCTCGTCTCCGTCACTTATTCTTTAAAAAGCAATGCATATTATTAATGATGTATTTGGAAATATATTTGAAATATAGAGTCCAATGCATATTTTAAATGTGAATTAATGTTTAACAAATTATTTTTAAATCGTATTTGACTTTAATGTTGTATCGAAAATCCTCAAATGCTAATGCTATAATTGAATAATATTAGCATTTCAATATTTACAAGATATTAATATAATTTTTTTTAATTTTAAAAGTATCTTATGATTTTATCTAAAATTATAATGTTATCAAAATTATATAGTAATGAATCAATTTTTTTTATTTTAAAGATTATTTTATATATTTATATTATTATATTTTTTATTTACTATATATTTGGACCATATGAAATTTTTTATAAGATTGTATTTATTTATTTATTTTACTTATTAATTTAAATAAAAATATTTTTTGAATAAACGATAAAAATATTAGAAGGATAAATTTATCATAAAATATTCGATATATTTTTAAAACATGATTTTACCAAACATTACTGACATCAATACATATTTAAAATATAATTTTCATCAGTTGTTTATCAAATACCTAAAACATTCCATAATTGTACGTCTCTTTCTCTAACTATATATCAGCCTAACATGTGTGCAAACGTTGCATGTGGAAATCGGTTTGGGCCTGTAACTTGAGTTGGGTTCGACCTGAATCCACTTGCTCAATCCAATCAACTTTAGGGCTAAATTTGGTCAAGCCTGATCGAATCAAACCGAACGTAATATAAGGCGGGTAAAGTGTTGGATTGTACTAGCGTTGACTATGAATTCAATCTGTGAATGATCAACATTCTCTTCCTCATTGACTCCCCCTGTTGGGACAGCAAATGACACATAAGCGAGCCAAAGAAGTTGCAGTATATTATGTGATTCATATTGTGGCGATCACTGACACAACAAATCACCGAGATCTTCAGTTATGTAATTTCCACATACTCATGAACCAGACTTGAACTAAATCTGTCTGTCACACAAGGGATGATGCCATTTTTCATGCAGGAAAAGAGAGAAGAAAACTTCTGAATCATGTCAATTCCCCAATTATGCAAACAATTAACCAAGTCGCATCTACACTCAATAAATATGACAATGATTTAACACAACCTTTCTCATCCTAGCCTCAAATTATTGTGACTTCCCTGTCTAAAGCAACTGCCACTTTATTGAAGTTAGAATTCTGAGGCACCCAAGTATGAGACCCACAGCAGAAAGCTACAAGTTTGGCGGTGTTCCGAATCTTGTGGACTAGGATCGGAGAAGAAGAGCACATAAAAATCAACAAGTTTGGCCAGGCTTCCTAGCTTGTGGACTGAGAGAAAGAAGGGTGATCAATCCAGGTTACTTCAACTGGGATGAGATGAGATGAGATGCCAAGGGATATCAAATGGCAGAATAGTATGTGTTCCAGTCTTTCTTGCCTCACCCACGTGAAGTGAGCCACCATGATTCCTCAAGAGCTGCTGTCTTCCACCAATTCTCTCCCTCCACAACCCCGAAGATATGGAAATATTGGGAGTATTCAATTCCAATAACTGTTGTGGTGCCATGCCAATCCACCTGGCATTCTCATTTGGGCCGCTACACAGCACATCACACTCCCATCTCTTTCCAAGGAAGAATTGAGGGCTTAACAGGAGATATACATCTACAAAATAGGGACCATGCTTGGCTGCTGTGACATTAGGTTGCACTGCAAACACGCATCTTAGAGAACTGAAGCTGTTTCTTTGACAGGAAAGCTTGGCGCTGCAGCCTTGTCCACATATCTCGGAGCCATGTTTCTTAAATCTTGACAATATGAAGTCTCCCGGATCGCAGAGGTCAAAGGAGCAAACTGCAGGTAGCAGCTCATTCTTGGGTATCTCAAGAAATTGTGTCAACTGAAACTATGATGAATGTTACCAAAGGACCGACTTCGTAGGATACAAGAAGTCTGCAGAAGACCGTTCATAGCTTCCTGCTGATGATGGAAAGCTGGACAAATGCTTCGATAAGGTTAGACAACAAAGATCCTGGCCTTTTTAACATCTTCAGTGTTTTCCTTTCCTGCAATGCCTTCTCTTCGAAGCCGATGAGCTGAGATGACACTTATTCTCTGCGTGCTTCTTCTTTCGTACTTCCTAAGGCATCATCTGGGCTTCTTCATCTTCTTATGTCCTTTCATCCTGCAGGCTAGCTGAATCACTGCAGATTAAAGCAAACATGCTTGAGGAACAACATTAAACTGTAAGTGGAGATTTCTTTAAATTAAACAAAACTACAGAACAAGAAGATACAAGAAATGTGAACAAGGAGAGCCACAAATGAATCTACATGTTAAATCGCCGGAGTTTATTTTGTCTCATTTTTACCATTTATGAGACAACTGTTTGCAATAATCTAGCAGAGGCCACATTCAATATAATTCAAAAATACACATTTATATTGTATTGCTATGCAAATGAAGAATCATTTTTGTTGATGCCTAAATGTTGCTCCTCCCAGGATAAGCATTTCTCCTGCAAATAGCCTAAACCCATCCTTGCCTAGAATAGTATCTAAGATACCGTCCACAACCTTGGCCTGCAGAATTAAGACAGTGGAGGCATCACCCTTGGCTATCTTTAGACAGTAAATTTCTCGACAACAATTGGGAAGGAGCCAAAAATTTATGGCCTTACATTCAAAGAACTAGAAAAACAATATGAATTACCTCTACCTCTGCTTCTGTCTCTGCAGGTTCCAATCGCACCTGCCAAGAGGCATGGATTTTGGTCCTTGCCCTTTCTTATGCGATGTCTTATGGAGGGAAGAAACATTCGGAGAGATGTGCTTTGTGTGTCAATAATTTGATCACATTGTTGTCGTCTCCATTTCAAGCAGAAAGATATGGAGAAGAAAGGAACCATACTGATGCGCCGCTACGAGATTGGAAGATTGCTCGGGCAGGGCACCTTTGCAAAGGTATACCATGCTAGGAGGCTGGCTTCGGGCCAGAATGTCGCCATTAAGGTCATCAACAAGGAGAAGGTGACACGTGTGGGAATGATTGAACAGATAAAAAGGGAGATCTCAATTATGCGCCTCGTTCGCCATACAAATATCGTGCAGCTTTATGAGGTCATGGCCAGCAAGAGCAAGATCTACTTTGTGATGGAGTATGTCAAAGGTGGTGAGCTCTTCAACAAGGTTGCAAAAGGAAGCCTCAAAGAGGATGCTGCAAGGAAATATTTTCAGCAACTGATTGGGGCAGTTGATTTCTGTCACAGCCGCGGTGTCTACCACCGCGATCTCAAACCCGAGAACCTCCTCATCGATGAGAATGGAAACCTTAAGGTGTCGGACTTCGGACTGAGTGCCCTCAAAGAGTCACAGAGGCAAGATGGTCTACTCCACACACTATGTGGTACACCAGCCTATGTTGCTCCCGAGATCATCAACAAAAAGGGTTATGACGGAGCGAAGGCAGATATATGGTCCTGCGGAGTAATCCTCTATGTTCTATTGGCAGGCTACCTACCATTCCATGACTCAAACCTAATTGAAATGTACAGAAAAATAACAAAAGGGGAGTTCAGGTTCCCTCATCGGTTCCCTTCCGATGTCCGAAAGCTCCTCACCAGACTCCTTGACCCCAATCCCAACACTCGAATCACAATTGAGATGTTGGTAGAGAATCCATGGTTTCGAAAAGGATTCAAGCCGGTGGTGGCACCAGCCCCATCAGAAAGTTTGAGCAACCTGAAAGATGTGATTTCAGCTTTCAGCATTGAGATCAACAATGATGGTCGCACTCAGAAAGCAGAAATGTCTGAGCCCATGAAACCTACCAGCTTAAATGCATTTGACATCATCGCTCTGTCCCCAGGATTTGATCTTTCAGGGCTCTTTGAGACGGGAAATAGAGAAAAGCAGGAGGCCAGATTTACAACCCAGAAGCCAGCTTCGGCAATAGTGTCAAAGCTTGAAGAGATTGCTGAAATGGAGCATTTCAAGGTAAAGAAGAAGGACGGATTGGTCAAGTTAGAGGGAAGAAAAGACGGAAGGAAAGGGCAACTTGCAATTGATGCAGAGATTTTTGAGGTCACACCTGCATTTTATGTTGTTGAGGTAAAGAAATCATCTGGAGACACAATGGAGTACCAGAAATTCTGCAACCAAGATCTTAAACCTTATCTCAAGGACATTGTATGGGCTTGGCAAGGAGAAGATCAGCACCAGCTACCACCTCTGCCACCAGCACCTCAGCCAAACTTAATGTCTGGCCCTGTCTCCTGAGACATGAATCCAACTTTATCTTTTTTTTTATTGGTTCTGATTTTGCATCTCTTAAGAACAAGATCTGCTCTCATAAGCATCACATTCTGGTATCCTGGTTAATTTCCATGTGAATTTCCACTGAAACAACAGCATCATAGAGACTCTCTTTTATGACTCCAGAGATGTGCGGTGCATCATCCAAGGATCTATTGTATAGCAAGCACAATTAAGCCCCTCATCTGTGCTCTACATACTTTCTCCTATATATGTATAGCAAGTACAGATAAATCTTCCATTTGTGCTCTATATACTTTTTGCTTTCAGATGTATCATAGATGATATATTCACAGTGCTAAATGCTATAAACTTCTTTTTATAATACCAACAACTTTTTCATTTGCATGGTCTTCCTACATTTGCTTCCAGTTTACTAAAATTATGTTGAAAGAGTTCCAACAAGGCCAGAGGAATAAGTGCTGCTGAGATGGTATGATCTTGTGATGGCAGCGGCTAATTGATGTACACTTGATGTTGCTGAAGGCCACCAAACATGGCAATGGAAGAAGACTCCCTAATTAGAATTTAGAAAATTGCAAGAGTTTACACACAGAAAAAGGAAAAAACACAAAATGACAATAAATGTTCTTTGGCTGCATTAATCCAATTCAAGCAACAAGGCAAAAGAGTCAATGGACATCAGTGAATGATTTTGAATTAACATCAAAACAAATTATATCTATGGCAGTTGCCAAGATTTTTATTTTTTTGACAGATCAAACAAGGAGGTATCTCAGAAAGTACTTGTGCAGAATCCATTGTCTTGAAGGTATTTAATACATTTTTCTGAAGATTCAAAAAGATGGAGGAGCAGAAGAAGCAAATCTTTTGAGCCTCACTGATATTCTTGTTGGGCTGACAGCCCATAGTGGGTTCAGCCCATGATGGGCTTTATCAACCCACAGCCACACCCCTTTGGCCTAACCCTATATCAATATAAGGCGGGTGTGGTGGCTACGTTTTGCAGCGAAGGTGGCTACGTTTTTGGGAGAAAAACTACAGCAACGAGATAGATCTTGGCAGCAGCAAAAAGGAGGAGAACAAGGCGAAAAAGGAAGAGAAAGAAAGGGAAGAAGACAAGGACAACATAGAGAGACTGTTCTCAATCATCTAGCAGTGTTCTCATCTTAGGTTAGATCAAATCATAGTAGATTCTTACTGTGATTACTTGGGGAGAATTATGGAGGATTTAGATATTGTGCACAGTTACGTGATCCTTGTATCCCTGTTATTCTCTTGTGATTATTGCTAGGGTTTTGGGCAAGAGATTGAGATTTGTATATTCATTATTCTCATAGTGGATTATCTCTAGTTTGCCCTGTGGTTTTTACCCTTCACATTGAAGGGGTTTTCCACGTATATCTTGGTGTTCTATTTGATTGTGGTTCCATTTAGTTCCGCTGCATGTTATGGCCTGCTAGTATTTGTTCATATACAAAAGTTATTTCTCTTTATATCCCATCAAATGGTATCAGAGTAGGGTTGTAGTGATTTAATTTTGTATTTGAACATGGAGGTCAATAGTGTTTCTCGCATGATTAGTTTGAATGAAAACAAATGGATGATATGGAAACCCAGAATGAAAGTTCTCTTGTATTGCAAAGATTTATATGGACCTTTGCAGGAGGATAGTGCAAAACCCACAACTATGACAGATGATAAGTGGAAGAGGTTAGATCGAAAAACAGTTGGGTTTATTCGACAGTGGCTTGATGATAGTGTCTTTCACCATGTATCTATTGAAAATTTTACATATTCTCTTTGGAAAAAATTGGAAGGTCTCTATGAAAGAAAAACAACTGACAACAAAACTTTTTTTATTAGAAAACTTGTGAACCTAAAATATAGAGAGGTTGCTTCTATTACTGAGCATTTAAATGAAATGTAGAGTATTACTAACCAGTTATCCTCTATGAAAATGTCTCTTAATGATGAGTTGCAGGCATTGTTACTTTTCAATTCATTGCCAGAAAGTTGGAAGACACTGGTGGTTTCCCTCAGTAATTCTACGCCAGATGGTGTTGCCACCATAAGTCAAGTAACAAGTAGTTTGTTGAATGAGGAGTTGAGAAGAAAGAATTCAGCAACATTTCAGAATGATTCACAAGCACTTATCTCAGAGAATAGAGGAAGGTCAAAGTCTAGAAGCGGTCCACACACGAGTAGAAGCAAGTTAAAATAAAGAAAAGATATTGTTTGCTATAACTATGGTGAGAAAGGACATTACAAGAATCAATGTAAGCAACATAAGAAGAACAAAAAAAAGGGAAAAGAAGTGGAGTCTACAGAGTCAAAGGATAATACTGCAGCTACAGTACAAGGTGATGATTATTTGATTTTGTCTCCTTCTGATGATATTTTTTTTTGTATGTGCCAGGATCTTGAGTGGGTGATTGACACAGGTGCTTCTTATCATGCTACACCACGGAGAGAGTTTTTTGCTACATACAAGTCTGAAAATTATGGTGTTGTCAAGATGGGTAACTATGGCACAGCAAACATCATTAGCATGGGTGATATCCATTTAAAGATCAACCTTGGCTGCAAGTTGGTGCTTAAGGATATGAGGCATGTGGTTGACTTGAGACTGAATTTAATTTCAATTGGAAGACTAGATGATGAAGACTATGATAGCAGATTTCACAGAAGGTAATGGAAGCTCAGTAAGGATTCTCTTATTGTGGCTAGTGGAAAGAAATGTCATACTTTATACCGGTTGTAGGCTAAAGCTTGTAGTAAGCAGTTAAATGCTATAGAGAAAGACTTCAGCATTGAGTTGTGGCATAGGCGATAGGGACACATGAGCGAGAAGGGGCTGCATGCTCTTTCCAAGAGAGAGGTATTGTCAGACCTCAGAGGTACATATTTGAACTCTTGTATTGATTGTTTGGCTGGTAAATAACATAGAGTTTCATTTGCTAGTCCTACTATGTCTAGAAAAATGCATGCCTTAGATCGTGTTTATACAGATGTATGTGGTCCTTTGAGGACAAAAACTCCT
>LVTN01000305.1:27727-39721 GCA_001649415.1 Musa itinerans
TGATGGGCTTTATCAGCCCACAGCCCACACCCCTTTGACCTAACCCTAGATCAATAAGGGGGGTGTGGTGGCTACGTTTTGTAGTGAAGGTGGCTACGTTTTTAGGAGAAAAACTGCAGCAACGAGATAGATCTTGGCAGCAGCAAAAAGGAGGAGAACAAGATAGAAAAGGAAGAGAAAGAAAGGGAAGAAGACAAGGACAACGCAGAGAGACTATTCTCAATCATCTAACAGTGTTCTCATCTCAGGTTAGATCAAATCATAGTAGATTCTTACTGTGATTACTTGGGGAGAATTAGGGAAGATTTAGATATTGTGCACAGTGACGTGATCCTTGTATCCCAGTTATTCTCTTGTGATTATTGTTAGGGTTTTGAGCAAGAGATTGAGATTTGTATATTCATTATTCTCATAGTGGATTATCTCTAGTTTGCCCCGTAGTTTTTACCCTTCACATTGAAGGAGTTTTCCACATATATTTTGGTGTTCTATTTTATTGTGGTTCCATTTAGTTCCGCTGCATGTTATGGCCTGATAGTATTTGTTCATATACAAAAGTTATTTCTCTTTATATCCCATCAATTCCTGCTCTATACTTGCTGTTTGAAATTGATTCACCAAATTCTACATCTCATGGATGACTGGCCAGGAAGGGTACAAAGCAGATCAATGAGAGGTAGGCTAACTTCTTCCCCCAAAATGAGTACTTTAAAAGGCTGCATTTCCACAATAATCCATCTAAGGACAACAATCTTGCCATATCCAGACAGCCTAAAGGCCTAAAAGATAGTGCACTGTTCCATCATTGGCTAATTTTCAAAATCAAAGTAATTATAGGTCCAGCACCAAAAATAATGTGTCCTCAGTTTACACCACATCAACATAGACCATTTGAGAACTTCAGGAACACATTTCCATTGTTTCAATCATTCAATAGAACACCATTCACTACATTAGCATCTCGATCTAACAAAATAAAATCCAAAAAAGTAGCAACCACAAATCATTTGCCCACCATAAATTTATATGACACTATTGATCTAGCATAAGTTTAAACTGAATGCTTTCCACTCAATAATTTACAAGCTTTCTCCAAGGGACATTCTCCAACCAAGGCCCAAAAAGAAGGCCACTACCTTCATTCTCCAGATACTTTTGATGATAATGATGACACATTAGTGCTCATGCAACTCCAAAGGACTACTGGATATTTTGATCTCATTTATCATATGAACAAACCAAAAGCATAGATAACTAATAAAAAATCACTTCTCAAGGAAATCAGCATCCAGTTCATCCGTGTTATCCTTCCATATCATCCATTATCCATCTATCTATAACAACTAATTGAAACCTTATTTCTAATGAATACACATCAAAATAGAATACGGCCAAATCTGTCAAAAAAAACCTGTTACCATAACAATGCTGAGTACAAGCACTACTTCCAATATTTTCTTCTGCTGTCTTGTTTCAAACCAGAGAACCAGTTGGAATCATTCGTAGAGAGATTAAAGATCAGGAGGAATTCAGGTGGTTCTTTATGTTGGACATCAGTGTGCAGGTATGTATATTAAGTTCTAAAATAAACAATTTCCTAATGTTTAAAATCAAACTTCACTAAATAATAATTTTAACCAAAATATATGGTTCAGTTTGGTCAAATTTATACACGTTTCAACAGCAACAGAAACCAAACAACCAAAACAACAATAATAATCATGTAAAACTTGACGAGATTTTTATTCCCTAGCCAAAGTCATGGATGATAATATCTAAATCAAGATTAAAGCTACAGAATATCTCAAGAAGTTGATGATAATGTATATTTTATATAGTCTTCTATGCAATGAATTTCCAGTTCAGTACAGCTACAGAACCAATAACCGAATTATATGAAATCTGATAAAAGAACAAACAGGAAACTAAGATAGTCCAGCTGAACTGAATACTGCTCATCCATCTGTCAGATCAGCAACTGATCAAAGTTGACAATACAACACAACAATCAATACTCTTGACAACACACAAAATTTCAAAGTCTAACAAAGATCAGACACTTTACCTTTTTGTATGCTATCATCAGACACTTTGATCATTCTTTTTTTTTTCTCTAGCACAACATACCTTTTTGTTCATCAATATACATCAAAATCTACTTCAAACAAGAATGGAATCACCAAAAGAATAAGAGAGAAAGAACAGAAACATACAACTGCAACTTGGATATAGATGCCTATATGATAAAACAAAGGTCCTTTCATACAATTCAGAACTCTTTTGTTTTTTTTTTTGGAGAAAGCAATCCTTTCCATAAAGAAAAGGAAGACTGACGTAAACAGAAAAAATAACAACCTTTTACACCAGTTCAATGCAATATTTCATGCCTAACATACTACGATAAGCAATTAGTATAGAAAAAATGAGCATAAATCTGTTATGGAGATTAATTTTCTTGTTAAACACCCAACTCCAGATGTGCAGGGTGCGCGCAGCCAATTAGCATCAAAAGAATAAAAAACAAATAATAGAAGAAAGGAACTCGGCACCAACACCAAGTAACGACTAGGATTATATTCGATGATATCACATCGAATTCCGAGTGCGATTGGGCACCAAACCCCTAATTGGAGGCGTCCAAACGAGGAGAGGAGACCATCGGCGGAACACTGATATCGTGGAAAGCCAAAAATCCAACTTTTGAGTACACCCTACGCCTCAAGTCAACAAAAGTTGACCAAACAATTAGGGGGAAGGCATGAAAGAATCGTGTATCCTCACTATTGAACCTTTTTTCAGGAGAGTGTTAACGCAGTGTCATTCAAATTTCAAATAAAGATTAGACGATTGGAAAGTTACACGATAGTCCTAACCTAGTCCCGGAGATTCTACAATTCCTACCGCGACAGCTGCGAAGACTTAGAACAATATCCTAGGCGAAGGGTAAGAAGTAATAAGAAAGAGGGAAACCCTAACCGGGGTTCAAGAATCCTGTACATGGCCGGCGCAGTTCACCGTCCCTTTGGCGGCCGAGGCGCCTCAGCCTACTCGATACCGGACTTCGCCTTCGTGATCACACCTCCAGATCGTGGCACTGCAGCAGGAGATGAAGAGGACAGAGCAGGCATTCTGCAGAGTGCGCCTTCGTGATTAACGTTGCTAATTTCCAGTTTCCCATTCTTTTCCTTAAAAGATTTAAGAAGACATTACTTCATAAATTTATGTCCAAATCTCTCCTGATTCAAAAATAATTAAATAAAATATTATTTATATACAACGATCACTTATATTTTTTATACCTTTTATTTGTTTTCCGTATATTGTTTTGTATATCTCCTTTGACATGAACATTGATTTTCTATACTTTATCATGTATAAGATTTATGACGTGATCGATATCAGGTGATTGATATGACATTACTTCTTAGATATTATGATCTCATTCATAATTGCGAGGAAGTATATGATTATTATTGACATTAAATCATAACATTAAGTACACTGATCTTAAATCTTATAATATGTGACCTCTGAAGTATGTTCTCAAAGAAGAAAGCTATTTTTCTAATGCATTTAGCTCTTATGTCTTGATATCTAGCCAAAATCATTGACTTGAAAGTCAACTTAAATTTCAGATGGATTTTATTAGACTCATTCTTCATATAGTTTTATAGGGTTCGTTAATATGGAGTATGACATTGATTGACTTTGAATCAACATTCCAATTAGATAATTATATTTTTTATATTTTAATATGACTTTGATGTATCTTACCTATAATATTCTTTAAAGATAATATTAATTTAATATAATAAAAGTTTAAGTCTAAGATTTAACCCAACCTATTATACACATTATGAGATGTATCATATATAGGGTTTGAGTGAATGTACGAATGCTTTTAGTGTTTGATAAATAGTTGATGAAAACTGTATTTTAAATATATATTCACATGAATATTATGTAGTAAAATTAGATTTTAAAATTAATTAAATATTTTATGATAAAATTATCCATATAATATTTTTAATATTTATTAAAAAGTGAATATACATTTTTATTTAAATTAATAAGTAATATATAAAATATAAAATATATGTAATCTTATAAATAAAAAATGATAAATATAATCATATAAAATAAATATTTTAAAAAATAAAAAATTATATAAAAATATAAAATTTCTCATTAAGTCATTTTGACAATCTCGTAATTTTAGATAATATCATAGAATATTTTAATATTTAAAAAATTAGCATCACGTAAATACATGCTAATGCTACCTCAATGTGGCATTAGAGTATTTCTATTTCAATATTTAGATCAAATATAATTTTAAAAAAATTATCCAACATCAATTTACTACCTTTGAAACGTGCACATTCAAAATGTGTTTGAAACACACCCATAGCCCAGTCATCAACATCAGGTGGTGACCCACTACTTCATATCGTCTTTGGAATAGCGAATAGCGCTTGATGAAGAGGCGAGACGGCGGGCGAGGAAGCCATACGCCAACGACAACTCAGGCGAGAGGGGTCCACTTTGGTCGTCCGTCGCAGGTTCACACCCTCAAAATGGAAGCAGAGCTCACGAGTCAACCACCCTCATGAAGAGGACTATTACAAGAGGTAGGAAGAAGCTTGGAAGAGGGGATACCTCTTGTGCGGCCCAGCAAGCACCGCGTAGACGAGACTGGTCGCCACCACGGCCAACTGCCTGGAGATGATGGCTGTGACGAGCGACTCCCAGCTTCCATGACTGCTGATAGAGAGGAATCAGAAGTCGGCGATCGTCATCGAACGGCAAGTGTACATCACGATCCCCCTAATGAACTGCAAGCTAATTTATGGAAGCCCGGGAGGTTGGACCTTCACGTAACCCTGTCCTACTGTCGTGCTCAACGGCGAGAGATAGGAGCCGAAGATGACGCCGAAGCCGCAGTTGACGCCGGCGGTGGCGGCGGATGTGTTCCTGAGAAGCCAGACCGCTCAGATAGCGCGGCTCGAGCTCACTCTGCTGCACAGGTTTATAAGAAGCTGTAGAAGTCCCTCCCACCCTGCGCAATGCATGCATCATGCATGGGCATACACACTGTCCCGCTTAATTAATTTACATGATGCAACTCGACGAGGGTTCCAGCTAAATGAACAAAGTCGAATTTTAACCGATATAAATTGACACTATATGAACAGTATATTTAGTCGAATGATTGTTGTTAGTGAACAAATGTACCGTGGCTGATGAGTCAACATGGTCTGGTCCACGGGTCAATGTCGGGAGCCTTCTGACAACCGGGCAGGACGCTGCGGTCGACCGGGCCCTCCCAGCGATGTGTGGATCGACGTTCCGCAGTCCGGATATAGGTTGGGTCAGCTCGCTGTGGGGATGCCGGTCGATCACTTCTCGGGTTAGGGCGCCCGTGGATCAGGGGTAGCTCCCTTCCTGCAGGAATGACCTTCATTGGGTGATACCCAACGGTGGTCCCTCCGACAAACAAGTCAGTCCAGGGTTTTTGAGTTCCAAAATTTCCCTCCCCTTTTGGTGTGTGGGGGGGGGGGTTTATAGAGTGGCTTACCGTGTCGGATGCACCGGTTTGCAGGGGGTAAGATCGTACTCCTAGTAACATCTGACAGTTGAGTTAGTGTGGCGTGTAGGACTGGGCCTGTGCGGAACGTTAATGTGCTTCGGGTGATGTTCCGGTCTGTTTGACCAGGTTCTGTTAGGCTTACCGTGACGTCCCTGGGGCGGGTGACGTCAGTCCGGGTCTTGTCGTCATTATTTCCCTCATCATATATTCCCCCCCCGAAAGAAGCCATGCGTCGGCTGTTGTTTGGGGGGTCCAAGGCGTGGCTTATGTCTCGAGTAATTAATCCCACCGGTTGGTTGTCGACCTTTATGGTAGTTTTAGGCGTCGTGAGGCCGAGGAGCAGGACAAGCGGGTAGGCCACGCGGAAGCTGTGATTTTGGTGTAGTGAGTCGGGATTGGGCTGGAACGATTTGGAGCGACTCGAACAATGAACTGGGCCGACGAGTCGCAAGTCGGGAATCGAGCTGGAGCGACTCGAGCAATGAACTAGACCGACGAGTCGTAAGTCGGGAATCGAGCTGGAGCGACTCGGGCAATGAACTGGGCCGACGAGTCGCAAGTCGGGAATCGAGCTGGAGCGACTCGAGCAATGAACTAGACCGACGAGTCGTAAGTCGGGAATCGAGCTGGAGCGACTCGGGCAATGAACTGGGCCGACGAGTCGCAAGTCGGGAATCGAGCTGGAGCGACTCGAGCAATGAACTAGACCGACGAGTCGTAAGTCGGGAATCGAGCTGGAGCGACTCGGGCAATGAACTGGGCCGACGAGTCGCAAGTCGGGAATCGAGCTGGAGCGACTCGAGCAATGAACTAGACCGACGAGTCGTAAGTCGGGAATCGAGCTGGAGCGACTCGGGCAATGAACTGGGCCGACGAGTCGCAAGTCGGGAATCGAGCTGGAGCGACTCGAGCAATGAACTAGACCGACGAGTCGTAAGTCGGGAATCGAGCTGGAGCGACTCGGGCAATGAACTGGGCCGACGAGTCGCAAGTCGGGAATCGAGCTGGAGCGACTCGAGCAATGAACTAGACCGACGAGTCGTAAGTCGGGAATCGAGCTGGAGCGACTCGGGCAATGAACTGGGCCGACGAGTCGCAAGTCGGGAATCGAGCTGGAGCGACTCGGGCAATGAACTGGGCCGACGAGTCGCAAGTCGGGAATCGAGCTGGAGCGACTCGGGCAATGAACTGGGCCGACGAGTCGCAAGTCGGGAATCGAGCTGAATGAACTAGGCCGACGAGCCGCAAGTCAGGAATCGAGCTGGAGCGACTCAGGCAATGAACTGGGCCGACGAGTCGCAAGTCGGGAATCGAGCTGGAGCAACTCGAGCAATGAACTGGGCCGGCGAGTCTTTGTGCTACATGTTAGGTGTGTATCTGTGCCACGTGGCGGGTCGGATGCGATGGCGTGGGGGTTTAGCACGTGATCGAGCGACCTTTGGTGGGATATTTTTTGGGCGCCGGGGCACCTTCGGCGGGAGATCTGGGATGATTTGACGCTTCTAGCGGGAGATCTGGGATGATTGGACGTCTCTAGCGGGGGTTCCGAGGTTGGCGAATCTTGGCATATTCGAGGGGTCATGGTGGGTTTTAAATGCTGCAACCACCTTGCTCCTTGGGGAGCCCAATCGATGTCCTGTGGTGGTGCAGCCTGTCCTTTATAAACCTTAACCAGAGCTTCTGTGATTACCTTTCCTCGGCTCCTGAACCCGTGCTCGGCTTTTTTGCTTCCAACATTGAGGTTGAGATGTTTCCGTCTTCTTCTTCGTCGTCTTCTTCTTCTTCTTCTTCCTCCTCCGGGGAAGTACAGGTGGTTAGAGTGTCCTCCAATGATGCATTGCCGGAGGCCAGAGGGTGTTCTACCGCGCTTGTAGCCCTCAAGTCGTGGCATGATGTGGACTCGGTGGTGACCGAAGACCTTTTGAGGGTGCTTCGAGACCAGTATCGCATCCCGGAGTGTTGTGTCGTCCATGTTCCCTGGCCAGGTCAGCGACCGTACGACCAGTTTCCCGACGGGTTCGAACTGACCGTGGGGGCACTCGAAGCGGGGCTACGGTTCCCATTGCATCCCGTCATCGGGGAATGTCTTTGAAAATGGGGTATATCGCCGTCCCAGATGGCGCCAAACTCTTGGCGCTATCTAGTGGCCTTTATTGGGGAGTGTCGAGGGGTTGGGATTGAGCCGACCAGGGCTCTTTTCTCGACCTGTTTTCGTTTGTGTAAAGGCCGAGGTGGGTATTACTTGACCGCCCGCAGCGGTTTTAAGATCAGTGATGCCCCTTCCAACAACAAAGGTTGGAAGAATCGCTTCTTCTTCATCAGTTGTAGTAGGGGATGGGGCTTTAGTACCGGGTGGACCTCTCGAACCGTCGACAACTCCCTCCCATTGCTTTCTGTTGAAGAAGCAGCGGGCGTAGATCGGCTAAGGGGCATCTTGTCCTCCTCTCGAGCAATCGGGGCGATGACCGAGGAGTGGTTGGTTAAAGCAGGGCTGAGTCCGGCTGCTCGGGGTATGGTTATTAGTGTGATTATAGGTCGACTACCCGTCCCGAGGTATTTGACCGATCTGTTTTTCTATACTTGCAGAAATGGTGGATCTTCAACGGGTGAAGGGAGCGCCTCGTGGCGGAGCTGCAACCCCATTGACTCGGGGTGGGAGTAGCTCGGGAGCAGGGGGTGTTCCGCAGAAGGGCTCACCGAAGAGGGCGTCCGGACCGCCGGAAACGGGACGCCCTTCCAAAAGGACGAAGACCTTGACCCGGAAGGTGTCTACCAGTCCGACCACTCACGGGAGTCCCACGCCAGGGACGTCCGCAGCTACCCCCCATGGCGGTGGTACGGGAGGTGTGAGGGGAAAGGGGGCGTCCGCGACATCGGGTGGTGATTCGTCCCGGAAGGAGGCGCCAACTCGGGTGGGGAAAGGAGGCGCCAACTCGCCCGGCCTCGATGCGCCAGCTGTGTCGTGCCCGCTTCCGGACCGAGGGCGAGGAGTTCGAGGCTCTGGCCATGGCCGACCTCCCAGCTGGGGAGCCGGGGACCCCTTATCCCTCTCGGTGGCCATCACTAAAAGCCGACAGTCGTATCTGGGGCGATGGGTCGACTGCTCGGGAGTTCCTCCGGGGGGCGCTCCATCCGGCAATGGCGAAGGAGCTTTATTGCACCCCCTCGGAAGAGCTGGTAGACCGGGTGGCTAAGTCATTCGTTTGGGTGAGTGACGGCTTTCCTTGAACTTCCTCCCTTCGTTAGTTCTGACGTCGGCCTTCGTGCAGGGCCACCATTACACCATGGCGTTGATAGATCGGGTTCTTGATGCCGGTCGGGTGATTGAGCGCTAGTCGGCTATTCACGCCTCCCTTCAGCTAGAGATCCTAGAGCTGAAGACTCGGGGTGGGCCGGAAGCTGTAGCTGCGGCCGAACAGCGTGCCTCCATCCTTGACACGGAGGTAACCCGTCTGAAGGCCGAGTTGGAGGAGAGTCGCTCGCATGCCCGAACGCTGGACGACGAGCTGCAGACGCTTTCCCACGACGTTGAGACTGCTAGATCTACGGCTTGGGCTGCCGAGGAGGTCTTGAAGGAGGAGCAGTTGGCACTGCCCGGGAAAATAAAAGAGGCACTTGCTGAGTACAAGTCGTCCGCCGATTTTGAGCGCGGGCTGGTGAGGTCAGGGCGAGTGACATATGAGTTCGGGTACCGGGTGGCTTGTGCTCGTGTTCGGGCGGGGCATCCGGAGCTTGAACTGGAGTCGGACCCTTTCGCCGACCATCCTGCGGACCAAACTGTGGATATGCCGGCAAGTGTCCCCTTCGACGACGGACCCGAAACTCCTCCTCGGAGCTAACTTGTATTTGCTTTTTTGTTTTTTGGTCGGGTCGGCTCTCTAGATTGTTTTGCTCGACCCTCATATGTACTTTCTCGTTAAGGAAAATCGTGTTTCTTTTGACTATTTTCTTTGGTTGTGGATGCATGGATTCTTTAAGAGCTTGTTTTTCAAAACGCCTTGCCCTACCTCTCTTACGGGTAGAATTTTTTCAGATTTGCCACATTCCACGTTCTCGGTAGGGGGTTTCCTTCCATAGTCTCGAGCCGGTAGGTTCCTTCTCGGACAACGTCGTAGACCCGATAGGGGCCCTCCCAATTTGGCGCAAGTTTTCCTCTTGCCCGGGTCGGGTCACTTATCTCGACCCTTCGAAGGACGAGGTCCCTGACTTTGATTGGTCTTGGGCGGACCTTATAGTTATATATCCGAGCTACAGCCTTCTTGTATGCCAAGGTTCGTAGGTGTGCCTCGGCTCTTCTTTCCTCGAGAAAATCTAGGTTTGCTCGCAGGCCTTCCTCGGAGTCTGCCTGTTGGTAGTTGGAGGTGCACAAGGTCGGGAACACCATCTTAGGTGGTAGGACGGCTTCACTTCCGAACGCGAGGCTAAACGGTGATTCTCCCGAGGCGATTTTTGGAGTTGTTCGCATCGCCCATAGGACGCTAGGGAGCTCGTCCACCCAGGCCCTGTGCGTGCCTGTGATTCTCTTATTGAGGCCTTCCAAGATCGCCCGATTCATCACCTCGGTTTGGCCGTTGGATTGGGGATGCGTGACCGAGCTGAACCTTAACTGTATTCCGTATGATTGGTAATAGGCCTTGAACTTGGCGTTGTTGAACCGAGTCCCATTATCGGTGATGATAGCTCTCGGAATCCCGAAGCGGGTGATAATGTTCTTCCAGGTGAAACTTTGAACTTGCTTCTCGGTGATGGAGGCCAAAGGTTCGGCTTCAACCCATTTTGTGAAGTAGTCGACCCCTACTATGAGGAAACGTCGTTGACTCGCCGCTGGAGGAAAAGGCCCAAGGAGATCAAGTCCCCATTAGGCGAAGGGCCAGGTTACTTCCATCGGGGTGAGTGGAACCGCCGATTGATGTTGTAGATAAGCATGTCTCTGACATTGTTGACATTGTTGCACGTACAATGTGGCATCTCGGCGCATTGTCGGCCAGTAATATCCTTGCCGTGGAACCACCGATTGATGTTGTAGATAAGCATGTCTCTGACATTGTTGACATTGTTGCACGTACAATGTGGCATCTCGGCGCATTGTCGGCCAGTAATATCCTTGCCTAAGGGCTTTGAAGGCTAAGGTTCGTCCCCCGATATGCTCCCCACAGATTCCCTCGTAGAGCTCAGCAAGGACTG
Source organism: Musa itinerans (assembly GCA_001649415.1). Taxonomy (NCBI): domain Eukaryota; kingdom Viridiplantae; phylum Streptophyta; class Magnoliopsida; order Zingiberales; family Musaceae; genus Musa; species Musa itinerans. Next base: position 38,502 of record LVTN01000305.1, read on the forward strand.
TTTCAGCTTCTGATGGCGCGAGACAGCGTAGGAGGGGTTGAGAGAAACCCCTGCAGTATAACCTTTCGCCAACAACGCAGTACCAGGCTTGGGTTCGCCTCAGTCACTTTGCGGCTGTCGGATCGTCAGGCTTCACCCCGTCTTTCTTGAAGCGGAGGATTTCTTCCCATCCAGTTTGGCGAGACCCGAGTTTCAGCAATGTCACGTGATGGTATCGTTGGCGACGTTATGGACTCGGTCTCGAGGGTTGCTTCAAGGCTTCGGGCAGAAGCTGACTTGGCCAAAGCGTCGGCTTGTGTGTTTTGAGCCCGAGGTATTCTAGTGATCGAAAGAAGGTTGAAAAGACGGGCGAGCCGCCGTGTCTCCACCAGGTATAGTGTCATGATCGAGTCTCGGGCTTCGTAGCTCTCGTTGACGTGTCCGGTCACGAGCTGGGAGTCGCTGAATACCTTGAGGTCGGCCACCTGCATCTCTAAGGCGAGTTGTAGGCCGTGAAGCAGTGCTTCGTACTCGGCCTCGTTATTGGTGGCTCGGAATCATAGTCGGAGTGACTTCTTGTAAGTTTCTCCGGTCGGGCTTTTGAGGATAAGTCCGATCCCAGCCGCCTCGGCTGTGGCCGAACCATCGACATGTAAGGTCCACGGGGGGCTGTTGTTTTTTTGCCCCTCCACCTGATCTTCAGGTGTTAGCTCGGAGATGAAATCGGCCAATACTTGGGCTTTGATGGCGGTTCTGGGGGAGTACAAAATGTCGAATTCTCCTAGCTCGACCGACCATCGCAGCATTCGTCCTGATGCGTCAAAGTTGGACAGGATTTGTCGTAGCGGTTGGTCGGTGATGACCTTGATTGTGTGAGATTGGAAGTATGGTCGCAGCTTTCGGGCCATTTTCATCAACGCGAGGGTCAGCTTTTCGATCGGGGAATACCGTATTTCGGCCTCATTGAGGACGTGGCTGACGTAGTAGATGGGTTGTTGTGTTGGTGGCGTTTCCCGAACTAACACTGAGCTGACCGCCCGCGTTGAGGTCGCCAGATAAAGACCAAGGGTTTCTCCAAGCTCGGGGGAGGCGAGTCGAGGCAGGCGGGCGAGGCACTCCTTTAACCCTTTGAAGGCCTCTTCATATTCTGGGGTCCATGTGAAGCTTTCGGGCCGTCGCAGAGCTCGAAAGAAGGGGAGGCATTTGTCGCCTGATCGTGACACAAATCTGCTGAGTGCTGC
>LVTN01000305.1:46051-56082 GCA_001649415.1 Musa itinerans
CTAAGGGTTCGGAAAGTTTCCGCCAAGTCGGCCAGATGTGTGCTTGCGGTTTTGCTTTTAACGATCATGTCGTCCACATACACTTCCATGTTTCTCCCGAGTTGGTGCTTGAACAGTTTGTCGACCATTCTTTGGTAGGTTGCGCCAGTGTTTTTCAGGCCGAAAGGCATTACTTTGTAGCAGTAAACTCCTCTGTTAGTGACGAAGGCAGTGCTCTCTTGATCCTTTGATGCCATTCGGATTTGGTTGTAGCCTGAGAATGCGTCCATGGATGTTAGGAGTTCGTATCCTGCTGTGGCGTCGACTAGCTGGTCTATCCTTGGAAGTGGATAACAATCTTTGGGGCATGCCCGGTTGAGGTCGGTATAGTCAACGCACATCCGCCAGCTTCCATTGGGTTTTTTAACGAGGACTACATTCAATAGCCATTGAGGGTACTTTACTTCGGCAATGAAGCCAGCCCCTTTAAGGCGGTCAACCTCGTCGTTGATTGCCTTTTGTCGATCGGGAGCAAACTTCCTCGGTTTTTGCTTCACCGGTCTTGCCCCGGGGTTGACGCTAAGCTGGTGCTGGGCCACCTCCGGGTTGATTCTCGGCATCTCCTCGGAAGACCATGCAAACACGTCAGCATTTTCTCTCAGGAAGTCGATAAGTTGGAGCTGACTTTCTCTGGGTTGCGCCGTATCAATCTTCACGGTTAGATCGGGTCGGTTTCTTTTCAAGGGCACCTCGGTGAGTCGTTCTGGGGGCTCTATGCGTTCCGGGGGTATGGCTTCTTCTCAGGGGTCACAGTTTTTTGGGTGTGACTTTTTTGGAAGAGCGACTGTTGTGAGGTAGCATCGCCTTGATTCTCCTGGGTCGCTCCGGGATTCGCCGACTCCTGTCGAGGTCGGGAACTTGACGACCCGATGGTAGGTAGAGACCACCGCTTTCAGTTTGTTGAGGGTTGGTCGGCCGAGGATTGCGTTGTAGGCTGAGGGTAGGTCGACCACCATGAAAGTGGTCAATGTAGTCTTGGCCCTTGGTTCTTCCCCCATGGTAACGGGAAGAGTAGTTGTGCCGAGCGGGGAGATGGAGTCGCCGGTGAACCTAGTGAGAGACGTGCTCATAGCGGCAAGGTCCTCCCTGATCAGGCCGAGCTTCTTGTAGGCGTCGAAGAACAATACGTCAACCGAGCTCCCGGTGTCAACCATTACCCTTTTGACCTGAGCGTTAGCGATCCGGATGGAGATTACCAAGGCGTTGTCGTGGTGGGAGCGTTCATCCTCTTTGGTTCCGAAAGTGATTTCAGGCTCGAGCTCGATTCGAGGGCGCTTTTCGACCGCGCCCCGAGCATAGGTCTTTCTTCCCGTTGAGCTGTTGCCGCCTACTGTTGGTCCCCCCGAGATAACATCGATTTGTCTCTCCACGGGCCCCCTAGGTCGCGGAGTCGCCTCCCGAGGTTCCTTGAGATAGCGACCGAGGTGCCCCCTTCGGATCAGGTCCTCGATTTGGTTTCGGAGGTCGTGGCAGGTCTCCGTGTCGTGGCCATAGTCCCGATGAAACCTGCAATATTTCGACCGGTCTTTGTGTGTAGTTTTCAGGGGGTTGGGGTATCGCAAAAGACATTTTTCCTTGATTTGGAGGAAAATCTCAGTTCGAGACGCATTTAGCGAGAGAGGTGGGGGCCTCGGGAGCAGCTCAGGTCGGTCGGGTCCTCGGCGGGGTTGCCTCAGGGCGGCTGAGGTAGTGCTTCGGGGTTGCTCAACCCTTGGCTTTTTTGTGTCCACGCGTCTTCCTGCCATTAGTGCTTCGGCGGCGACGTATTGGTTAGCGGGCTGGAACGTCTCGGGGATGGTTGCCGGTGGCTTCTCAATAAGCGACCAGAAGAACCTTGAGGGCCTCAATCCCATTAGGAACGCCTGCATGATCAGAGAGGGATGAGCGTCCGGGAATCCTCGGACTTCGGTGGCGAAGCGTGTCACAAACTGGGAGAGCATCTCGTCCTCGTGCTGTGATAGTGCGAGCAGGGTGGCCATGGAGGGTTTGGGTCGCATACTGGTGATGAAGTTCTGCTCAAACTCCCCAGCAAGCTGATCGAAGGATGAGATTGAGGACGGACGTAATTGGCAGAACCATGCGCGTGCTGGTCCCCTGAAGGTGGTCGGAAATGCTCGACACATCAACGCGTCGGAGGTGCCATAGAGGGCCATTTGAGCTCGGAAGGTGGCGACATGTTCTGCGGGGTCGGAGCTACCGTCATACGTCTCCAAAGCTAGCAACCTGAAATTCAGGGGTACGGGTTTTTCCTGTACTTCTTGAACGAATGGAGATCTCGCCGAGCCACCTTCGTTTGGTTCGCCGCACGATTTCTGAAACTCGCGTTGGAAATCGTCCAAGCGTTGGCTAACCTGGGATAGCCGGATTTTGAGCGAGTCGTTCGCCGAGTCCGACGATGGGGGGTCAGGCTCGGCAAGGCGCTGGTGTGTCCTGCTCGGGTGGGCTTCTCGGATTCGTTGCGTGGTCCCGGGCTTCTCCAATCCCGGCTTGCTCCCCGCTCGATCTTTGTGTTGCTGGGTCGATCATGGGACCCGCCAGTCGCACAACATGGGGTATAAGTGGGACAAGTGTCTGCATCATTCTTGTCATCGCTTGGACCTGCTTGGTCAAGCCGAGGAACTCCTCGGGCGACACAGCTGAGGGCCCAGTGGCGAGTTCGGGGGGTGACAGCCCCGGGTCATTGAACAGACGCCAGTAGCGGTCCGGTGTCAGGGTTGAGATCCCTCTGTCTCCGGGGGGAAGCTGATCCCCGAGCTAAGTCGGGGGGCAACCGGCTGACGGCTCTCCTTCCGGGAGAGCTCCTACGGCGTGCTCCTACGACATTGCCCTCCTTCTAGCGCCAAATATGTTAGTGAACAAATGTACCGTGGCTAATGAGTCAACACAGTCTGGTCCACGGGTCAATGTCGGGAGCCTTTTGACAGCCGGGCAGGACGCTGCGGTCGATCGGGCCCTCCCAGCGATGTGTGGATCGGCGTTCCGCAGTCCGAATGTACCGTGGCTAATGAGTCAACACAGTCTGGTCCACGGGTCAATGTCGGGAGCCTTTTGACAGCCGGGCAGGACGCTGCGGTCGATCGGGCCCTCCCAGCGATGTGTGGATCGGCGTTCCGCAGTCCGGATATAGGTTGGGGTTGGGTGATTCCCAACGGTGGTCCCTCCGACGAACAAGTCAATCCATGGTTTCTGAGTTCCAAAATTCCCCTCCCCTTTTGGTGTGGGGGGGTTTTTATAGAGTGGCTTACTGTGTCGGATGCACCGGTTTGCAGGGGGTAAGATCGTACTCCTGGTAACGTCTGACAGTTGAGTTAGTGTGGCGTGTAGGACTGGGCCTGCGCGGAACGTTAATGTGTTTTGGGTGATGTTCTTTGCAAATTCTTATTCGTTTTGTATACTATACTACTTTCTTCCCATTGCAAATTCCATTGTTTATGAGACGACTGGTGATGATACACAAAAGTATAAGAAGCGAGGGAGAAGGGGAAAGCCATAGATCTAAGAATGGTAAGCTTGACCTCTCAGATACATCTGAAGCTCAACGAGGAGAAGTTGGACGCGGCTGTAGCGACAGGAGACATCAACGTTAATCTTTCCTTGTGTGGATTGCGTCGAGGGGAGTTGACCAACGGTTGCATATGTTTCGGTCGAGTGGCAGGAGGGAGTCATCGAGTCGGGGGAGTGGAAGCGGTGGGAAATTGCACCAAGTCAATGTCAGGGTCAAAGTGGAGACAGTGCATGCGTGGGAGGTTCGTGTGCTAACATCTTTCCCAATCTTTCTAAGAAGTTATCGTGGAACTCTTCGTTGACCATATGATTGACTGCATGAGTATTGTTTCTACGCGTGTAACCTGAGAAGAAAAAGAACAGGAAATCGTATGAATTGTATTCCCACTACTAATTCAGAGTAACGTGTTTTATTCCAGACGTGATGGAATCCGCATGCTATTAGGTATCGTGTGTCTTCATGCAAGCGTCTCAAGGGACGGCTTAGGGGAGTATGTGGGGCCGAAGACGCTAATCATCCATAGATCCACACGAGCATCCGGGAGTTATCGATCGATACACGGATCTTGAAGTGGGATGAACGAAGGTCACACTCGGGAATGGATGTGTGGACTCTCGTACTTAAAAGCCAAATGGTTGACCCATGGTCAATCTCGTTAAAATATGTAGTCGTTAATTAACCTACTCCTCTTTCCTCACCCACGCCATGAATCCCATCATCCACTGTCTAGTATAACTTTTAAGTTTCCCACCGCCTTGTATTCTGTGATAAATAAGATAAGACTAATCGTGAGAGACATCCCAAGGAACGCAAACCATAGGACGCTGGTAGTGTCGGAGTGGAATGGAGCTCTTCACCTTTTTTTTCTTCGTGCACGGTCTTCTCCTCTTGCTTTCGCGGCGCGCCGCTTGCGCCTGCGGCCCGTCGGACCGCGAGCTCATCGCCCTCGCGTTCCGCTCCGTCTCGGGATTCCAACTTCCCCCTCCCCCTCCCGCGGCCGACGACCCCGGCTGCTTCCTCAGGCTCCCCTCACGCAACCTCAGCGGTACCGTCTCATGGATGTACCTGCGAAACGTCTCCGCCCTCCGGGCCCTCGACCTTTCCGGGAACGCCCTCCACGGCTCCGTTCCGGGCGGCTTCTGGTCCGCCCCGGCCCTTCTCGAGGTAAACCTTGCTGCCAACCGCCTCGGCGGTGCTCTCCGGTTCGAAATCCCAGCCGGCGGTCCCTTGCTACCTCTCAGATCACTCAACCTTTCTGGCAATCGGTTCACCAGCGCCGCCGGTCTCGCTGCCCTGTCCCGCTTGGAGATCCTCGACCTCTCGCACAACGGTCTCGGCCTCGTGCCTCTTGGTTTGGATAAGCTCCGAATGCTGAGGCACTTGGACATGTCTTATAACTCTATGCGAGGAGTGTTCTCCGAGGGGTTTCCCTCGTTCGGCGCCAGACTCGACTTCCTAAACGTATCGTACAATAATTTGACTGGCGTCGTGCAGTCGGAGGTGGTGAAGAAATTTGGTAAGTCTGCCTTCCTTAAAGCCGGATCACTTCGTTTCGGATCTCCTGCACACGTCGCCCGCTCGTCTTCTCCAACTACTCTGGCTTCACACAAGAAGGACACCAAGCTAAAGAGACGACGAAGAGTGATACGATTGGGAGTCATAGCAGGAGTGGCGTCTGTTGTGGTTTTGGCTGCGTTTTGCTGCGTCTTATGTATAGTCCTGAAGAAGAGGAAAAGGCGGAAGGATGAGGGGAAGTGGGAGGAGAAGGAAGCAGTGGCGGCGCCTCCGCAGGAAGTGAGGTGGGTGGTGGAGGCGAAGTGGTCTGCGCCGGTGGTGCTGTTCGAAAAGCCGTTGATGGAGACGACATTCGGGGACTTGGTGAAGGCAACGTCGGGGTTCGGGAAGGAGTCTCAGCTGGCGGAGGGCGGTCGGAGCGGCCCCGCGTACAGAGCGGTGCTTGCCGGCGACATGCACGTGGTGATCCGTGTGGTGGAGGCCGCCCGGGAGGCGGAGGAGCGAGATGCTGTCGCCTCCTTCCACGAGCTCGCCCGCCTCCGCCACCCGAACCTCCTTCCCCTCCTCGGTTACTGCATTCCGGGTATTATTCTCTCTCTATATTTATATCTCCATCTGAGTCAACGGTTAACATTTCTTCTTAATGGAAATCGATCTCTCTGCTTGTATATGTATGCATATATATGTCCAAAGGAGACAACTACTAACTTTTCTTGCGATGGAATTCGATCGTGTTATCAGGAGAGGAGAAGCTAGCTTTGTATGAGTACATGCATAGGGGAGATCTCCACCGCTGGCTCCACGAGCTCCCGGCGGGGCAACCCAACGTGGAGGACTGGACCAGCGACACGTGGGACCAGCAGGGCGGCGAGGAGAGGCGCGAGGCAGCAAAGTCCGCCGTGGCGGAGGTCGGAGACTGGCCGACGAGACATCGCATCGCCCTCGGCATCGCGCGGGCCCTTGCGTTTCTCCACCAGGGGTGGGTGGGCACCACTCGCGGCGTAATCCACGGGCACCTCGTCCCGGCCAACGTCCTCCTCGGTAACGACCTGGAGCCGCGGGTGGCGGATTTCGGCGGAGCCGTTGCAGGGAACGCGGGCACGGCGGAGGGCGACGTGTACGACTTCGGGATATTGGTGATGGAGCTGATGACGGGGATGGAAGGGTGGTCGGAGGAGGCGGTGACTTGGGCCAGGGGACTGGTCCGGACCGGCCGTGTGGCGGAGGCAGTGGATCCTCGGCTACGGGTTGCCGGCCCGGAAGAGGAGAAAGAGGTCGTCGAGTGTCTCCGCGTCGGCTATCTCTGCACCGCGCCATCTCCGGACAAGCGCCCCACCATGCAGCAGGTTGTCGGGCTCCTCAAAGACATACGTCCATCCTCCTCCTCCTCCCCAGGCGGCGGCGCCACCACCCCGTCGGCGATATCTTCCTCCTAAGCTTAAAAGTTACTCTTTTAGAACTATAATTTCTCTGCGTGTTTAGTTGAGCTCTCTCCATCACTTTCACTGTCTCTATATTAATTTTTTGTTTTGCGTTGCCCGAAAAAGGAGGAAACAGAGATGAGTGGGAAAGGGGGAAAGCTGACGGTGGGAGCCACGGTTGTCGGACAGCGCACACCAGTGGTTTTGGTTGGGTTCAGTAGAGATGTGCAAGAAAGAAGGCATGACAATAAAGAAGAAGAAGAGGAAGAAGAAAGAGGAAGTAAACATTAGCATTAAAAAGTCGAAGTGGCGGTGGTGGGTTGCGTGGAATGGGAGAAGGTAGATATCGATGGGGAGGGTTTGTTGGCTTGTGATGCGTTCCTTCGTGGGAGGCGGCATCTACTCTTGTTTCTTTCTTCTTTGTTCATTTCCCTTCTCTTCCGTGTTTCTTATTCTCAATTAGTGTTCCAAAGACTTGTGGTTTGACTACTTTGGTCTGCGAATATGCCTTCATCCACAGGTTTCTGCATGGTTGAAGTCCTTCCCACATCATAATTTCAGTCAGAAAGAAAATTTTAACGAAATCTAATAGAAGAAACAAGATTTTTCGACAGTCCATTCAGCTGCATCTAACACGATCTTGCATCGTATGATGAAGAAGCGTGTTATGATTGGCTCTCGTCTCGTCTGTCGATGACAGTATGGTACCTCGGCTCATGTGTTAGGACAGATGCCTACAGTTTTAATCATACTGTTTTTCGGCGACGGCAACCTCCCGCCTGGTATCTTGCAGTGCATACATGAGACCTGCCCATTGTTGAGTTGCGACTCTTTCAGATACACAAACAGGACTCATTCTACCTGGAGGATGGAAGGAGTGGAGGAGGGAGATCAGGCGGTGAATGCGATGTGGATAGCATCATAATGGCGAAGATCGACCGCTCACTGCTGCCATGGGCTCCCAACCCAAAGGAAGAGGAGTTCTCTCACGAGTTCTTCAACTTGTTTCCTGTTCCCTCTCGCTCGAATTGATGACGACTGACAGGTCAACCACGTAAGAGATCAGGTCACGGGTTGCTTGCCGTCTTGAGCAACTTGCGACAGCATGCAAGAAATTTCTTTGGTGTGTTCCTGCAGTAGGTCTCTGTTTTTATCTGCTTGTTTTAAGAATCATGGTCTACGTTGGCTTCTGAGTACATTCCATGGAGATGGCTGCTTGCTTCTCTGTTCCAACCTAAACATTCTTTGGCCAAGATGTGGGTTGGCCACTTGATGTTGTGACTGGAGGAGGTTGACCTGGATCTGCCAAGCTGGATTGGGACCAGCCAATGGCCAAACTCATCTGTCGTTGAGGAAGAAGAAGGACCAGCCCGGACTCGACAGGATGAAGAAATAATATGGATCAATCAATAGTTTGGTGTCAGTACGGTCTGCAAGTTTTGTCTTCATCGCTGTTTCATGTCAGCCTCTGCTAGGTTGGGATGTTAGGTATCTCGATGAACTGCTCTTCTATTTACTTTTGGTATCAAGAATCAAACTCAAATTTACTTTAATAATGAATCATAATTACATTATTTTTTAAATTTAATGATAATCATAATTAGTTGACAGAACTTAATGATGACGCTAAATAGAAATAATAATAGTTATAGATATATTTGCAAAATCTAAATTTTTGGGGGTATATATACATATGTGCAATATCAAAATTGGAAGGGTAAATACGATATTTTGAAACTCTAGAAGGATAGATATGTAAAGCTACTTTTAATTTGAATCTAAATATATTGACGAGAAACGCCAAAGATAAAAGGTCGGACCAAATGTGCAACCCAATTCCAAGACATGACTCCAATTGGGCCCAACAAAGCATGCAATCATACTTTCGATCCAGACCTTCGTTCCGGACCGTCTCCTTGTAGCCGAAACCCTCGCCTCTCTGTTACTCGTTCGAACTCCAACCAAACAAAATGCCGCCCCCGAAACTCCGCACACACCAAATTGCCTGTCTCGCTATCTTCCTCTCCCACGCTCGCCCCCAACTTCGCCTCGGCCTCCGAGCCATCTTGGATCCATGGATTCTTCTTCTCGAGATCCCTCTCTTCTTCCTCCTCTGCCACCATCAATCCCGTCCCGACGAAGAAGAGGAGGCCGATGCTGCGAAGACTGCCCCTCCGCGGCCGTGGCGGCGACGGGCGGAGGCCTGGGCCCAGGACGCCGGCCCATGTGATTGACAGATGGTCGGCGGTAAAGTTCCCATGCTTCGATTTAGGTTGATGATACATGTCTATATTGATAACAGATAGATATTAGAGAGAGATTTTCTAAACTGTTTCCTCAACTGCACGAGTAAATCTTTAAGAAAATATTCTCTTTCACAAACACCAAACGATACTAATTGGAACATGTTTTTTACCTCTATATTTTCCTCTTCGTTTCATTCTATCATGATATAAGAGCCTTTGCGTTAAGCAAATTTTTTTTTCTCTTCTTCTTCCTCGCTGTCCAGCGATAGCGTCGAACAACATCACGCTCAGAGTCGACAAGATCCTCCGCATCCATCTTCCGCTGCCACCTTCCGAGGAAGAACCTGTGCGACATCTCCAGCGTCATCTCGGCTGCTCTCTGTTCTACCTCAACAGAGTTTTCTCAGCCACATCTTGCCGGGCCTCACATCCGCCGCTGCTCTACGGCCTCCTTCCTCACCCGCGCCTACAGACGCCCGTGCAATCGAGAGCTAAGCTAATCTACACAGCACAACTTTCTGACCTCACCCACTGCTATTGCTGTTGCTGCAGCAACGACAATACAGCTTCCTTATTGATTTGCAGCAACAGCCGTCGCTGAAGCAGAAAGTTGTGGACGCGGCTCTTCCCACATTACTGGGAACGAGGTGTACTCCGTCGTCATTGCCACCTTCTTGGCAAGGCAGCTCACCTGGTGGACAGCACCAGAAATCTGCATCCTGCTCATTGTTGCTACACAAAGTGCTGCTCATCACTGGAAGCTGCACTTCACCACTCCTGATTCCTTAGTTCACCACTCCTAATTCCTAAGTGCAGCACTCCTGATTCCTAAGTGCAGCTTTACACAATATTGCACAGAGTTAAACTCTTCTAATTGTACTTCTTTCCTGATTATTGTCATCGCTGTTGCCGCAAGTAACCATAGTACTTTCCCACATATAAGTCTTATCTCCATAAATCCAACAATCCTAATCTCCTTCAAATTCTCAATTCTCTAATCTATTGTTTGACTATGATCTTTTAGGCAATGTCGATGACTCTCTTTATTGTTCACCTGCGATGTTCAACATTCTAAGAGCACCCAATTCAGTACTAAATCTGGACTATAAACTATGGTTACGCCAGGATCATCTCATCCTCCAATCAATTCAAGTCTCGATTGCCGAATCGCTCGTCCCACTCTTATTTTTATGTGACACTACTGTCGAAGCCTGATGCAAGTTTCAAACCACTCTGACGAATAGTTCACGCACTCGTATGCTTAGTCTCCTATCCAATCTCATGAAAACTAAATAAGAGGGAAGT
>LVTN01000305.1:64660-97507 GCA_001649415.1 Musa itinerans
GGAGAAACCTGGGTCGTTGAACAATCGCCAGTAACGCTCCGATGTCCTGGCGAGGTGTTCATCTCGGGGTCCATCATGCGGCGGATGTTCTCCCGATGGGTCGATCGGGTGCGCACCCTCGGCTGTGGGCTCAATTAAGTTGAACGGCTGATCCCTCGACATTCGGGCCCTCCTTCTAGCGCCAAACTGTTAGGGTAAACAACTTTATGCCGTGGCCTCGGGGTCGGCACGGCTTGGTTCGGGTCCGAATGGTCGGGGGCTCGTTCAGGGTCCCTCGGGGGTTGCTGATGTGGCCAGTCGAATGCGTCAGGATGGTTGGAGGGGCGTCGGGTCGTCTCCGAAAAGGGGTTCTTCGCCTTGGCGTTGGGGAAGAGAGGCTTCGTCTTCGTACCTGCACACAGGTCGGGTCGGAAGCTCGGTCCGACCAGAACGTAGGCTTCCATAAATTAGTTTATATAGGGGTAATTGATTCAAGGTACTTACTGATTCTAATAATTGACATTACATTTTGCAAAGAATTCTTCCATGGTTCGATAATAACACCCGTTTTAATGAGATGGATTTACTGAAGGAAATTTATGTGTTTTATGTGAATGGTGCCCGTTGAGATGATCAATATTGTGTATCCATGAGTATGTATGTACATGACAAGTTATCTGTTTTATGAATATTATTTTCGAGGTTCCTGTGAGGGTCAAATGTTAAAAAGAACAAAGCAAATCTATTAATAGCTTGCTGAGAAATTTCATAGAATTTGGTAGTGGATAATAATGTGATAACAACCATGATCAATAAATCTCCTTTCTGCAACCTTTCTTCCTCTGTATATGTTTATTTCTCTTTTCATTGTTGCAAAAGATGGTATCCGAGTTACAAAGAATTTGTGTAGATGAATGATAAACGCAGATGCCTTTAATATGTCCCATTTATAGATTTATCTAGATAAGTCCCTAATTGAGTAGTTTTTACAAGGACCTGCTAAGAGCTAACTTTTATTACAGCAATATTTCGGTGAAGTGTGTGTTTCAAATATTCACTCTTGTTGTTTAGATTTGAGCTTATTTTTTCGTCTCATCCTAGTCTCAGACAATCTAGTTAGGCAGTTTGCTGGTACCATCTTTTTCTGTGGTGGAATTGTTAAGCTATGTGGTTTTCAAACTAATTTACATGGTTGTGCTTTCAGACAAACAACCAGTTTTTTGTTTAAAAATGCAAATGACAGTAAATTGAGGATGATGTATGCCAATACACACCCAAGCAACCAAAAGAGTGAATTAAGATGTTCATCCATGTCTTGTTTTTATCAGGCCTTATAATGATAACTTTGTGTACTTTGGAGGCAAAAATACTGGTAGTAAATAGTATGAAAAGAATATGCAATAATAATGAATAGAAAAGAACGTGCAGAATATGCAATACTAATTGATATTGATCTCCACCAGCCATTTGGACTATAAATTTTCACCATCATAAAATATATAAAATTCTGATGTAGCTCTTTGTAGCTTTAAAATGAATCTTAAATATTTACACTGGCCAATTGCTAACCTAATAGGTAATTTAGTGACCATATTGCTAAACATGCATAAGAAAAGGTATAGTACTTGGTAAAACAAATGAAGAACTAAATTGCCCACCTTCCCTCGTTAGTTTCTCAATTTAGACATCAAACTGCAAGTCATGTTTTGTTGAAGGCCTTTCGTATCTTGCCAATAATGACTCAGACATCAACTTTTGTCCGACAGGAGTTCAAGTCTATGGAGATGGTCAGTGCTGTATTTGTGTAACTAAAGGCACATTGCAAGAACTGAAATATTTGTTCTCTATATTATACACAGACTATCCATTGGAACATTTCATGGCTCATTCATACAAATTCTTCTGATTTGACTAGAGTTGTTATAAAACCATGTGCTGAAAAGAAAATTCAAAAGACCAGGTCATGCAAATATGATCATAGGCTGTTAAGTGCCGTGCCAGTTGCATTTATGCTTGGTAAACTGGTCACACAATTTACAACATATTGTTATTACCAATGCTTACAGATTTAATATATTTTAAATAGATTATATGCTTGCCAGGTGGATGTGTGCCCACTGTTTCAATGTTTTATTCTCTAAAATTTATGGAAGATATTGTTGTCATTAGGACTACTTAACATAATAATCACCATAAAGATTATGCTTGATATTTTGGTTATCTTTCATATGAATGTTGTTATCCTGTATAACATATATATTTTTGTTTATCTGGCCTAAGGAAACTTGCACATGTATCATAAATTTTCATATCATAAACTTGTACATGTGGATTGATGCAAGTATTTTCTTGTTGGGTTTATTGCAAGAATTTGGCACTACAGGTTATTGTGGTGGAACTTCAAAATTGGACTGGCAAACTCGACTCAGGATAGCCCTTGAAGCTGCGAAAGGTTTGGAGTACCTTCATGAGCATGTCACTCCGCCTGTCATTCATAGAGACTTCAAAACCAGAAATATTCTTCTGGACCAAAAATTCCATGCCAAAGTTTCAGATTTTGGCTTGGCAAAGCTTGGATCTGAGATAGCTGGAGGCCATGTTTCTGCTCGCGTTTTAGGCACACAGGGATACGTTGCCCCAGAGTACAAACCAATCCCTGATATTTTTAGATCAATATATTAGGACTATTTTGCATGTCTCTACAAAATTTCATCCTAATCTACTACTAAAGCCTTGGTTTTGCCATGGGTCTTAAGTCAATGTCACACTCTAACATGGACCTCCTACTATAATTTTACAGGTATGCTTTAACCGGGAATTTGACTACCAAATCAGATGTATACAGTTATGGAGTTGTTCTATTGGAGCTGCTAACTGGTCGAGTTCCAGTGGATATGACTAGGCCTCCCGGCGAAGGTGTTCTTGTATCGTGGGTCAGTCCTCTCTCTATCCAGTTATTAATGATCAACATCTTAAAACAACATTTCATTTCAAATTTAGTGTTTTATCAAAACCTGACTATATCTGTGATCTGAAAGCACAGAGCTTCTCTCCATGGTTCAGTTCTCACTTAAAACTGTATTCTTTCTGGCACTAATTTTCTATTGTCAGAAACTGAATTTAAACTTCCTTATTTCTCTGCTTGCGGCTTTTCTGGTTGTAAATTACCTCATAGTTAGTGATGTTGGTGACCCAGTGCTTAGATTATTTCTTGTTCTGCAGCAGTTACTAAACTATACATAAGTTTATAGAATTTGCCCTTCTGCTTCATCCGAGTGTTGTCATCACTTTCAAGATTCTTCCTGCATTCTAATAATTCTTTCATCTTTTCCATTGGCTTGACAGGCTCTGCCTTTGCTCAGTGACAGAGAAAAAATTGTTCGGATCATGGATCCTGCATTAGAAGGCCAGTATTCTGTGAAGGATGCTGTTCAGGTTGCTGCCATTGCAGCCATGTGCGTGCAGGCAGAAGCTGATTACAGGCCTTTAATGGCTGATGTGGTCCACTCACTCCTTCCTCTCGTGAGGAACAGATCATCTGCCAAGCACTTGTGAGTATTTGTGAGCCAATTCCTGAAGTGGAATCCTAAGCCAAATCTTTGTCATGTCTTGCTTCAAGTTTTAAGTTAGAACCCTCCTCGGCATCCAAGTTTTTGTTTAACCTCAAACCTGAGTTGATGAGCAATTGAGATCCATTTAGCTGTACGTTAGGGGCATTGCCAGCACCCGTGGTAATGGCTAATAAAAGTTCTCCCGTTTGGCTCCTTTAAATAAATATAAACTTGGAATTGACAGATAGAACATGTTCATGTGTCAGATTATGCAACCAGGTATTTAGTGCACAACTTGTCGACAAGTAGAAACACAAGTCATGCACGATAGAACTGCTAGATTATATGTTCTCATATCCTAGATTTCGAAGATTATATTACAAAAACCACCACGAAATTGCTAGGCTAATCAATTATGAAACTGTTGGATTTCACTACAGCCAACAACAGAGGCAAGGCCACAAGCATTGCCAGGGTCACTCATCACTGCACCAGATCCCTCGTAGCATGTTAAGCATGAAAGACAATTCAGGAACACACCGATCAGTTTGTTTAGTAGCGGAAAGTGTTATCCGGGCCATACTTGCTTCTGATGTTGTAATGATCAAACTTTGGATCACTGTAGTCGGCTGACTTCATCTCGACTGATTTTGGTTCAGTGCCCACAGCACCAAAGAGGGCCTCGGAACTCTTGTCGCGATGACGGTGCCGAACTCGATCTTTCTGGGGCTTAGAAGTCACCTGAGCCTCTACGGAGCCATAAAAGTCTGCATACTCTTGTCTCTTCGATGATCTGTGCTTGCTAGGTAGCGAGGGATCCTTGAATTTGGGGACTTTGCTACTCTTCTGGGGCTTTGGTGCTGTTTCGGTGACCACATTTGGTTCATGAAGTGTCTTGGACATAGGCGAGGGACTCTTTTGCTTCTGCACAAGGGGCGGTCCTGCTTTGTCTTCAGGCATGACAAGATGATCTTTGAGAGGAGTCAGGCCAGCACTTCGTTTGCGACGAAGGCCAAATGGGACAAGGTTGAGAAGCATATTGCCAATTCCTTCAACAGCAAATTTAGATAGATCGACAAGAAGCCTCCCGAGAGATGGCCATCCAGCACCAGGCTCCTCTTTTAGGGTCTCTACAACGAGAGTAGGTTTCTCCAAGGAGTTGTCCTCGTGTTGTGCACTTTCAAAGGCTTGATTCTGAAGAAACAAAAATCAGATGTTATTAACAATTGTAAATTAAATAGCAAATAAGTGAGGGCTCTCACGTATGATAATTAAGTATGACAGTATGAATATAGTGCTTGTAACTGGAGAATCACAAGACCTATTATCGATGCCTAAATATTGCTTCGGAAACATAAGAAACAAAGGCAAGACAAGCAGAAAACATTATATCTATATTTTATCACCTTGTGGGAAATGAGAGGCCCAAATCCATGCTGCAGCAAGCATGAGACATAACCTGCCAACACTGCACCGATGACCATAATAATATCTGCCAAAATAGAACATCATTAATCCAGGACGTGGATAAATATCTTGAGAACACATAGGTCATTATTGAAAAAAAAAAATCAGAGGTTATATTCAAGCAGGGGGATTGGCATCAATCTGCAGACGGTCGGAAATAGGGGCCAGATCAGCCATTGGCATTTATACAATGCCTCTTCTTCAGCGAGAAAATCAAACAACTCATATAACAGATAAAAAAATTTCACTTGCAATAAAATGAAATTCAAAGTCATACCAATATAGAAATGGCATGGAAGACTAAAATGAAAAGACGAGAATGTTGGAAACATGGTCTGTAAAGTTGTTTTAAACCCAGCTACAAGTCATATATGAATATAATTCTTACTCATTTCCAGTAAATCTTGAGTAGGATATTTATCACAATTATTTAGAAAAGACGGTGCCTTCCATAACTATAACCAAACGGACTGATAGACCTCCATAGATATGACAATATCAAGCAAGCTGTTTGCAAACTCATGAAGCTCAGGCAACGTATAAGATTGCATTCTCATTCTCTTCTTGCTCTTTTCTTCTGACAGGCAATTGAACATGAAATAGAAGTAAAAAAAAATTCTGTATTTTTTAATTTCCAAAGGACTACGTCAAATCTGCACTTGAGACAAATCAGGACCATCAAAACCCAGCTCAGGTGGCCATTAAATCTCAATCTGTTCAGATTAATAGCTAACAGAAGTCTATCCCACAAGCAAATTGTGCCAAAATCAGGCTTTTTCCTACTTTAGGTTTGGTGCTTCTTGTATGTTAAACATGTTCATACTTTGTAGATTTTGATATTTCTGGAATCATGTTTATTTTCTTGACATACAGATGATGCAATTAGGAGTTCATAAACAAGGAAATTTACAAACATTGCGACAAAGGTTATATGCAAGGTTCAGAATGGTTGCAGAAGCAATGCATTAGATACATTTATCATCTTTTTCTGAAACCTCCGTTTACATAAAATTGTATAGTGTACACTAAGAGTAATCTACACACAAGGCCACACTGATGTGAAGAAGTACAAAACAAGGTACTTCTCATGATAAAAGCACAGTTCAGTGATTTCTCTTCTGATTCTAGTTCTAAGAGACAGGAAAACTCGGTATATTGTATAGGGATTGGATAGGCTGTACGATCTCAAAATAGTCCATGAACTTGAATGAATCAACCGAGATGACTGTAACTATGTGCATATGATCCTGGAAAAGAAAATAATTTCCAACACAGAGAAAAGGTTTGCTCAGGTATTGGTTACAGAGAAAACTATATCAAGAGGAATTTACATCAAGATAATGATATACATAGTGATAAGATAGGAGACCATACATTTATTCTTTTTTTCCAATAAAGAAAGTCAAAGGAGAACTCTAATGGAGATGTGGTATGTTAAAGAGGAAAAGAGAAATTTGAATGGAAAGGATTATTACATTTCAATTTCCAACATTGCGCATCAGGAAAAAGATGGACTATGTAATACACACACACATATATATGTATGTATGTATGTATGTATGTATATATTGTGTGTATATAATATATATATACACACACACATTGAGCAGCCTATTATTGATACTAAGGATCAAGCATTCTTAAGCATTAAAGTCAGACCAAGCTTCATACAGGTTCAAGTTTGAGGCAGACTAGGTTTGGTCAGTGTAGCAGAAATAGTTCAGTTTCCTACAAGAATAAAGGTACAGGAAATAGTGACTGATAGTTGATCATGATACTGTTCGGACCTACTAACTACAAAGGAAAATTTGGCCTCCAATCACAAGTTTGTTGATGAAATTATATTGCATTGGGAAGAGGACCAAATGATGATGAAGACCTTCATCAGCTTCCAACTGTTTTTGATTGGATTTATCCCAATACATCTACGTTAATAGCAATGCCCATGGGGAGTTCATGGGTCATCATGCAAATTTTATGGCTTCTAGTTAACTGTGCCTTAATCTTCCTCTTGATATCCTAAAACCACACATGAATTGAATTGGATGATTTTCCATAGTCTTATTCTTGATTTATGGTATGTCAATTTGACTCAAATACTAGCATTTCTTATATTATCTTTCCTTAAATTATCAATAAGGACAACAATAACAGCTACAGAAGAAATCCATAAAGGTCATGCCTATTTCATGTTGGCTCGTGACATAAATCAATCATCTTCAAATAACTATCGACCTCTCTGAAGACAAACTAAGTATGAAGAGCACGAAGATGAATTCTGGCGGATGATGTTGTGGTTGAGCTCATACAAGAGAATGAAGCTTGAGAGTAAAATGGTTTTGACAAAAATGAAAGAGAACAAGGATTTTGAACATGATGGAATATTGCATTGTGACAACTATGTATGAGTCCCACAAACCTTGATTATAGATGAGGTAAATTTATTAGTAAATTATCCTAAAAAATATTAAGATATGGTTCTAACCTGAAGTCGAGACCGAGCTATACTGGTATTCGCAGTCCTCTTGCTGAAGAGAAATTTGGCGAAGAGCAGCATTTCCCCTGTCCACAACCAATAAAGAACATGTTCTTCCAACATATACCACATCAAAATCAGTAGAAAACTTGGCATCCTCACTAGGCCCATCTCTGTATCCTGCAATATTGGATTTGCCACCAGCAATAGTTGTCACACCTGCAGCGGATAACCTCAAGTAAACACATGCATTTTGGTTCACCAATTGCAGAAATAACAATCGTAATCCCGTAATCGTTAAATCTGATGCAGGATATTGTCCAAGTGATGCACCTGCTTCACCTATCTTCCGAATAGCGAGATTAGAAGTATCAGCAACGTACACATTCCCCTTGTCGTCCATGGTGACACCCTTTGGGTGATAGAAACGAGCATCGCTCGGTTTACCATCAACATGTCCAGAGTATCCCTGAAATGACCCGGCAACCAGCCTTGCTCTGCTATCTGCATTTATCCTTTTGTCAGCAAAAAATGTGCTAATGTCGAACCATAAGAACTAAAGATCTCATGGGAGGAACCTAATTGCAACAGGAAGGAACCCTTGACCACAGAGAAGCCCCAAAGAATTTGATATCTGCAACGACAGATTGCAAGAAAAGATTCGAAGTTGGGAGGGAACCGCGATCATACACTGGGAGAGCGGCGGAGTGATTCGGACTATGTTGTTATTAGTGGCATCAACGGCGAAGAGCTCCCCCTCGGGGGAGACCCGGATGGTGTGCGGCACCACGCCGAGCTTGTCCCCCTCCACAAGCGTCTCCACGAAGTACCCGCTCTCAAACTCAACCACGTCCCCATCTGCCACCACAACACAACGGGGGCGACAAATCACTCGGAAAGCAACGATTTTTTACGGCAAAATCGAAGTGAAAAGGACCTCGACCCACCATGATGGGTCGTTTTGGGGGAGGGCTTGGTCCATTTGAGAACGCTGGACAAATGCTTCACTAGAGCACCTGCAAGAAGAAAAAGAAGGAGAAGTAAAATGAAAGCGATCTATAGCAACATAGAGCGCAAACAAAAAGAATAGAGATCGGGAGCCCTTAGATTACGACCGGTGGGGGTAGCTTGCGCTTTGGAACCGAGAAAGGCAGCAGCGGCGGCGGCGAGGAGGAGGAGGACTAGTAGGAGAAGGGTTCGATTCATGGCAGCTCTCCCGGGAGGAAGGACAACGGGTCCGGTGCCAGGAAGGGGGATCCGGATGATCGACGTCTCACTGTTTTGTCGTCGGGGTTAAGCTGCGCTTACAGTGTGGTACGGTGCGCGATAGCCGCGGCGTGCAACGCCCCGCTTAGAACGCCATTATTTATTCGTCTGTCCGCTTGGTTTGCGGTAAAAGATACGAAGGGAAAGGGGAATGGAAAGGGCAAAAGGGCTGCCACTTTGATCGTGTTCGATGCGGGCCTATAAGTTAATTGGGCCATATTTGGGCCCATGGATCCATCCAAATGCATGGGCTACACTTTGCCCTTCGGCAACAGTATAGGAAGGTACAGTTGAGATCGAATACGGACGACCAAAGTAAGTCCTTTTAGTAAAGCAGAAGGTCATGTCAACTCTCATCGTTACTTTTGACCGCTCGGAGGTAATGGATCTCTGCCTTCAAAGGACGAACCAACGGCTGTGATGCGATCATCGGTAGAAGGACAGAAATAGCCACTTTTGGGAGCCAAATATTAGGAGATTGGGTTACCTAAAGGGAATGCAAACGGAACAGCAGGGTCCCACGCACCTTCCCTCCATCGTGCCATTGGACGGTGGCCGTCGTGTGACGTGGCTGGCATAGTTGGGGTTTTCGGCTTTTTGAAGTTTTATTTATCTTTAATCTTGTAGTTAAAACTACTGATGGAGATTAAGTGAATATATATACATATAAATCTTAGATTTATGACATACATGAATGAATACGAAGATAAAACCAATTCCGATAGAACCAAAATCGAGGTGGGACCCATCGGGTCCCGCTCGTGACAAAACAGTGAATGGTGTATGGGCGGGAAAGGCACGGTGGGGTCCTTTTGGGAGACGCAAAGCACGTGCGAAGGAGGGTAGCCGTTGTCGCAGCATTGGATTCTGACACGACTTTTCGTTGGCGATTGGACGTTGGTGCTCGTGTGTCTGTGTGCGTGCGGAGCTCCTCCCGAGAAGAACAGTGGGGAAGGGAAGAGAAGAACGAGTTAGGAGGCCGAGGAGTGGGTGAAAAGAGACGAAGAAGATGAAGTTGGGAGGGAGAGAAACCAGACCTTTGCTGCGCCTTTAGCCCCCTCAGCAGGTTTTTGCATGGAACGATGTGTTCAGCGGAGGAGGAGAAAGAAGAAGTGGGGAGAGAAGCGAGAACTTGGACTGTAACAGGTTTTGCATGGAAACAAGTGTTCAATGGAGTGGAAGGCCTGCGCTTGCATCAAAAGATGAAAGAGATGAGAGATTTCAGAGTTCCAACTCTCTCTCTCTCTCTCTCTCTCTCTCTCTCGGACAGGACTCGACGAAAGTGAAGGCATGATCTTTACCTGAGATGCGTGTCATCATGCAGCAGAAGATCCGAGCTCCATCAATGAGGTGAGAGTGCCATCATCCAATGGTGAAGGGCGTGGGCCAAAACGTCTAATGTCTCCATTTGCACTGCTCTCCATCAGAACACAAAGTGATGTCTATTTGCATGAGTTTTGTCTGAGCGCTTCACGTTTCCTTTGCAGCGTCAATTTTGTATGCATGCATATTTCGGCTGAAAGTTTGCAGTAACTCCTGCGGAGAAGCTGACACAGATGAGGAAAGAAGAAGGTAAAAATATGGGTTCATGGCAACATATTTTCACGAGATTAGTGGTGCCCAAAAAAAAGAAAATAAAATAAAAATCCCCACCTCCCAAAATCCAGCTGGAATAGACTACCTCGGGTGAGAACATCTCAATTCCCATGTATGCCCCTCTGTCGTACCTAAATTACCCCCACCTTGGCCTGCTAAGTAGTAAAAATAACATCTCAGACGCGTAGGGCTGTTTATGTAATATAGAGCGTAGGTTCGGGGTAATTTAGGCAATAAAATCAACGGGTGCCAGAGGTGGTCTTTATTTTCCGATGCCGCGCCTCCCGACGCTTACCAGTTCACATCTCTCTGCTTCCTCCCTTCCTCGCGCCACTGTTCACGTCTCCGCCTCTCTCACTAATCGGTCTCTCTCTGTATTCTCGCCGTCGATCTTGATCTTTTGCCCGTTGCTGCTCTTCCGAGGGCTCTCTCGCCCTCGCGCAAACGAGCTCGGGGATAGAAGGGAGGAGGAAGAAGACGAAGAGGACCGCTGTAAAGATTCCATTTTTGGGGTCGTTTTCGCCCTCGACGTTCTCCCCAAGGTCAGTCGAATGGGAGGATTCCTACTTGAGGTTATTCTTTTCCAATGGTTGTTCTGTATATGACATGATCGCCACTGCGAACGATGGGTACCGCTAGAGAGCGATAGGAGAAGAGAAGGTCCTCTGCTGCGGCTTCTTCTGGTCCTGCCGATCCCCCGTCTTAGGTTTTCTGGTGCGTCTCCATGTCTTGGCCTCAAAGAAACCATTTTGACCGTCTATTCTTCTCATAATCCCAAACGAGTTTCGTTCTCTGGGCGAAGAATAGATTAAAAAAAGCACTTTTTTCCCTCATTCTTTTCTGGTTCAAAAATCAGATTTTGCGTTCCTGTTTCTGCCCCTTCCAGAAATCGGATGGTAGTGAATGAATGTTCACTACGTGTGCCTGATTTTTGCATATAATATATACATCATATATAGTATTCGACGAGGGATGCCGGAAGCCATGGGAGAGTGCCGAAGGGGTAGATGCACCGATTAAACTGTGGTTTCCTTGAAGCGTTTGCTTCTGCTACGGTAGCAATAGTCACGTTCTGGGCTCTGCTCTGGGGATTTGTCTATTCTCGCCTCTGAGAACATTTGTCCAGTTGCTCCATGGGCACAAGCTTAGTACCTGGAAATTCCTATGCGGCATGTGACGCTGGTGTTTGCCGGGGCAGTGGATGGGGCCTCCCCGGGAAGACTTTTGTGTTGTGTTCTTGGTGGAGGCACGTTAGAAATAGTAACACCAAGTTGATTCCTTCCCATATAATAATTAACATGCAAGAGGAACACAGCACAAAGGACGCCGCTGCTTATCATGCTATCTTGCCAATGTTAGCGTCTGGTGTTGCTCACTGGCTTATGAGCGCCAGAGGTCGTCGTTGGATTTGTTTTGTAGTTTCATGGACGTATGATTCTTTCCATGCTTTTTCTGTTCCTGAGTTGTTTGGTGAGGCCTTCGTGAGTAGACTGATCTTGATAGTTGGGACTGAGAAGAAGAAGAAGATGGGGTCTCTTTGTCTGCATCACCGTATAATAAAATGGCAATCCATGAAGATGGGGTCTCTTTGTGAGCATCACCGTATAATAAAATGGCAATCCATGAGGGCTTCTGCAAGCTGTGATGCAAATTTTATAGAGCTGACAACCGGGCATGGCGTCGGATCAGTAACTCACCGTCAACCTTATTGTAGATTCCTCTCCCACCTAATGCTGCATTAACCAAAGCTTTTCTCCCCCAATTATTTTTCGCTTTTTATTCCTATGTTGTCCTTTGTGGATTTACCCCACCATGGGGACATGCTCCGTGTTCTTATTCATTGCGAGAATCTAATGTCCTGGAGCAGTCATCTTCGACTCGCTTATTGAATGCCTTCTTTCTGATTCTTTTGTTCAAAGGTATCGGTGTTGTTCCTGCTTTGGTGAATTACTGTTCAGAGAACAATCATTTTCTTGCTATTCTATCTCTCGTTTCTTCCTCCTGGCTTTGAATACATGCATATTCTCGAACAGGAGAACCTACAAAGACAACCTATAAAGTAGACTTGAAGCAGAAGATATTCTCTTTCTCTGCATCAAAAATCCCACTGCTGGCCACTGTCCTCTCGCCCTTGGGCTGCCGCCGTTGCTCTAATCTCGGTGGATATTCTCTTTCTTTGTCTAGATCTTGAAGCAGAAGAAGCGATGGAGTCTACCAGAGTGACGCCGCCACCCAAGTTGGGAACGCTGGCTCGGGCCTTCCATAAGATCCGTCGCCTCCGCCGCTCGGCCACCAGCTCTGCCAGCGGCGCCGACGTTGCCCTCGGCGAGGATGGCTACCCGATTCACAAGCCGAAGCTGTCGCAGAGCTTCAGCGACTACTCCTCCATCCTGTCTGAAGGCGGCACCGACTTTTGCAAAGTCGAGTATGAGAAGCAGCTGCAGCAGAAGCTGTCCTCGACGGACAAAGAAACCATGGAGTCCCTCCTCGCCAACCTCTTCGCAAGCATCTCCGCTATCAAAGCTGCCTACGCCCAGCTCCAGATGGCGCAGTCGCCGTATGATCCCGATTCGATACAGTCGTCTGACTTGGCCATCGTTGCTGAGCTCAAACGCGTCTCGGAGCTGAAGCACTCCTGCTTCTGGAACCAGTCCTTCCTCCCATATCGTGCTCCTATGCCGCAGCCGGCGCTCGCTGCCCAGATCGAAGAGCAGCGCAATTTAATCAAGACATACCAGATCACCACGAACAAGCTGGAAGCCGATCTCAAGCTCAAGGATTCGGAGATCTTCTCACTTCAGGGGGAGCTGATCGAGTCTCAGAGAAGTAACCAAGCCTTGGAGTCGAAGCTTCATCCTGGCCTCTCTCTCTGCGCCCTGGATGACCTACAACTCTCCAGCTTAAGTCCTGCAAATTTCCTTGCCTTTCTGCGATTCACCTTCAAGGCTGTCACATCCTTCGTCAAGCTAATGGTGAAGGAAATGGAGTCAGCAGGATGGGACGTCGACGCCGCTGCCACTGCCATTCAACCGTACGTGCTCCTCCGTAAGAAACCCGCCGTTCGAACCTTCGCCTTCCAGTCCTACGTCTGCCAGAAGATGTTCTCGGGCTTCCACCACCAACACTACGACGTCGCTGCTCTTGGAGACCGGTCGACGTGGGGTCGGCGCCAGTTCTTCGACGAGTTCACGGAACTGAACCGTCTCGGATCGACTCGAAAGCTAAGCCAGCATCCCCAGGGGATCGCGAAGTTTCTCAGGGCGAAGTATCAGGCGCTGGTGCATCCTAAGATGGAGTCATCGTTCTTCGGTAGTCTCGATCGAGGTGCTGCGGTCCAGGACTCGGCGTTCTTCGCTGGGTTTGCGGAGATGGCGAGGCGAGTGTGGCTCCTCCACTGCCTGTTCTTCTCGTTCGAGGACCGGTCCGTCTTCCAGGTGCGGCGGGGGAGCCGGTTCTCTGAGGTGTACATGCAGAGCGTGGTGGAGGAAGAGGAAGAGAACGACGTCGAGGAGGAGGTAGCAGCCGCCCGATTCAGACCGGCCACGGTCGGTTTCACGGTCGTCCCCGGGTTCAGAGTGGGTGGGACGCTGATCCCGTGCAAGGTCTGCCTCGCATCAGCGGCTTCAGCTGATGATGGATGGTCGTGATGCGGCCGGCTGACCATCGGACGGTGCACCAGGGAGGCATCAGGCGCTTTTGCTACGTGCTGCATGGGAGCGTATTCAACGCGAGAGATCAAGAAAAGGGAAGAAGGAAATATGTCTCCGAACGACTATGATGCTGAAAGATTAGATGTTAATTGATGTCGCAAGCAGGACCTGCTGTTGTTTTCTGAGATCATATTAACTATATAAATATATATATATATATGTATATATATATATATATATATGTATGTATATATATATATATGTATGTATGGATTTAGTTTAATGGAGATTGGAATAAACTAGAATTAAATCAGAAGTGGTGTGCATGCCTGCATCACCAATGCGTGTTTTCTGATCGGCTTGTGCGGGAGACCACTTTTGTGGCGTTTTCTCCGCTGCTCGTGGCTTTGCTGCCACTATGGGCCTAATTATTATCGTTATTGTTATTTATCTTAGGTGGTAATTAGTGCGAGGATTAATTAATTAGAGTGTTTCTGTTTACATAACGCGGTGAAGATTATTGTGCTTTGGAATGTATTTGGAAGGGAAATAAATACAATATTGTTATACAGGTTAGGAATCAAATGGGTGATAAAACTTCGATCCAACTTAAACTGGGATATCAGAGGCAGTGGTAACGATGCACAGGCCTCTACATCAATTGAATTTATGGTCGATCAAAATTGTGACATAACTTAAAACTATTTTGTCAATTTCCTATTTACTATTTAAAGATATTTTTAGTTAAGTTAAATCTATCAAGACTCAAGAAATCTTATTAGAAAATCTTGATCGCTTATTCATATATTATTTTAATATCAAAACACACTAGTCAAATATTAAATCCTTACAAAACCACATTTAATAAATTTTGCATCTCGATCACTCGAGAGATTAAAAGAAAAGGTGATGTACAACCAAAAACCTAAGGTAACCATAAAAGTAAACATACTTGGCAAATAAGAATGCAATGACAACAATGAGAACATATGAGTATTAATAACTAAAGTTGTTTTCCATTTGTTGGATGATGTTTAATGTTGTACATATCAACCGCCAAATACTGTACACACAGCGAAAGAATGGAGGATAAAAAGCCAGAATGAACAATGGGGCCAACTAATTTTCCAGCTTAAGGAATAGATCCGAAAGAGCACGGTAGAGAACGGCTGCTGCAGGTGGCATTGGCATCGACCCCAGAAGTATGTCTGATGCCTTGACAGGAGCACCATAGAAACGGGAGTTCTCCGAGGTACGAGTCGTAACCATGCTACCATTGAGTGCACAACCAACGAAAGCACCTGCAATACAAGAATCCCAATGGTAATGATATAACTCTTAAACATTAGCATAACAAGTAATAAGATGATATCAGTTCTCTTAGATATGCTAGCAATAACGGTTCTATTCAGTTCTACTCTATTTCAACAGAACAAAACCATACCAAGGTACTGGACGAAGAACAACAAACGCAAAGATAAGTATGGTATCTAACATAATAGAAATAAGAGATACACCAACAGCAACAAATAAAATGATGACATCTGGCTTAGTATACACAAGGATTCCAATGCTTGCAGCCTCTTCCATTTATACAAGTACATGAAGCATGCTTCATATCTATCATTAACAATAGATGATGGTATGAATTAAACAAAACAAGCTAAGGTGGTATGAATTAAACAAGACAGAAACTTTGCTCGATGGATGATGATAAATGAACAACTAAACAGTACACCTTGTGTTAAAAAACATCAATATCAAAGTATCCATGGTTCATGGCTCACCTTAAAACGATATTTTATAAGAGCAAATTCCAAGGAGGAGATTCCTAATAAAGAGAGTGTATAGGACTCAAAAAAGCACATGACATGGTATTTTTATCCATGGAGATGGCCGGGTGTGCCGTGGTGTGGGGGATGGGTGATAGTTTGACATCTTGAACCTCAGATGTCTGAACACAAGCCGGGATCAGCTGATCCCAGACGCTAAAAGGGCATACACCATTATCTAGACCTATATAACACATCTGATATGCACCTGAAAAATATAGTGACTAAGTGACGATTATTCCGTCTTAATTTAATTTCAAATGCATACAAACATTTGCATGACCTATATAGACCTATATAACATACCTTTACTACAGCTATATGTATAACAGGCAGCATGGCCACCATCACCTGCACGTAGATCAGCCTCAGCTGTCCGTCCGACAATTCCTGCAGCTGCACTCAATCCAGCACCAACTGATAAATGTGCACTGCCACTAAAAATTCTGACAGCATCTTTGTTCCTCAAAACAATTACATAGTCAGTTAGCTCGCCTCCAGCCTGTGGGAAAAATGTCGAACAATCATTTTAGGCATACATCACCTTATATTAAGTGTTTTTCCAATTCAATAATATTTTGAAAAATAAGGCTATACATAAAGAAATGCTAACCTGGGCCCCCCATCCACAACCAAATGAAGAGATGGCAGAGGGTGGAGACCAAGAACCGTCCTCTCTACGGGCAACAACAAGACCAGTCCCAACTTTATAAGTAACCATTAATCCAACATTAACAACAGTCAGTATTGCAAGGCCTCTTGCTTCTTTCAGAATAGCATCAGGAATGGACTTCTCAGGTTTCAGTGAACCCACCTAGCAATAATTTATAGCAAGCTTTGAGTTTCTCATGAAGTGTCCATTGTTGTGCAAAAATAATATGTGACATGTAACCTTAAGTAGAACTTACAAGAAAAAGATGTAAACCACGTTCCCGAAATCATTGGAAGAGTTCATAAATTATAGAAGATGTTTCAAATAACAAGAAGTACATACAGTATCACAAAAAAAGGAATATCTTGCATTTCAGCTAGTTTTTTTTCGAGTCTTTTCAACTCAATGTTTTATTGTCATGATAAGACTATCTGACTGCTAAAACATGAATGATTTCACTAATGCAAACTTTTTGCATGCAAGACAGAAAGGAAACAAGAAAATAAGTGAAAAAGGAAATATATCTTTAAGGCTAAGTTGAGAAACTAAATAACACATACAAGAAACAAAGAAATTGGATAAACGAGTGTGATTAAACTATACTCTGTTCAAAATCTAATCAACTGCATTGTTTTAGTTCTCAAAATAAGCCCATGCCAGTGCAAATACTAGATGTTAAAATCACCATCAAACCAAAAAACATGCAAACAAGACAGGGCAGCAATTGGCATGTGAAAAATCTTACTATCAGATTGTCTGAGCAAAAGACACCTAAATTATATTGCAGTGCAATTAGAGAATAGAATTTACCTTATTGTAACCATGAATTATATTTGCTGCCTTGTAAATCTCATACTCCATAGTCCGTCCCCATGGGAAGTTCAACCACGACCGCAGGGTGCTGAGGTCTGTCAAATCATGTGTTGGAAGCTGTGAAGCATGACTAACCTGATCCATTAAGTAAGGCTGAATCGGCTCCAATCGGACACAACAAACATCACAAACCCGTTGGGGGTCTGAAATTCTGAACTTTGGAGGCAACAAGCTTCTTCCTTTGGAGCAATCATTGCAAAATATCCCACCACAAAACCGGCAATGATGCCGTGAACACATGATTGGATGAAAGTGAATGTTGCACAACATGCAAGCAGCTGCAGCACTGTCAGACAACCACTTTGGTGGCTTTGTTTCAAGAATTTCGTTGCTTTGCCCAAAGTTAGCCTCCGCAAGTGTATTAGCCATCTCTTTCCAAGTTTCTTCTAAGAGATCTGTTGATATGCAAGACACCCTGCAACTCCTTAGTTCACCTGAAGTAAGGGCACTCACTTTGCCACGGGCCACGAGAAGCATCTCAGAAACCACATCCCACATGGTCATCTCCTTATCTTCTCCAGAAAACTGGTCCCAACTGAATTCTCCCTCAGGGAAGTACCCACCATCGGAATGGAGTCCCTTGCTCCATTCATCATGGTCACCTTCTAGCATGGGAGGAACAGATACCGGTATCCAGTAGCCACTTTCTTCATAAAGTGGAGAATCATAATAGAAATATTTGCCTGATTTTTGTGCTGCAGGATCCTGAACCATTTCTGAAATGTATGGTTTTTCAGTCTTGGATGAAGAGCTATTGTTGTGGCTATCCTCCATTCGATCAGATATCTTTTCAAATTTAGATTTATAGCCACGAGCATCAGCAAACAACAGTCGTATACAGATTTAAGCTTTTAAGACATGATGCTGAAATCATAGAGATATTATTTATAGGTGTCAATTTCTGTTTGGTGGATTTTGACATTATTCTGAATACTCATGAAATAAATGTATAATTGTTCTAAACTCTTACAGAATTCTAATAAATAAGAGGATGCTTGTATAATCTATTGAATATATATTTCTGAACACTATGACAATCCGAAAAACTTAAACTGTCAGTCTAAACTTATAAAAGTTACAACACCCTGCACTTCAACTTTCAAGCAACAGAAAACTAAATGAATAGAAGCAAAAAAAATGATGGAGACATGTAAAATATTATCCATAATATTAAAGTCATCAAAACCCTTTGGGGCTCGACCGAGAGGGCATTACCATGAACTGTACTGCAGTTGAAACTTAAAGTCATAGAATCACCGCACAATATCTGCCCAAAGCAATGTTGCACTAAGGGCAAACATATGAAACCATCAACGACCCGAATTAAAGTACATAAATCAACGACAAAAAGAAGATTCATCACGGACATATATATATATGATCTTTAAACAAATCGCCGATAATTTTCACAGTAGAAACTCAAAATACCTCCTTCCTCAATTCGCCGAATATGAAACCAACAAATAGGCTCAAACAATATCTTCTTTTTGCAAAAGTAATGATATATGATCAAAGAGAAGATAGGGACGAAAGGCATCACCTCGGGGGATGAAGGGGTAACGTCCGGTCCTGGCTTAGCAACATCAGAGAACCCAGGATCGATCGCCTCCATGGACATCAAGGTTGTGCGGAACGACATCGGTTCTTCGACCTCGATTACAGGGTAGAGATTCTTGCACCCAACCATCGAGAACCGATGAAACAAACGAAAGCGTATCCACTCACCAGAAATCGTTCATCGACCGAGGACGATTAAGAGACGAGTCCGATATCGAAAGGGAATTAGGGATTGGGGAATCGCACAAGAGTTCGAGGTGTAAAAGCAATCTTTCCCTAAAAGAAACCAACACCTATTCACAGGCCAACCGTAGCAGAAACCGTATATACGATGTATAAAGTAGAGCATAAAACATGTCACGTGCGGTGTATGACACGAAGCAAAATGGGAGACGTTGCGCGCGAAGTCAAAGTCGACTATTGAGTCTTGACCCAATTCACGAACAGTTGGGTCAGCTTTGGGCCTAATTAATTTTGACCCAATTCCGCCTTCGGGTCACACCCATTTTGATACACATTGATAGTATATATACTCTTTACGTGAGAATCATATCGGCGTGAGAAGCTCTTTTTTATCTGTGTTCGAAAGATCCATACGTATTTTAAGGATATGGTCAATAAAGTATCATCAAAATCCACTGAGAAAGGTGGAGACTTCCCCTGCAAAAAGCATCCCATGACAACTTTAATTTAAATATAGCGTTTAGAAGATCCTACGACGGCAGAGTTGTAATGGATAGATTTGTTCTGATGAACAACACAATCGTCAAATCGCGTTTTTTTGCTGCGAGCATTGCAGAAATGCATCAAATTTTCCACCAGAGAAACCTAGATTTCTATCACGATGAACAGCAAGTTCAGGAAGAACCTGAGGGCCGTTCGCCATCTCCTCCGATGATACTAGCTCATCACCGGCAATCTCGGATGCTCATCAGTCGGCAACTTTGATACTGTTGTGACGGCTGCCAGCAACTTGCGATCCGCGTACTCGGAGCGATAATAAGCCACCGCGTCCCGCATGTCCTCGAAAAGCACCGCCACCTCGAAGAACTTCATCACCTTGCGGAGCTCCTGGTCGGCGAGATCGTCGGAGAAGGGGACCACCTGCAGTGCATTCTCTGGCTGCAGCGCGTAGGCGTTCGGGTTGTCGTCCACCAGCACCGCCCGGTCCAAGGCCCTCCCCACCACCGACAGGTCCTTAACCAACTTCCCCTCCATCTCCTTGCATGAGTCCCGGTACAGCCGGTGGGATATGAGCTCCCCGCCCGGATCGAGGCGGTCGAGCACGAGCGAGGCGTACTCCCTCAGCCCCGCGGTGAACACGATCACCTCGAAGGCTTTGGCTGCCGCCCTGAGCAGCTCGTCGGCGCCCGGCCGCTTGAGGACGTAGAAGGGGACGACGCGGCCGTCGATGGAGGGGTGGACCGCGAAGTCGTAGCGCTCTGGTGGGGGGTCGGTGCGGGAGTGGACCAGGGTCTCGTCGAGGTCCAAAAAGACGGTCTTTTTCTCCGGGAACGACGGCGGAGGGAGCGGGGCCGCCGCGGCCGGTGGCGAAGGCGGCTGCGGGGGGCCTTTGACGGGGGTGGTGCTGAGACGGCGGAAGCCGAGCTTGTGGGGGTTGGGGGTGTTGGAAGCGGAACGGCCGAGGATAGCGAGGCGGGAGAAGATCTTGACAAGGCGGCGGCGGCAGGAGCGGACGGAGCGGTCGATGGCAGCCTTGAGCGGGGATGACGACTTACTGCACTTCCTCTTGCTGTTGCTGGTGCTGCGGCGGATGGACTTCGGGGGAGTTTTGGAGACCATTTCTTGTGTTCCTCTCCTCCTGTCGCACTTTAAGGCACGAAGAGGAGAAGGAAGAGGAGGAGGAAGACCAGAGATGGGCGTCCTGCTGTGCTTGGTTTCTTTATTTGACTTGGAAAGAAGGGGTGGGAGGGGCTGATACTTTCAACGGTCGAGAAAGGTTCGGAGTTTTGAATAGGTGCTGTAACGGTCGAAAAAAAGGTGTGCCTCCTACCAGAGTTCATTGCTGGAATGAGCTGGCATCGCTTTGGCGAGGATTCACCGGGCAGGCGAAGATTTCCTCGACAGGTGTCATCAGTGTGCGCACGTTAAGTGACGTGGAAGAGCTTGGGCAGCAACAGCAAATAATGCTGGGGAAAGCCCGATATCCTAAGAATCCGACTCGAACATGGATCCTCGAGTCCACCAGCATCCAAAAGCTTATCGGATCATGGGCGGACTCGACCCGATAGCCCCTTCATATAACTGGGCCAGGCTTCAATTAGTGTGATTACCGCCAAACATTTCGAATCTCGAACCCCGTCTCTTCCTCCCCTCCCACGCGGATCACATCAAGACGGCGAGGCGATTCCTCCAGGTATTCCCCGACGTGATTCCGCTGTCTGGAAGTCCTTCCTCTTCGATTTTTACAGGTTGATCTCCATATCAAATTTCCTCAATCATATGGGCGTCAGATGTCTAGCCTAATTCTAGCAATTGTCGATATATTTTTCTCTGTTAAAGGTTCGATCGAATGGGTTTCCCGCGATCAGATCGAATATCCATTTATGATCGGAGGAAGTTCTCTTCTCACAAACCTTTTTGTAGGGTTAATTTGTAATCTTTCTTTGCTAAGCTTTAGGGTTAATTTGAAGTTTTGGTACACGAGCAGTGGTCTGGGATTGGCAGATTCATGTATTTTTTCCATAAATTTGTGTTTTTCACCTTATGTTCTCTGTAAATTCTGGAAGAAGGGATTAGATGGTTTGTGATTGTTATCTGATACTCACTGTTTAGGGCGGCAATTGACAACTGTAATGTGTGATGCAAACATTTAATTTTATCTCCAATGTTTCGTTTGAGAAAGAGAAGATAAGTGCATTAGTTCCTTTTAGATAGTCTTCTAATGCACGTATCATGATAAGCTTCCAATTGTTACTTGCATGAAGAAAGTTTGTTATTCAAGGACTAATTATCTGTTTTCATATGCTGCAAAAATCCTACTTTTTATTGTTTGTCCTGAACTTTTTACCTTTGGTCACATTGTCCAACCAATCTCCAGTGATTTTTCGATCTGTCATTCGCAGTGGATAAGAAGAAAGGAGTCCTTTTGTTTTTTTTATCACATTGTGGAAATTTAATCTTCTACGGGGCTGTCTTAACTTTGCCGGCGGTGGAGCTTCTCAACATTGTGCAATTGGTATTTGATATTAAGAGCTGTGATGAGGTGTAATGCTTGTTGGAGGGAATTGGAAGGGCGAGCTGTGTCGACCACCTGTGGTCATCTATATTGTATCCAACACATATTTTAAAGAATAACCAGCTTTAACTAGATGTGGAGCAGTTTACAATGTAGCTGTGCATAGTCAATATCC
Source organism: Musa itinerans (assembly GCA_001649415.1). NCBI lineage: Eukaryota > Viridiplantae > Streptophyta > Magnoliopsida > Zingiberales > Musaceae > Musa > Musa itinerans. Next base: position 86,934 of record LVTN01000305.1, read on the forward strand.
TTAACTACGTTAAAAGGCAACGAGGATGCAAGCAAGATACTAAGCAGTGATGCTGCCTGTCCAATTTGTGATCAAGTACTCTCCAAAAGGTGAAGGTCTTTCTTAAAGCCTTCTTTATGTGAAGTGTTTATTGTACGCATTAATATCATTCAATGTGTTTTTTTGCAAATTAATCAACATTTTTGTTCTGTATAGGAAGGTTTTTACTTTCATGCATATGTTTATTCCAGTTTGTAGTGCTTGTCATTGCTTCTTTTGCCACTACTATGATTAACCACACATGTTTGCTTATCAGTCTTATGAGACCAGTTGACATAAATCCTGGCACTGAATGGATAAATGTAAGATTTGCTTTTGTTACCTGAAATATCAGAATTATACATCTTTGGTTCAATTAAATCTTTCTCCGCATCCTTCCACTGCAGATGGCAATGGCTGGAGTTTCTCCACAAATACGTATCCTATGACCTTTTAAATTAATCATTTTTTATTCAGTGGCTTTCTAAACTGAATTTGTGTTTGGATTTTAAAGCTTGTGTGATTTCATGTAGGAGAGGCCTTGATAATTCTCTGATCCATAGGACAACCTTCAAACCGGATGGGGCTTTACACTGGGATGAAAATACTGGTTACATAGTAAAAATTTAGAAGAAAACTTTCTCCTGTTGCTTTCTTGACTCCATTCCACTCAGTCATGAAGAGCGCATATAGGAGTGTGATGTTCTATATTGGGCAACAGGAACTTGAGATGAATTACAAGATGAAGAAGGTTGTTGGGCAGTGCAAGCAGAAATGTGAGGTCATGCAAGAAAAGTTCACAGAGAAATTGGAGCAAATTCACACTGCATATCAGAAAATGGCCAAAAGGTGCCAAATGATGGAACAAGAGATCGAAAGCCTGTCCAAAGACAAGCAAGAACTACAAGAAAAATATGTCGAAAAATCCAGGTTGATTTACACTGGTGCTTATCTAAGTCTGATATCCTATGTTTCACCTCCCCACTGTTTTTATTTTGGTTTATTTATAATAGATGGCTCAGGTTCTAACAGGTTAACTATATGAAAACCAGGCAGAAGAGGAAACTTGATGAGATGTATGATCAACTAAGAAGTGAGTATGAGTCTGTGAAGCGTTCAGCAATCCAACCAGCAAACAGCTTCTTCCCTGGAGCCGAGCCAGAGTTGTTCTCCGGAATGACTAACATGATGGGTGGTAGGGAATACCTATGCTGGTTGCATTTTATCCAATAGCAGATATAAGATTTTCTAATTGCTTTATTAGAAGCTTGCTTTTAGTTTCAAATATCGCATACCAATATTTCAAAACTAGTCGAATAGTTTCATTCATTTTTATCATACAATCAAGCAGAGAGCCGATGAAACTTTTGTTGAGCTCTCTCCAAAAAGTACCAGATGATTTATTTGTCGCAGATCAATCGGTTTTTACTCCTGAAACTCCAGGACGGAGAGAGATGTGGCCTTCAACGAAGACCGCTAATTTGGAAGCCTTTGACCTCTCTGGTGGCTCACCAGCAAAAGCAGCACCTGGTCCTGTTGGTTCTGGAACACGGAGACAGCCACGCCCTCCATTCGGAGCTGCTGCAAGCAATCCTGCAGTGACTACTCTCCATGATCTCATAATTTCACCAATGAAGCGGCCCCAGCTTTCACGCAATCATGCTCGCTTGTTCACGTGAAGCTCTTGCTGCCTCCCCAGCGAGAGACAAAACAAGTCCTTTGCGACTTGCATATCTTGGTAGGTACGTTTTCTGTTGCTTCTTACTTGCTGCTCCTTTTAGGACCTGAAAGCTTTATTTGATTCTATAAGCGGTCCTTCTCGTTTCTGCTCTTTGTATCCTCCGGTGATTGTTTGATGGTAAAAGTTTCCTTATGGTGTTTCAATAGAAAGATTCAATTTTAAGCTGGCTTTGTAGAAGTATTTAAAAGTAGAAAAAAGAAGAGCGAGGATGTTGCTGCAGAAAAGAGAATATTGTTACACTCATTTTTATTTTTATATGAGTCTTAGCTTCGATGATCTCTCAGTGAATTCCTCCTTGAAATTAGATCACTAATAAAGTGAATACAAAGTGGGTTTAGCAGACGTTTTGTGTAAATGAATTTATTTTCCTGAGCTCATTTTCACATATTGAAATAGAAGGGCCCTACTTGGAAAAGAAATTGATGGATGGAAAAAGTAAATTACTAGGTTGAAATTATCATAACAAAAAGTGGTGAATCTATAAACTATGTAAGTGGTGAATCTATAAACTATGTACTTTTAGATATCTGTAGATTCATTGCATTGGAAACCTCCAAAGGTTTAAGATAAGATAATTTTATCATAATTTAAGGTGTTATCCTCTTCTACATAGGTATAGTTTCCAGGTCTAGAGTACTGAGTAAAGAACCTAAGTAAGTTTTTAGAATCGAAGTTCAAGATTATCTGTTCGATACAGTTTTTTTTTATTTTCACTTGGGATATTATCTTTATTCTCGTCTTTAATCCTTGGATTAGTAGTACCTTGTAATCCTCCGCCGTACCTTTTTAATTGAAACTTAAATAGGCAGGATCCATTTAGTAATATTCTTATTGCAAATTAAATCAGTTTAATTTATATAGTACTAAAGAAACAGCTCAGCTGACTTGTATCAAGTTTTTTTTTTTTGTGTGTATATATTTAAAAATTATTTGATGCAGAGTTCTTGAATTTTTGGATGGAAGGGAGCCTCATTTTGCATATAGTGGCGTTTAGAGTTTGACTTATTTATCTCTCTCTAAGATGATTAGGAATTGATTCTGATTCATGAAACGTACATGCAGTTGATCCAGACTTGCCGGAGCAGTTCGATATGTCAAAGTTAGCGTGTTTATAGAGGTCATGTTGGCTGCATCAACGATCACGACCATGGCAGATTCAAGCTTTTCAAGGTAAAATAGTAGCTTCTTCTATATTGTTGGCATGAATAATTGACAGATGATCATCGAACGCCTCCGACAGTTGTTTGGCCAATACATATATTTGCAGATTAAAAGCCAAAAAAATAAATGCAGGACAATTACTAATATGTAAAAAAGAGATTTATATACGTTTTATCGGACCTGTGTAACTCATCATATGCACAATTCTTTGGATCGTATAAATTGTTGACTTGGCATACATGCAGTAGTAAACTCTTGTTTAATTAAAGCGTAATGAACACGAAAAATGATGGAAAATTTGCTTTGGCTCTAAGTGCAAGAAATCCAGCCACCATCCCAAGAACATGTGCTATGTGCATCTCATACTTCACATGAAACTTATGTTTAAACTGATCATCTGTAATGGAACTTTCTAATCATTTGTTTTCAATGGTCACAATAGAGGACATTATATATACTTTTTCTATTATTCTTCAAGCTTTTCGGAGCATTTCCTTTCCACATTTCATGAGATATACTAGTAAAATTATTTACCACATGAGAAATCTACAAGTGAAGTGAAGGTTTTCCTACTGATTTTTTTGGGAATCCTAATCACAAAGTCTGTGACTTCTCAAATCCTAAATAATCACTTCCCCCACATGTCTCCCAGTAAATTCTGTAATGAAAGTCTCGAAAGCTTCTTTTGATTAATTTTTTTTTAAAATAAAAAATTTATTATATCGAATAGTATTATGCATAACGTCTACACATGCATTCAAATCCGAAACCTATCACTTGTGCGATAATGCACCAACCAATCCTTAATTTCAGAGTCATTTTCATTGCTTTTCTCACCTACACTGATCACTCGTTGGGATACAAACAACGAAGAATCTGCGACCACAAATTCCCACAACATCATTTTGTACAGTGATAACGAATCAACTTACAAGTGCTCACAACCAAATTTTTGCTCAACACGATGGTTAAAACCTTCGCACGATCATACGTTCGTGATCTTGCAAAACAAAATCATATAAATCATATGAGTGTGTGATGGTCTTCTAGGATTCCTGTGAACGGAAGATGCATACCCAACTAGGTTATCGATTCATAAGACAATGACATGCATTTAAATGTCATGCCATTGGTTTGAGTGTGAGATGGTCTTCTAGGATTCCTGTGAACGGAAGACAAGGTCAAGATGTGACAGGATATGGCTGTACAATGAAGATATACTAGAAAGCCAACTTTGGTCTACCTCTCTTGCAGTAAATGCATGTCTGATTCAACTTTCTTTCTCTCTCTGGCAATCCTTCCGGTGACATCGTGGAGATGCCCTTCAATTGGAACTGTACAAGTTATAGGACACATGCAGTGTGATTTTATGAAGATTAACTCCACCCATTCGAGCCTTTCGTGGTCTGTAATTATTGGTACGGTGGCCTCCTTTTCAATCTTTCTTTCAGCAAAACTTTGTCGATTTCCGTCTCCGGATGTCCGCATGTAATTGTAACCTTCAACTTGAATAGAGCTGCAGGCCTTTTGAAATCTTGCATGTACGTTTTACTTTGTCCAACAAGTATCTGAACAGGAGGACACACAAGCCATGAGCACTCAGTTAGCGTCAGAGATAAATGGTGAAAAGGACATAACATGACCAATTTGGTTCAGAGACAATAATAACTCTTTGTTCTAATGAGACTGTTTTTTAAGGATTTGATTGGTTTGGTCTCTTCATTATGTTTTTGGGTTATGTGATTGCATCCTCTTTCTATGGTTTTGAGATTCCCACCCGGATCTCAACCTGAACACACTCTTTTGCGGCATTAGGTGACAAAAAAATTCACAGAATTATTCTGACAGAGAAGGCTTAATAGCTAACAAATCTCAATTTTACTCAAATGGATCATGTTCAGCTTTGACAGTTTCGGATGCATTCGATTAGGATTTCTTCGTGTTCCATATATACTAGGAATTATGGAATATTGTAAGTGCGATAACGCTCTTCCAATCTACATCTACTCAATGGAATGCATCCACAAATAAACTAACTATAATACAATGATAATAATTCTGAAGATTTTAAAAAGTTTGTGTTGGTCGAAAGCAAAGCGACTAAGGTGGAAGAGTCAGGATTGAAAAGAGAATTCCTTGCTTGTTTCTTTTATTCAAAACCATGCATGAGAATGCAGGTCTCCGTAATGCGACGTCATAGGTTAGGTTGATTCAGTTTATTTGATGTCGAACCATGATAAAATAATTTAACAAAACAAAAAAATAGATCACGAGGAGCATCCAATCACGATCTTCAAGCTTGATGAGGGGTATAGAAGATGAGAGCAGATGGACTTCAATAACAAGCTTCGTTAACAACACAAAAGTAGATAAACATTGGTTACTGAGGAGGACCAAAAAAATTTTAGTATTGTTGCAGGACTTCATTCCCCACAGAATTCTCAAGAACTATAATATATTGATTATGATATGAAGATGAAGATAATATATTCTGACAAAAAAAGATCCTATATCATCAGAAATATGAACACACACACATAGAGAATTATATGATATAGCTTCAGCGGTTAGATGACTGTAAGACCTTTAACATTAAGTACATATTTGGTGTAAAAAGATCGATTTATTTGGTCAACAAGAAGAATAGTAGATTTATGTAAATGGAAGAAGAACCATTTACATAATTTATGAATGTTTCATTCCATCTCTTAGGTGTTAAATGGTACAGTGACATATTTATGTATTTCTGGCTTCAATAAACTGAATGGTACAGTTTACATCTTTATTTATAGTGACAAAGTGATTTCTCAAGTAATGCTTCTGCTCCATTGTACTGATTCTACTTACAGTTTTCTCTCAATGTAATTAATGATACATCACTAATCCGACTACTAGTGATTCTAGATGACTTTTTTTATTATTATTATTCTGATTTCTGTAGCTTCAATACATATGACATGAACAATTAATGACATTATCTACAATATATGTCTAATGTGCATATATTTGTATAACTCTGGACCATCTGACCATTATGACATGTAGGATGCCATGAAACCTTATTTTACCCTTTTATTATGGAACCAAGAACTCAAGTTTATTGATAGTCCCTTTCCCTTGAATACTATGACCAATAAGGCAGTATCTTATTCCCATCTCTGCTATACTCAACATTGGTGTCTTGAAAAGTAAGGAGGAAAAAGAAATGATAAATGAAATACTTCTGTGCAAATTCCACATGCCTTTTAGGGCACAAAGGAAATCAGAGGAACATTTTATGTTGGTAAGAAGAATATTTTTCAAGATTCTCTTGATGAACTATAAATTTGTTGCTGTCTACCTTTTGGAATTATATCTTTCTTTTCTTTAATTTGTACAAATAAACTAGTGCTAACCTCCATGTTATTGAATCTAGATTCCTTAGGACAAGTACTCGAAAGCTTCTTAGCCATCCTCATTAGGATTTAGGACAATCTCTTGCTTGAACAGTACAACTACCAAATAGTTTTCCTAATGTCTCTCTTTTGCTCCATTACAAAGTATGTCATAGTTGTTAAGGTTTAGAAAAGAAGATGCACCCCACAAGTATGTCTTTTGTAGTTTGCATCTTGTACGTAAACCAACCAAGCCATATAATAAATAATATATGGCTGGTTCTTCGACTTTTGATGTTGATCTTGGGCCACTAAGAATCTCGCTTTTCACTGTACTGAGAAATGGACAGTAATAATCTACACTCCGGCTTTCTTCACATGGACTCCTGAGCAGGACAACAGCATTTGTTTGTTCCTATAGCTATAATTACCAGCAAGAGTGCATATTTAATTCTGAGATAACGCAGGACTAGGTGAGAACATACCTCACTGCGAATCTCAGTCCCACGACTGACTGCAGGATGAGAAGCCCCTCCCCCCCCCCTCGGCGGTTCATCATTGACAAGTAGACCCCTTCCCCGGTGGAAAGAACAGCGCGTGTGAGCCTCCCCTTTCTGTCAGGCAAAACAGCGAACATATCATGGACTCGCCTGTCTTGCTACGTACACCGACCTTTCACGTACTTGCACACCCAAAAGTAACCCCGAGCTTGAAATGGGTCTTACGTCTTCGGCGTTCGGGACGCAGCTCTTGCACCCCTCATCGACTGAGCTGGCTTCGGCGTACACGAGTTCCACGGCGACGACGCATATTGAGTTTGCCGCGACGGTGCTTTCTTTGATGTTGTCATGTAAAAGAGTCCCACTGGAACACATCCCAAAGCTGTAGAAGCAGTGGCGCTGAGCCCGCCCTCCAAGGATGCTGTCCAACAAGGAGTGGAGGAGGTGACAGGCCGTGTATAGTCTTCCGTGGCGTCTAGCAATCAATAGTCTTATTCCTGGCTCCCCTCCTGTCACGTCTCCGTACTGTTTTTGGCAGCAGGCCGATCGCATCACCCTCTCTCCCTCCCCGTCGCATTCATTCATTTCCTGTGCCCCAGCTCGGAACGTCGATTTACCGCAGGGGAAAACCAAAACCATCGGCGTCAGTCTCGCTTTCGCCCACCTCCACCGCCACTCCTCCGCCCGATGACGTTGCCCGTCACGCCCGCCTGCTTCCTCACGCTCGTGCCCTCACCCCCGCTCCGCTATGCTACGGCACCCCAACTGCCCAATCACGTGCGCAGGTGGGGGTGGGTCCCGGTCGTGTGGTGCGGGCACTCGGGTCGGGGCCGTTGGTTGGGCGTACCCGGCTCGGGGTTGGTGGTCGCGGGCGACGGGACAGGACCACCGAACTGCGGGCCCCACTGTCCGCGCCTGCGGGAGCCTGACGCTGTCCTTTTCGAGACAAAGAAAGAGAGAGAAAAGAAAACCGACACTCTCGTGGGCGAGAAAAACTACCTGCACCACCCGCCCTTGACTTGAGAGAGGATCGCTGGACCCCGCGGTTCTCCCCCACTCGAAGTCCGGTAATCCCCTGGGTGAAACTTAGATCAGACGGGAATGGTGTTTCCAGGGGGAGAGTGAGGGGACGTACGCATGTGCGCCCACCCACCACAACTCGCGTACCCGCGGCCTCACCAGCCATCATCATGGCGGTGGGGGGAACATCACGCGTGATCACGACGCGCTTGGACGGTCGCCGCCCTATCCACGTCGCTCCCGGATTAAATCAAATCTTCCGTGCGGTAGCACCGGTCGCTTTCGGTAATAAATGGTAGGGGCTGAGTGGGTCCGCATTCCGAGGTGGAGAGCGGGAAAACGGAAACTAAAAAATAAATAACACGAAAGCGGTTGCGGCCTTTTATCCCATCTTTCTCTCTCCCCCCCACCACCACCCCCCTTCTATATAATTTTATTATTATTTTATCGTCTCTTCTCTTTTCTTGGCTTTCCGGTCTCCCCACTACCATTCTCTCCGCCTCTCTCCCCTTTCGAGAAGAATAAGATTCTTTCTGCCCTTCCGCTGCCCACTTCTCCCATCTTTTGCCTCCGATCCCTACCATGGCGGTGGCCATGGAGAGCTTCTCGATTCGGTGAGTGCTTCCCATATTTTTCTTGAATTGTTTCTTCGGCCATCGAGATTTTGATGTTTCGTTCTCGTTTGGGGTTCGGAAGAGATTACGCGGCGCGGATGAGGTGCGTCGACTACGACAAGTGCTGGCCGTTCGCCGAGGAGAGAGGGGGGCGGTCCCTCCCTCCCATGTCGGTTCGGAGGTTCCGTTGGTGGGCCGACGAACTACGGGCGGTGCGATCCGACGGAGTGGCCCACGATCAGGCGGATCCGAGCAAGAAGGCTGCCGTGGATGACGCCGCTGCTGCGCAGCAGGAGCCCCTCGTTGAAACCGCGGTTGTCGGCCGGGCGGGAGGTGGCGAGACTTCTGCCGAGGAGAGGGAGCCGAAAACTCCTCCGCCCAGAGCCAAGCAGAGAACTCCCAAGAAACGATCGATCCTCGAGCTTTTCGCGGTGGCTCCGATGATTCGTGGGTCACAAGAGCGAGACCGCCACGATGGGGGCGGCAGCAAGCAGCAAGCAGAAGAAGCAGCCGCGGCGAAGAGCAATTTGGGGGTTGTGGACGGAGAGTATCCGCTCGAGACGAGGAAAACGAAGAAGCGGGTTAAAGACGGCGGGAAGATGCTGAGGGAAAAGATTGGGCCAAAGAAAAAGTTGAAGGCCAAGACGAAGATGATGAAGAAAAAGAAGAAGCTCAAGGTTGAGATCCGTGCTGCGAAACAGGTACGTGGCAACTTCTTGGAACACATACTTTACCCTCAGCTTGCGATATCTGTTGGCAATAATTTTACTTGCTCACTCTCACGCTACGCACAGTATGTGGCTGTAGCTGTCAGCTCTAGCAGTATGGATCTTGGATCTTTTTATCGTCATTAGTTCTCGTTACGTTTCATGTGAGTATGGATTGCTTAGTCGTGTCATGAGGTCAGATCAGGAAAACCATTGGGGTGTTAGGGGAATATGAAACTTTGCCGACCTTAGATGAATGGGGCTGTTGATATTTCATGTGGAAAACCATTTTATTTGGGGCCGCTGGTAGCTGGAATCAGCTAGGATTACCGACCATGAATGATGTCTGGCAGCTGATTGCCAAGGATTTGTGTGATGGTTCGGGATGTGAGAAAAGTCTTGCACGATGTTTTGGACTTAACAAGTAGCTCGTAGGACGTGCGAGAACATTATGTATCCTTTGTCTCTGTCCGTTCATCTATTACTAGTGTTGATGTTGAATAGAGCTTTGAGTTTTGTACTTTGTTCCAATTTCATGGTCCTAGTGACCATGGTGGAACAATTTAGTACTTACTAGCTTGGTGGATTGTTTTGGATCTACCTGTTCAATGTGCTTTTCATCTTGTTCTTATGAATTCAGCAGTAGTCATCAAACCCTCCGATAAGAAATTGGCCCAACCTATTTCGACAAGGAATATCATTGATAAAATAATTGGAAGTTTTATCCAAGCCATCTTTTATGAACGTGTTATCAGCCAGGTGGAACATTGGATCCCCACGTAGTTATGTATCTGAGGGATATGAATAGCAGATAGTCACTGGCATCATAATTGAACTCTTAATTGTAATATATTACCAATTAAGAAACTGCGTACGACTCATGCAAAGTAATAATATTAATAGCATAGGGGTGACCTTGTACGTTGGTTGAAACCAAAAGTAGAAGAGTGACACATCTTGTAAGATGAATTAAGTAAAGAGTTTTTGGAGGAAAAAAATTGTGATTTGGAAGTTTAAGATTGCTTTGCTGCTGTAGTGAACACTGTCGATTATGACTGATAGTTTACAAAGAACCTCAAGAGGGGCTCTGGTTGTTGATTATCAAACATGGGAAGTTAAGTAGGACATATAGAGCATGCCACAGAATTGTTTCTTATTTATTGAGGATCTAAAAGGATTATTGTCTTCCAAGTACTATTAAGGTGGCGAATGCATAAAGCAGCAAGAACAACAAAATAATAGATTCAAGAAAACACCACCTTGGATGAAGAGTTTGAGAATATACAAATCACTGAATCATACTGTGAAATAAGTCTTTCAAAAGTGATGGATGTAGTTTAGAAGAAATTTTTTTGGGTAAAATAATGTGTGTATATATATATATATATATGTATATATGTATATATGTATATATGTATATATGTATATATGTATATATA
>LVTN01000305.1:97526-157291 GCA_001649415.1 Musa itinerans
GTGTATATGTATGTGTATATGTATATATGTATATGTATATGTATATGTATATATATATGTATATACATATACATACATATACATATACATATATATATATACATATATATATGTATGTATGTGTATGTGTGTGTGTGTATATACATATACATATACTTATACTTATACTTATACACATATACATATATATATACATATATAGAGAGAGAGAGAGAGATTATAATTGTATATTTAATTATCAAAATTTTACATTAAACAGTGATTTAAAAAGCGTTAGGCGCCAAAAAGAGCCAAAGTCCCAAAATGCCCGAGGCGAGTGAAGCAAGATGCTCTGAAATATTAAAATATAAAAAATATAATATAATTCATAAATATGATTATATAAATAAACATATAATATTAAATTAAAGGGGTCTACAGTACCAAGTCACGTTATCCATCTTCTAATAATAAAAATATCAAAAGACTCAAAACAATAAGGCTTTACATCAAATTCAATCATCGTCATAATCAACATCGTTATTCTCAAACATATCATCATCTTTCTCTTCCTCTCGTCCATCTTCATCAAAATATGTTCCCTTCTCTTTAACAATGGCAGGAGATGACTTTGAGGTTTTTTCACTCATTTTTGCTTTCGTCATCTATCATGTATAGGTTTGTAATTCTCCAACACCTGAGACTCCTGTCACATCTCCCTATGTCAATTTATTATCTTCAAATACAAACTTATCTTAGGCATCTATAATGAGATTAGATCAATATTATTTTACAAATCTTGATGAGTTTTCAATGCTTGATTATACTTTATATAAATCAGATCATGTAATCATTGATGCTCTAATCGATTTCTTCTCTTTATGAATCTGTCATATTATATAATTTAAAAATATATTAATACATCTATTTAAAAAATAAATTAATTAAAATAAAAATATTTTGTGATCTTTACATGCTTAAAGACACTCTAGTTTCGCTCACAACTTACAACACTACAAGTCAAACTAAAAATTTTGATAGCCAATTACTGCAAGTTTGGAGTGGAATTTTCAAACTCAATCATTCAGCTACAAAATTTATTTTATTATTAAAAATAACATGCTATATATGAAATTAATTATATAAATTTATAAATATCTAGGGATATAGTTGTCCTAGATTGAACCGTCATTGGAATTTCAAAAAGACCATCGACATTCTTATATAAAAATAATTCACGTTTGTATCAAACTCAATGGATGTGTTTTTATAAAAGAATTCTGGGTTCGAATAATATCCTATTACATATAATGGATGAAGAAGTTGACAATTCCATTTTCGTCAATAATTACAAATATGTTTTTATACTTTTATTTATTTTCATCAAAAGACTTTTGAATTGTCTCTTTTGCTCTGTCCATAGCCTCATAAATATATCCTATTGCAAGCTTCTTTTCATTATCTGTCAATCGAAGGACTCGAACAAGGGGCTCATTATATTTAATGTATAAACTATAAGATTCCAAAAGGTTGACATTAAGATAATATCACTAATACTATTTCCTTTCACTTCTTTTGCCCATTTGATTATCACTCATTTCTCCGAGGTAAACATGTTTCTCAGATTATGTTTTTGATAATGCATACTCTATAATGTCAAGAAGGAATTAGAAAATCGGGTGACATCATATCTCACCAATTCTTTGTTGCTTGTGTGAATTCTCTCATCAAATTCAAAGCCCCAATATGATTATAGAGAAATCCAACGATAATGATTGTCTTTTCTAAAGTTTTCTTGATATCAGGAATCTTTTCAATATCCTATAACATTAATTAAATGGCATGTGTCTCACATGGAGTCCAATATATGTGTTATTTTTGTTGCCTCAAGTAATTTACTTAAGACAAAGGATAACAAAATTAATAAAACTTAGGAGTCATATAGCTCTTCTATTCAAATTGGAGACATAGAGTAATTAAAAGATTACAAAATTCAAAAGATAAATCTTACCGGCTAACACATAGTTGCTTCCATTGTCGGTTATAACTTGGATGACATTTTGTTCACTAATTTCTTCAATAAACTTGTCAAGCAACTTATATTTTTTCTCCAGATTTCATAAAAGATGATGTATCTATTAATTTCACAAACATGATTTCTAAAAAACAATTGACTATAAAATTAATTATACTCCTATGTCTCCTGTCAGTTTAAGCATTTGACATAATAGAGCAACCATGCTTTATCTATGATTCTTTGTGGCCCTTTATTAAGTCATTTGTATAATTCATCTTTTTTTTAGTAATAGAACTTGTAACTTATAATAACTTGGAGGTTTTAATCCCCCATCATATCTTCCAATAGCTTCAATCATCTCTTTAAAATTGTTCAAACGACAAGTACTAAGGGGAAGGCTAGCTTGATAGAAGTGAGCAGTGTGCTAAATCGTTCTTCCCCTTGATTTCTTATCATAAGTATCATTTACATTTGTTTGTATTAATTTTGCTCCTTCTTGATCTTGTTGCTTCTGTGATCTTTGATATATATATAAGTTAATCGATCCCTTTTTACCCTTCTTAACAATCATGATTTCTTTTCCTTTTCCGTTATATACTCTTTTCTCACTTGCATTGATATTTTTTTAATAACCTTTTTCATCATCATCATCTTTAATATGTTCAACATTATCCTAAGCTAAAATCCTATATGATTCATTCTTTTGCATCTTTTTTTCAGGCATGTAAGTCAGCAACTCTTTTTTTACATCAGGTGGATACTTCTTGCGTGCTAATGCATTCTTGAAATTCCCTACTTGATGCTGCTTTGCACGGAAAATACCACCTCTAATAGTTTTATAACAAAAGATGCAAGTAACTACATTAAAATCTTTAGGATTCTTTATATAATTGTATTTCAAAGCAGGACCCTTTGTTGAATTTTTTTATGAAACTTCTGAATTGCTTTGTACACTTATCATTAATCCTGAAGCCCTAATAATATATATAAATAAATAGAGAATAATAGTGCTAAAATCTAAATAGAGACTTGTATGATAACAGTAGTTAACAATCTACTGTTAGCAGTATTTAATCTACTATTAATAGTAGTTAGAGAGGAGAAAAGAGTCACCAATGGTGGACAGTGGGGAAGGAGAGGACGGCGGTGTCGGAGGAACTTTCGGACGACGGCAACGACGACGAAGGAAATTGTAGACGCCAGCAAGAGTGGCGGAGGAAGCTTTGAACTATAGTAGCAACATCAGAGGAAGTTGTGGATGACAACAGCAACGACGGAGAAAGCTACGAACGGTGGCAGCAATGACGGCGGAAGCTACGGACGACGACGTCGTGGGCAGAGGAAGCTTTAGATGTGTCCGTTGGTAGCGAAGAAAGTTGCGATCCTCTCCCTTGACGGTGGAAGGAGCTGCACACGGAAGCAATGACGGTGAAGGGAATTGCACATGAAAGCTGGACCTTCAGACCCGTCCGTCGACAGTAGAGGAAGTGTCGATGAGCGGAGGCAGTGACTGCGTGTAAAGTAGGGTTTATGGCTTGGGATCGTGGGGGGAGGGGGGGTTGCATGTGCAAGTTTTCTAGCATTATTTAGCTTAGATGGTTCAACTTAAGCAACTAAGCTACTGTTCAACCGAACCAAACTTAATAGTTTGGTTCGGTTGCTTTGTTTCAACCAGGCGCTCGCTTGAGGTGCCCGGTGCTTGGGTTTAGGCGAGCGCTCAGGCATCTATTTAAACCATTGACATTAACATCCCCCACAATCTAAAGGAAGTCTGCAACTTGTATATGCATGATTAATTTTAATTATAGAAAATATTTTCATCTATTATAACTCATAAAAATATAAATTATTTTAAAAAAGAAAATAGAATGGCAATCTTGTCTCTTCAATAGCAATCTCTTCTTTTAGCAAGTAGGTCTTTGACCTCTATCACATTCACCACCTTCTTCTTTAGACAAAAAGGAGGCAGTTGGGTTCAGGGATGTTAAGGACCAAATAAGGACTCTTTGGTTCTTCGTGTTCATGTCAACATGTTGGCGATGAGAATTAGGAGACATTGTGGACCGGTAAAACCAGTCTGTGCAGATGAAAACATTCAAGATGTGAACCCTTGGTTTTAACTGGGGGAAGGGAAGGAATGTTGTCTTGTCAAAATTGTCTTGGCATAGACACCTTGACCAACTCCCATTATAATTCAAGGATTTTATTGTATAGTTATGAAGAGTGCAAATGCAATTTTGATAGAACTCTGGGTAGAAACTTGATGATGATAAATGGAGTGTAATTTCTTTGTGATAGATAGGGAGAGAGAATTAAAATGTGATGATAAAGAAAGACAAAAGCTCATCACCCAAGTGCAACTCTTAAGGAATAAAATAACACCATCTAAAGGAATCAACAAGGGATATAGGGCTTGAAACTCACCACTCTTAAGGATTCCACCAAAGAGATATAGTGTTTGCAGGAGAAGGATAACACCTCTCAACAGAACACAACTTGTATTCGAACGACTCGATGCCCTCAAGGCTTACAAGACATTGGCAATATATAGTGATAGACTTGGAACATCTTTCCAAGCTTGAGAATTACTCTTTCTCACATCTCAAGAACAAAATAAATGAAAACCAATTACATTCTAGGGTAGACGCATGCTTGAAGATTAAAGACTTATTGGATTTTTAAATGTCACCTAGGAATAGAGAAAGGCAAGAGTTAACAGATAATTTTATCTATTCTTGGGTAAGAGTATCCAGCTTGACCTTTGTGGACAAATGTGAACATAACTTCCTGTAGAAGAATCTAAAATGAACTTTATCAACCTACTTCTCCACTTTACTCTGTTTCAACTTTCCTGACCTTTTAAAGGCACCATCTTACTGAACAATATTATCTAAACCTGATTTCATCTTTTAACCCACCATCAATCCTTTGGTCTTCTGCACCTTTTCACAATCCAAAATGGCCTTCATTTGTTTTTAAATATCAGAAGCTTTTATGTTGGTGTGGGAGAACTTGGTAATCACCCACAGTTGAGGTGAAGCGAAACCAATATGTATTGAGGGGGGGCTCACGCTCCAGCAAGTTGATAATTTTCCCTTGTGACCTGATTGTTGCTTATAACGGGTGCTCTTCTCATCCTCCAACGCTCCATGCTTTAAGCTCGATGATGTAGACCATCAGGTGATGAAATTGCATTGGTGTTCAAGACATAGTGAAACACCAACAGCACAGGCTACGTAGGGCCTGTCCAATTTGCTCACGAGTTGGTTGTATTAAATCTTTTGTGCCACATTGCTGTTTGATGTTCTTAAATACTCCATGGAAACTTTCTGGATGTTGTTTTAGTGATCATCTGCCAGCTACGTACGAAAATATCAGGGTTCAACACTGCAATTAAAAATAATAGAAAGACAATTTTAGGACTTTGATGCTCTAGCTTGTGATCCTTATGAGCATAAAAAAACATAGTAGGATTACTGGTTTGGCAGAAATACAATATTATTCTGATGGTAGAGCATCTCATCTTAGTTAATGTTGATCAAATTCTTGAAAATTACCCATAAGTGGTTGCTTGAAATAAGTTTTAATCAGCTGGCAGATTCCAAAGGGTCACTTCTCAACCATATTTGGCGGGAAATTGTTCTCCAAATTGCTCAAATAAGATGTCATTGGGAGGCTCTGTGTCTAGAGTCCAACAAATCAAATTTTGTACAATTTAGAGTATTCTTGAAGAAGTTATGGTTAAAATACTGACTGCTGATCAGGTCTCCTTGGAATTGATATTATGGGGTCTTCCTAGGTGTCTTTTATTTTACTCGCCTTTTTTTGAGAATTGAGTCTTGCAATCAGCTTCAGGATTAGAAGGTACATGAAGGAATTTGTGGCATTATTGTTATTGTTAGTTGTATGAGGAGAGATAGAGGAAGACCTAAAAAAAATTAATAAAAATCATAAATACATATTTAAATACTTTTAACTTAACTAAACATATCTCAATGGCAGTAATCCATGAAGTTGCTTGGGCAAACTATTATTTCTATAGTTGAACCCAAAAGCATTTCTGGACATTGGCCAGGCTTTCCAAACAGGGAAACTTCAAACATAAATTCCAGTTAATATTATAGCTCATAATGGTCTGTTAGAGTTATACAATTCGGTATAGATTTTAGCAGTGGGTTTCAGGAAGCCAGTCAATTACTTTACCATGATCTTTGTAACTTTAAAGTGATTCAGATAATTTTCGGGTCCGATCTGGCAGTTGATTGCAATGGTTGCTTGATGGCACCTGGTTTGCACCCAATAAACAAAGCAGGTATTTTAGGTGTTGACTGTTAACAAATACTGATCACTGAGCTGATAATTATTATGAGCATAACCATGACTCTAGTGTTGCTGTCATGACTTCTCGGTATGCTAATTACCACATTGTATAAAAGTCTATTGATACTTAAAACTAATTAATTGACCATAGTAAGCTGATTGCATACAGTACCTGTTCGAGAGGGAAATGTTATAGGGTCAACAACCGATCTTTAACTCAATGCTCCTTGTTGTCATAACTAGTCTTTATTTATTAATGCATTGTTTTGGAACAGGACAGGCTTATCTGTCATCCATTTTAAGAACTTGAGTATATTTCTCGTTGAAGAAAACTAGGCTAAAAGGGAAAGGGAGGTTTCTGATTAATAGTCATAAGTTCACTACTTTTATGGCGTATATACAATCTCATAATGTACAATTGAGCATCCTGAATGATGGAGTTCTTTTATCAAAACAAATCCAATTAATTTATTTTTAAATCAGTGGAATCAAGAGAATGTGCCTCTTTCAGGAAAATCACTACAGATTAAAAAGCATGCGACACGAATAACCTTTCTGTATTTTATCCACCTGCCGAGGACTTTTAGCATCAGATTGGGGGCTTACTAGTCATATAAAAACTTATCATATACAGCAGCAAACAGGTATTATTTGTTTGAGGAGTTAATGTGAGAAATTGAAGGAAAAAGAGGGCATAGTCCACATCTTGGTTTGTGCTGGTAAACATCACATATTGCCCAATGAGATCATTCTGTGATCGAGACATAAGACGGCTTATATTTTTTCTAGGAAGGTACTTTTTGATAAAAGTATATTGATCTGAAATTTTAAAAATTACTTTCTAATACCAATCAATATTCAGCAAAGATCGATTCTGATGTATCTGCTCAGATATTATAACTTCCATTGCTTGATTTTTTCTGGCCCTTCTTATCTTGTCATTGTTAAAAGCAAGATCTTGTTCCATCTTGGTGTTCCACCGAAACGGACCACTGTGATAACCAAGTTTATATACCTTGGGAAAGGCTGATTGACTTCTTCAATCTTTACTATGAACAGAGCCAATTGGTATGGGTTCCGACTGTATTATATCCCGCCCATTGAAGAGTTAAAATTCCAATGGATCACTTGGTTGGAAATGCTTGCTTAACTGAAAATTTGTTATTGTTTTCTTAGCACGATGTGAAAAGAATTCTGTTTTTGCTAGCTTTTCTTCCATGAGATATTTGAGTTGGCATAGTTGATAAGTTATTTTTAGTTGATACGTCTGTTTGACACAATATATTTATTTGTCAATGTAAATTATGAAACATAACTTAAAGCTATCAGAGCATTTTTTTTCCTCGTTTTTGACATAATCTAGTGCACATCGTCGTCTTCACAGGATGACAATATAAGCTAATTGTTAATTATGTGGTGCATATTGGGTCAATTTTACATTATGTTTTGCACTGGAACCTAAACGGAACTTAGAAATTGATACTAGGGTTCTCCTCAAAGAAAAGATGGAACCCATTAAATCATTGCTTCCTGTCTTTCATAGAGCCATTAATGTGCATTTCCTTTGTTTCATATCCTAATTTGGCTCTCCTGCTATATGCTTTTAAGTTAATCTGACTTTAATGGAACCCATTAAATCATTGCTTCCTGTCTTTCATAGAGCCATTAATGTGCATTTCCTTTGTTTCATATCCTAATTTGGCTCTCCTGCTATATGCTTTTAAGTTAATGTGGCTTTAAACATATATATTGTACCACTTCTACCATTGCCTTTCCTCTATCAGGAGAAACCCTGTAAGCATAGAATGTCTTCTCCAGTTGAATTGTGCAAAATACTCAAAAACCAAGTGTATGAGAAGCAGTTTGAAAAGATGGATAAAAAACTTGTTCATAACCAGACAAAGCCGGCGACCATCAGAACTTTACTAAAGAAACATATATTCAGACTTGTTCGGACTTCAAAATTGGCATCCAGGAAGAAGGAGGTACATACTAATCTCAAAAAACGAAAACGAGTTACTTCTGCCAAGAAAAGAAAGACAATTATAAATACAAAGGGCAGTGATCTTGTAGAGCTTTGTTGTGAATCAGCTAAGAATTTGAGTTTTTCTGGTAAGGATGATACACTTGCACATGATAGAAGTTGTTTGCCTTTGGAGCTGCCTCATTTGCAAACCCTCTGCAAAATAGTTTCTGATGTCTTGGCTGCTTCTTCATTGTCACCATCATCTATGGATAATTTGAGCAAACGTCCATCTTTCGCTGAGGAAGCTCGGTTGAGCTTCAATGATAAAGAAGCTCACTTTAATTTGAATGATAAAGGAGTTGTTACAAATAATATGGACAGAGGTGAAACTTCCTCAGGAAAGCAACTCGATGATTCTTTTAATCATCTAACTACTGCAAAGTCCTCAGTCACAAAGAGAACCCATTTGGCTGAAACTTTGGACTTAAATCATCCAGTGAGGGATTATGTTGATTTAAATTGCATTAGCCTGGATGGCTCCACTTTGACACCTACTCCAACAAACTCAGATGACCTGAAGGTTCTCGGAACAATGAATAGTGTTGGGCTTGATTTGGATCCTGGAACCTGTCAGGAACACAGTTTTTCTCTGACATCCGATCATCTGAACCATTTGCATAATCCTATTAGAAATTCTGCTCCAGTTTCTGATACAAGAAGTGCACTGAGCCTTACCGGAAACCAAGATAAGCAGCATTGGATATCTTGTTTAGATCAAAGCTACATGGATTCAGTTGATGGGCAAGGTCATTTGTTGGGCCCAACAAAAGATGTATGCAATGGCTTTCCTGAATTTCAGCCAGTGTATCATATACCGAAAGATATAGTAATTAGTACTTGCCCTTCAGTTATATCAAAAACTACTGTAGAACCATTGCCAAGTCTGGGGTCTATTTGGAGGGACAAGGACACTGGGGAAGGTTTCATTGGATTGCCTCTTAATTCACAGGGAGAGCTTATCCAGTTGCATCCAGGCAATAGGTATGGAATTTGTGAGGTGGATAAGATGCCAAGGTCAGCATTTAATTCTCTTCAGATTCTTCCATCTTCCAGTCATTTTCGGCCAGAGTCCAGTCATGTTAGGATGAAAGGCAAGTTCCCTTTTGTGCCATCATACCATGAGGATGATCAAAGTTGGTTCTTGAATCAGTACTATCCTGCTAGAAATGTAGTGATATCCGAGTTGGGTTCTGTTGAGTTGCAAGGTGTTGAAAAAGTGAAGTATCGAACTTATGATGATAAAGCTCGATTTAACCATTGTGACCCTAGACAAATGGAACATTTTTGTTGTGGCTGCAGGGATCATGTTGTAACAGAAAATTGCTATGGTAGGATGAAGTTCTATTCTGAAAGGGACTTAGAGCTAGGTATTCAACCAGCTATTCGACCAACTATGCGCTTGATGGGTAAAAATGTCACAGTTGGTAGCTACATCAAAGAATACCAAGGAGGTAATAATGGGAAGGTATGGTCTGATGAGGATATAATAACTACAAGCTGCCCCACCACTAGGGTTTACAACAGACCCATTTTGGACAGATGGCACGAAGAAGAATGCATTCCACAAGCAGAATCTGGGGCATCGAGAAAATTCCCGTTCAACTCACTAGAGGTCCCTTCAAATTATTGTTGTACGTCAGCAGATAAGCTTACATCTAACCATATGCATCTTGGTTTTGAGCCTAATTGGATGTTAAATGATGGGAATTCCTCAAGTAGAGAACCTGATTTTCATATTGACCTTTGTCAAAATGCAGTTCCTTGCCAATCTTTTCTGAACAGAGCATCCCACTCTGCATTCCATTGTACCTCAGAATCTCAATCTGATGAGATGGGACAAAAAAAAATGCTCTGTGAATCCTATCCCCAAAAATTTTGCCAGCATATGCTTGTAAATTCAACCCATTGCAAGCACAGTAAAAATGTATCTTACGGTATTCCATCGACTTACCATCCTCATATTAATCATGTGCCTTCCCAAACATCAACTATTCATTCTTTACGAAAAATTCCTCATTGGTTGCTAAACACAACCAATCAGCATCATCCATTTATTCCTTATCATCCAGCTGCTGCATATCAGTCCTGTACGATTCCAGCATATAGTGGTTTTCCTCATGCTTCTTCATATCCAAGGACTGTAATACCTTTCCCTTGCGGCAATAGCAGCAGTTCTCAAACATATGGCTCATATACTCCCATGTCTATGGTTTACCCTTCATCTATTTCAGCCTTACCAACAAATAATTTCAGTTCAGTATCCTCAACAAACAGAGACAATATCAAAGCCAAAGATGGCATGGGAGTTTACTTCGCTCATTATAAGAGTCAGGATCATTCTAAAAGATGTAGAAAAAGATCTGCAGGCAAAGATGACATAACCATGGAAAGAGTGAAGAGGCCTAACTTCAAACTGCAGGAAGACACTAATGCTCCTACATCAGTAAGAAGAGAACAATTGCATGGAGACCAAAAGGATAAAGCATCAGAAGTCAATGTTTGTACTGTTAGAACAATGGATGACGTCCTTCCAGTTATGGATAATGAGAAGGATAGAGTGGCTGTCTCAGGTGGGTCGTTGCCCCTAAAATCTAGTTACACAAGGTCAGGACCTGTCAAACTTAGCGCAGGAGCAAAGCATATACTGAGGCCCAATGGAAGTTTTGATCAGGAAAAATCTCTACCAATTTACTCAACTGTACCTTTTACCCATGGAACTAGTGCTGGCAAAGATGATGTTTTACAGGAAAAAGCAGCAAAAGTCTACAGGTTTTAGAAAGCAGCAAAAGCCTACAGGTTTTAGAATTCTAGTGAGCAGTCATCACCAGTCGAGATTTTGGAGAATATTTGGGATCCTGTAAAAAGGAACTTTTCTTGGCGAGCAGGAGTAACCCTACTATGCTTGATAGGTACTGTTTTCTCTTATGCCATTTGCTTATGATGTGGAGTGAAATATATAATAATCCTCCTTAGTAAACTTAACCACATGCAATATTGTGTTTAAAAAATCGACTTTGTATTTCCTTAACAATTAGCTTGTGTGTTTCTCCTAACATTCAGTGTCCTTGTAGACATATATTGCAAGTTTTGATGTTTGATTATTCTGAGAACTAGATGCATTAAATATAATAATCCTCATCTGGCTTCTGGAAAAAGCCATTCAGTTTTGCTTGCCTTAATGAGATATTATATTGTTTTTCAATATTTATATTTAAAATTGTGCTTATATCTGTTGTCATCAGTAAGGTCATATAGCCTATGTGTACTAACTTACTCGTGCTACCGACAGCTACATGATCAAATTTAAAAGCCTATTTTGTCCATATTAGTTATCTAATAGCTTCTTCAAGTTCCAGGCTGGAGAGTCATATTTCCGTATAAGAATAAGATCTTGTAACTTATTGCAAGTCTCAGCTGAATAACACTTAAGATTGTCGAGCACGATTGCGACAGATATTGAATTGTCGAGTTGCTTCTGTTCATATGTAACTCTTTTAGTTTAAGAGTAAAAGTGGAAATATTCAGGAATGACCAGGTCAGGGTGGTTTTTTTTTGCATTGTTTGTTTCTACAATATGCATCGTTTAGGAAGATTTGTTGATTGATACACATCTTAGTAAAAGATTCCTTTATGTTTGTGCACACACAGTCATAATATCTTGCATAGACATGGATGAGTAACACAAATAAATTTCAATTACGTGATATTGTTTTCCTCATCCTTATTTACTGTTTTATTCAATTCTTTAGTTGCATCTTGTGCTTTCCATATCTCTAGACGCTGTAAAAGAGAGAGAAGGATTTTTTTTTTTTATGCCAGGTAATTAATTGCTCATGTAAGTTAGTAAATATTATGCTCTAGACACTGTAAAAGAGAGAGAAGGATTTTTTTTATGCCAGGTAATTTAATTGCTCATGTAAGTTAGTAAATATTATGTTCAAATTGATATTTCTATAATCTATAGTATATAGTTCGAATGTTTATCTTCCAAGAGATAGACAGATGGATTGACACACTGGTAGGTATGGTTCCAAGAGATGCTTCTATCCATCAAACTTCATTTAATCATGACATGTAACATTTATTCAGTTCATACTGGTGTAACTTAATGTGCTGTCAAAGAGGCTCATGAGTTCCTGTAGGAAGTTAATCGCTCCTGAGAAACAGATACATATTCTTTGAGGAGGCTTGGCTCCCGTAGGAAGTTGAGGAGGCCTAGATAAGTTATATTCATATTTACCTAGAGCAAGATTTATTGCACAAATGAAATGAGCATTGTCGTGTGGTTGTTAATTACAATATTAGTCCCGAATTTGACATGGTTATTATTTCGTTCACTAATATATTTGGGATTGCCGATTCAACATCTGAATTTATTGCTCAAATCTTTTTTGACTGTCAAAGACTGTGTTAAAGTTCCACTGAACCAGAAGAGACCGGCAAAACACCGGGAGGAAAGGAAGATCCAAGTCAGGTAGGTAGTGTGTCATCGAGTAACTTCTTCCTCGAGATTATGTTCTTGTCGATCACTGCAGGGCACAATAGATACATGTTCAAAGGATGATGAACTATGAAAGGATTCTTGTCAGATTGTTCGATTACGTTGCTTTGTGGGAGGTGGGGGGGCCTCCCATTCTGATCCAGAGGCTTCTTCATCCATCACAACTCGCGTCTCTACAAAACGCGACATCTTTTCTTGTGCCAAACTACGACGTTGATGCAATTTGAAAACAGGGTACTGGGGGACTCGGGACATTAGTCAAACAACAAAGAAAAACTTGAGGTCGTCAGTCAATGGAGCATATTTGGTAGAGGAATCATGAGTTCACAAGTTGGAGATGGAGCAGAAAGATAGCTAGCTAGAACAAAGGTGAACTGTGCAGAGTCTATATGTTTTATATGCATGATGGCAAGCATATATATATATAGATTGATAGGCACTACGAGTCGGGAGACTAAAAGGTTGTTTCAGCATACTCGATTTCCTTCCACTAAGGGACATGTTACCTCAGATTCTGCCACTAGGTATATTTTATGCCCATGGCTTTAGCTAAAGTCTCCAGTGAAAGGTGGTAACATCACAAAAAGAGAAGCAACTCGGCTGCAAAAGTGTCTGTCGCCTCCCGTTTTCTGGTGCAACGTGTACAACTTTTATTGTTTCTCTCATAAACTGACAATTGATGTCTGCACCCATGAAAACACGTAGTCAACGCACGCTTGACCGTAGAACGATCAAACAACAGATGAAAAAGGAAACGTAACTATGTTGGTGTGGCATGAGGTCTGCTGCCTGAAAGCAAGATGGAGGAAGCCCAAGTCCGCACGTATCACGAGCGGACGAGCGAAACCAGACATGATCCATTGGTTGTTGTTCATCTTTCTTGGATCTTTATTATGTCGATCGAGTGTTTCGGGTCCACGAGCAAACTCATGCCTCCCATGGCCTCCACCTATTACCCACCAAAGTGATGTGTACTGAGCGTGGCCTTTGCATGACTTGGGTGCCCTGTGAATGGCAGAGGATTCCTGCCCATGGTAGACAAACAGTCTGAGCCAGGAATCTCTCTCTCTCTCTCTCATATACGCGCAGTGCAGTGCAGTGCAGTGCAGGTGATCGATGGATGGGGGAAGCATGGTCCCAAGAAAGAGAGAGTCACATGATCATGAAACGAGAATTGGATGCTCCTTTTTCTCTCCATCACCAGCCGAAAACTTGGCATAATAAATTCCAAAGGCAATCGATTCCTTTCCAAAACCAAAGCGATGAACTCCACATCGGATCAGAATAGCGTACTTGGGCCTCCACCGCAGTGCCCAAGGATGGATGAAATCTCTAATGTCAGTCCAATCAATCCACTGGCAGATGATGAAAGGGCTGAAGAAAAAGCTCCTTAGGCTGTTGGGGGATCCAAAGAAAACACATGGACGCTCCTTTTTTGAGTCGATGGCCCATCAATTCAATTCAGCTCCAAGTTTAGTAGCTCATGGCAGAGAGAGAGAGTGAGTGAGGATGGCATCATCTGATATGGCCATCCATGGCTTCATGTTGTGGAATAAATATAAAATCTATCCGACTCTTTCTTTTTATTCTTCTCTTATTATTGTTTTAGGAAAAAAGCATATCAGCCAATGAGCAGAACAGACAGATCCCTAACACTACACTACACTACACTACTCCATGATAGCTTCATTTCAAAAAGAGAAGCCAATCTGAGGGCTCTCACTTCCCCTTAATAACCTTTCTCCCCCACGCTTCGCACCCCGCACCCCACTCTTCTCTGTCACTTTCTCCCCTTCCCAATTCTCTTCCTCACTCCTTTTTCCTCCCCTCTTCTTCTTCCAATCCTCTCTGCTTTCTTGTTCCTCACAAAGCCCAAGCTTTTCCTCCACTGGATCCAATGGAAAACCACCCAAACGTTCAAGAGACCATCAGCAGCAGTAGCGGCAACTACGGCTGCACCGATGGAACAACACCACCAGCGGCAGCTCAGCCATCATCGTCGCCGCGAGCGCCGCCATCCCTGACTCCCAAATCCATTCCCAAGACTTGCGAGCCGAATCCGTACCCGACGACATTCGTCCAGGCGGACACCTCCTCCTTCAAGCAAGTGGTCCAAATGCTCACGGGCTCCGCCGAGACCGCGGCCGCTGCCGCGGCAGCCGCCACCAACTCCTCGGCCCCGAAAGGGCTTGTGGCTCCGGCCGCCAAAGCTACCGGTCCCAAAAGGCCTGCTTTCAAGCTCTACGAGCGGCGGAACACCCTCAAGAACCTCAAGATCCTGAGCCCCCTCATCCCCACATTCCTGAGCTCCAACTCCGGTTCCCCTGTCGGCGCCGCCGGGTTCTCCCCTCGTAAGCAGCCGGAGATCCTGTCGCCCAGCATGCTGGACTTCCCCTCGCTGGTGCTTAGTCCGGTGACGCCTTTGATCCCCGATCCCTTCAACCGGCCGCAGCACCCGAATTCGGAGTCGGCTAAGCGGGCGGAGGACCGGGCGATCGCCGAGAAGGGATTCTACCTGCATCCATCGCCACGGGCCCCGGCTGACGCGGAGCCGCCGCGGCTGCTGCCGTTGTTCCCGGTGACTTCTCCCAATGTCTCTTCCGACTTGTCTCTTGCTACACCTCAACCTTCTACCTGAGAAGTTCATCTCCAGGATCGAGTCCGGTTCCCGTTCTTCCTTTAGCTTCGGTTGTATGGTCTGGTCTTTCCTCTCTACGATGCAAATCAACCAGCATGAGACAGAAAGATCTACAAACTTGGAGTTTTCTTCCTTCTCTTCTGCTGATGTGATTGAGAGACTGACTGACTGACAAATTCATGGGTGAAAAGCTTCTCTTTTGTTGATGTCAATCAATGTTTAGCTTTATTAAGATCATTTAACTCAGAGAACAAGTTGTCAAGAACAGTTCGAGCACTGCTATTGCTACTGCTGATGATGGGAATGGAATAACATGGATTAGAGCTTGATGAAGAAGGTTACTGCAAATTTATGGAGGAAACACTATGCCGAGAGAGAAAAATCCATTCCCCACTGTTTGTTTGGTTTGGCAGGCAGTAGTAGTATCCAAGGCCCACCTTCCTATCTCAATCTCACTTTCACATGAGTCAATAAGTCTAGAGGGTGAAACAGCCAAAACAATTAGCAGATATCCAACCAAAGATTTAGGGGTGACAAGTGAGGGCTGCTTTGCTGAGATCGAGCAGTAAGAATTTAGTCTCTTGCTTCAGTTGTCTTCCCAGTAACTGTGCCGATCTGAGGGGGAATAGGACTGCAGCTTTTAAGTGTCTGCACTACCAAACTTCTGCTCAGACCATTATGATGGACTCTTCTTCCAAAGGAGAAAGGAAATCTACCACAGTGACATTTTCACTCTGAGAGGGAAGTTTTCTGCCTCTAACCCATTAATAAGGTTTTGCATTTGCATTGATGGATCTCATCAACCTGGCCGTGGTATGGGATCATCATCTCATGATGCAGACACACAGCTGGTAGGGGGGGGGGGGGGAATAGAAGTCAACTACATCTGCAATCAGTCCATGCTCAGGCCCACTGGTTGAAATGTCTACATCTGCAACCAGACAATCTGCAAGAGCCAGAATTATATATTATTGATAAGAATTAAAGTTTAAAATCAAGCAATATGTCAACTATAAATTCTATTGTGCATTGTCAAGTGGAGTGAAAAGAACAGAGAAGAACTCAGATTGTTGCTGTTTATTTAATAAATGGAGTGTCTGTCTTATCTGTTCAATTACAGAGTTTGTGAAACCAAATCATCATAGCATATGATCTGATCAGAGATCAGCTAAATGTTTGAAACTGACCTAAATTGATGTGAGATCAATGGAGATGCAGATTATGAGTGAGTGAGGTGAGTCATATGTCACAGCTAAAGAGCAGATCCAGGCAGCAAAGATTAGCATAAAGTTAGCACAAGCAAGAACTTCAATGTGATATATTGGCTAAATCAAGTAGGAATAAGTAGGTCCACTCACAAGTCCTGATTCCCCTCATGAAAATAAATTTGCTTCAGCATCAGATCCTTATTCTCCACCAAACCTGAGAAAGTCTCCTCCAAGCAATCAAAGCCCCCACTAGAGATGATGCATGCACATATATTGAATCAAATTCTTATCAGACAGATTATATAATTAAAGAAAAAAAACCTAACCTACAAATAGAAAATCAATGCTACTGATGTATCCAATGAAATAAAAAATATAATAATAATAATAATTATTATTATTATTATAAGTTTCAACTATTAATGTTCGGTTATATCGATCTTCTACGTTATTAACCCTTGTAAAGAGACATGCTTAGTTAAGTTTAAAGAATTTAAATCTTTATTTATAGTTTTTTTAGATATTTATTCCTTTGTCTCTCCTCTGACTATTAGCATTAATCATTTTATTTCTTTTAACTATTGCATCCATAGATCTCCTAAGCGTATACTTATACAATATTAAATAATTCTATCTTATCTTATTTTCTATCGAACCAATGTCTATTGGTTGATGAATGAAAAAAAATTTCTCTATCTCTCACAGCAACTCTATACATTCATCTCAATATTATGATCTTAACAATATAATTTTTTTTAATATTATTTTATAATTATCTAACACTCAGAATCATAAAACATTGTTGATCTTATAATCGTGTTATAAAATTTTTATTTTTATTTCAAATATATTCGGTGATCACTCATAACGCTCTTCATCATTATAATCATCTCGTCTTATAAACCATAATGAAACAAATGCAAAGGCCTTCAAATAAAACTACTAAAAAAATAAGTAGTTACCATTTTCTTTTTCACAGAACCATCTGACACCACTAAGATTTCTGGTCCCATGCAATTTGGAGAAATCAGAGGTTTGGTTTCTTGGTAAGGGAAGATGTAGGCCTTCAGAACCAACTATTCATTTGGCTACCATGTTTGGTTTGCTAAAGTACAGCGGAGATGCACCCCTTGACATACGCATGTTTCAACACCCACTTCCTTTTATTGGATGTGGAAGCTATGGAAGGAGTTATAATATATATAGTGTTTGATGCATTGACTCCATCAAAAGCTTCAAGCAATTTTTATATGGATCACCTAATCTGTGAGATTGAATGAAAAAACTTTGCTGATCCATTCACAGCAGTACATTAAACCTGTTGCTGAGGCAAATTGGAACCTTCAAAAAGATGATGAATAAAAAAAAAAAATTACAGGCATTCACTCTTTGGAAAAAGGAAATTTCAAGATAAACTTACATGCTACCATTCATTGGTGAATATCTTTTGACCAATATAAGTAAATATCAACTATTTTAGTTGAGAACCACTAATAAATCACACAAGTTTCCCTTATTAATCATTTGTTCTTTTAAGCTTCCCTTATTAATCACACAAGCAATCTTCTTGTTATTTTTTTTCTTGTGATTGTAAGAGTTACTTTTATGACTGAAATTGTTGGCTAGTTTAGTTGATAAAGACGAGCATTTTAACTCTCGAGACATGGCAATGGACCATCAGTCGTCCTCCATTGCCTCTCGGTTTGATATTTCACAGTCTCTGCAATTACCTTCTCCTTCATGCGATATCGCATGTTGCATAATATTTATTTTTCGAATACCGATCCTACAAAGTACTTTTGCTGATGCCACATATGTATCTAAGACTGAAAGAGAAGAAGGAAGACAAACGACAAGCTTGCGACCCCGTTAACTATAGTTTTCATATGGAGAAGAAGCTTCAGCTTTCACATCACCCATCCGATAAGCTTAGCTCGGAATGCATTCTTTAGGCTCTCTAACACCTTGTCGGCTTCTCCAATTCCATTGCCAGTTGCCTGTACGTAAAGGAACAGTAGTCAGCGAGCTACATGAAACTAAGATAACAACCGCAGGAAGAAGAAGAAGAAGAATAGAAGATACCATGGATTCAATGGTGTGGAAGGCTGCGTCGCCGACCACAGCGTAGCTAGCGGTGATAATCTCATTTCCTTCTGCTTCCACAATTCGAACAGCCTCGCTGAACTTGAGTCGAAGATCACATGTGCTGCTTATCGCAATCACCCTCAACCCGGAGTTAAAATCCTGCACCGCCATCTTGGGCACCCTTAAGCATGTATTCTCCTCATCTTTTCCTATGCCGGCGCACCACATCAACTGCTTCTTCCTCTTCTTCATCCTCTCGAGCGTCTCTTGCATCGCCTTTATGTAGTTGATCGCTTCATCCAGTTGGTTCGGCAGCGTCGCCGCCACACTCTCCTGCCACGAGTCCAATCAGAGAGAAGAGACTAGGAAACACGTTTCGGATTGCAGTGATCTCCTCGGTCTTTCCTGAGAGAGAGATACCTTTGAGGCGGACGCGGGGAGGAGGGAGACGAGCTTGGCGTAGAGAGCTTTCATGTGGATCCGTCTGTTCTTCTCGACGGTCTTTCGGTCGAGCCTCGCCGAGACGCGGGAGGCCTCCATGATCGTTAGGGTCGAAATCCGCCGGAAGCTGTAACGACATTGGTTCGCTTGCGGTACGTATATAGAACCGAGCGGCCTATGAGAACGAAGCTAAGTGAGCACGGCAGGGAAGCCGCGGGGAAGAACAGGAACCTGGTTTGACTCGATTTGGATAAACATGACCAGGGGTTGACCTGGACTGAGACGTGGGGAAGGGAAGACGCGCGAGTTGTGCGCTGTTTCTCCTCAACCGCGAAACACGAATTCGGATAGATTTTGGCCGTCAAACTTGCTAGATCTCCGCGGTGGATACGATAGCGAGTGGATACGAACCGAGATGCTGCCACCGGCCGGAGAGCAGATCTCACCGACCACTTGTCAGACAAAATAATTAATTAAGCGAGTGGATGCTCGTGACGTGGCTGCACTTTTCCAAATGTTTCGTCATTTTATAGAGAATTTTGGTCAAGCCGAAAAAAAAAAGCCACTAATTGTTTAAATTATCCTACTAAATATTTTAGTTTGACGACCAAAAAACAAAGAGAATGGTAAAGAAATCACAAAATTGCTCAGCTAGAAAGTCTTTGGAATCTGAGCTTATACACAACGATAAAGAAGTGCGTGCAGAATGGCTCAATTCTAGAAAAAGTGCTTCATGGGGACAGTTGACCAGAGTGGATCCCACTTTGTGGGCCTTGGGCCGGAGCCCATAGTACCAGTCCGGCCTTCCTCGGCCTTGGGTTGGAGCCCATAGCGTCGGCTGTTGTAGGCATCTTTGAGTACTCGTCTGTCATTGCGCGGGGGTGGCGCTTCTCGGTCGTCGATGAAAGCTGGACATAGCTCACTGCTCGCGCCGACGGTCTCTCCTTCTCTCGTCGCAGTAAGCAACGGAGTCGACAGCAGTTGATGCTACTGCAGGTGATACCTTGATTTGGATGTGCTTCACGTTGCTACCGCTGACTGTTGCGTACGTACGTGGGTCGGGAGACGAAGCATTCTTCGGAGTATTATTTAATGTTAGGGCTTTTCCTGCATCGTCGACTACGGTATAGTACTGTGAGGGTAACGATGAACTGGTAATCCCGCAAGGAGGTACGACACAACCGGTCAGGTTGTCATTAAGGGTTTCTATTGGCCACCGACGAGTAAAATGTAGGCCATACGCAGCTTTATCGTCCGATTCTCCATCTCAAGCTTCATGCACAGGGACCTCCCCCCGCCCATGTACTTCTTCCGGTGAATGAGATCGTGGAAGGTACGTCTACAGCACTGTTGTTGATTCTTTTTTGGCTTTCCGATGACCCTTTGGTAGATTTAGAGGACAAAGAAATGGACCATATGAAACGCCGGATCACAGAAAAGAGTCTTCATAAGCAGGAACCATATAAATTGATGCTCTCTCTCTCTCTCTCTCTCTCTCTCTCTCTCTCTCTCATATGTCGCGAGATTAAGTTCATCTGTAAATATGTCGTGAGATTAAGTTCATCTGTCTATCCGAAAGAATCCTTTCATGTACCTTTGTGTGGTAGCTAGCTTTGGTTGAGAGATGGATTGGTTTAGCCAAAGCTGAGCTAAGCTCTCTTCGTTTCTTGGTCCCCCATGTGGCCAAATCACCATCAATCAATGAAGATGACCGAGGAAGATAACCCCTACCTTCCCTTCCATGAGCATTGAATATATGCAAGCTTTGATCCAACAGCGGAACCATTCACCTGGCCACTGCCAACAAGCTATGTCGCCCATCTTTTGATCTCCGAAGAGTACTCTCGCGAACAACAATCCTTTAATTTCATGGTAACAGAAGGTATCAGAAACATGAGCCCATGAGCTTCACATACATCAAACTAATGAAATCAAGCTAGCTAAGCGGTCCGTGTTTGTTGATAGAGAGCGGTAACGATAGGTGGAGGCCACTGGGACTGTGAGGTCGAAGCTGAAAAGATGAGTCTGTCATCATGTTACTGAGAATAGCTCACCATCATGATTATTAACCATGACAAAAGGATGGCAGAAGAAGTCGTGTGTGGGTCTCTTCGTCACGTTTCCAATTCCACCCTCCTCTTCTCTTCTCCTCCTCTACTAAACCCCCCCTCCCTTCCCCTTCACCTGTGTCTCCCATCTTCTCCTTTCCTCTTCTATCTGAGGTCTTTCTTTCAATGATCTCAAATCCTCTAGTTTTATGTGGTTCTCGCCTCAAAACAACCACCACTGCAGCTCATGCATGTCTTCTTCTTCTTCTTCTTGTGGCGGATTGTAGTATTTATTGGACTTTCTGTGGCAGAAGGATCCTATTCTCAGGTCTGAAGATGTAAAGAAGGGGACTCGTACGACTCCTCCATTGAAGCAAAATAGCGTCTCTAAAGCATTCCCCTGTCGCTCTGCTGAAAGCTTTCGGATCGTGTGTCAAAAGCCTCCAATGTCAGTGCGCCATTGCTCTCTTCTTTGCATGCAAGTCATATGCTGCTAAACAAGGCGAGAAAAGCAGCTAAGTATTACTTGTGTGCGTAAATGGTTGTCCCATACTTGGTGATGGACCCTTTCTGTTCTTGACATCTTCTGTGTCCATCAAATAGAAACAAAGTGTGATATCCAATACCACCGCGGGAAATCCATCAAAAAGCGGTCTTTTCGGCCTCAATAACATCAGAGTGGGACAAAGTGCAAAAGCAAACAAAAAAGGAAGCTTTTTGGCGCCCATGGCGTGTCCTCCCAACACTTCCGAGCCGGAAACCAGCGTCAATTCAACGTCTTCCCTCTCCTCGGCGTCGTCGGCTTCGTCTCCTGCTCTTTCTCACACTCTTCCAGAACGGACAATGGGCAGATGCCGTCAAAGCGCACCAGCTTCGAGCAAGACGAGCGGCGGCAGAGGCGGCGGCTCTGTCTCCGGGAAGCGTCTCCGGGACAGGAGCAGTCACACTCCGGCGTACCGCGGCGTCCGGATGCGGAACTGGGGCAAGTGGGTGTCGGAGATACGGGAGCCGCGCAAAAAGTCGCGCATCTGGCTGGGGACGTTCCCGACTCCGGAGATGGCGGCGCGCGCCCACGACGTGGCCGCTCTGAGCATCAAGGGCGCCGCCGCGGTGCTCAACTTCCCAGAGCTCGCCGGCTCCCTACCCCGGCCCGCTACGCTCTCCCCCCGCGACGTCCAGGCCGCCGCCGCCAGGGCCGCCGCGATGGACCCCAGAGCCCAGAAGGAACCCCCCGTGGCGGCGCCGGCGGACTCCGTTGAGCTCGGGGAGATCGTGGAGCTGCCGCGGCTGGACGACGGGTGCTGCTTCCACGACCCCGCCGATTCCCAGAACGAGTTCCTGTACGACGACGCAGTGGACTCGTGGGCGTACCCGCTGCCGTGGGTGGAAAGCGCGGATCCGCTGTGGGCCGCGTCGGACTCTACTCTACCGACCAACTTCGAAGCTCTTCTATGGGATCAAGGAGTAAGCTTAAAGCTCTCTTCTTCTAATGCTCATTAGTCTCCTTCCTTTCTTATGCCCTTCAATTTTTCATCAGGGCTTAAGGGCTTTCTTCTCTCCTTCTTTCTTTACTATTACAAATGGCTTGCTCTCCTCTACATTCTTCCTCGATGTGTGCTGTTTCTTGGGGTTGTCCTCATGACTCCAATTCTCCAGTCAATGTTGTACAGTATTCTGGACGTGTTGGAGAAGAAGGGGATGTGGTTCTTGGCTTGTGTGAGAATAATAACTTGGTGCTATTTATGTGTTTGTGATCATGGTATCGATTTGTGTGTTCCCTTCTTCTTTCTTCCCTTGAAGCCTTAGCTCAGCTTCGACTAGCCTGCTGCTTCTATCTTCTCACCAGGAAAAAGGAAAGAGCCCTGAGAAGAATCAGGAAGAGCCAAGCAGTACATCCTGCACAGTGTCATCACCGACTTTGTTCTGTGCCGTGAAATGACAGCCTCTCCTCCGCTGCTTACAAATGCAAATACTCTGCAAACATAATTCAGAAGATGATTTTAGGCGAGTCCTGCCAATGACGCTTTGTCTTCTTAGCCCTACCGGTTTCAGTACTGCCTATTCTTTCTGTCCAAAATGTTACTTGACTTTGCATCACTCGAAAGACGTCAATCATTTACGTTTCGAGATGATGTGAAGACCAAAACGAGCTAAGTTTACGTCGGTTAGTGTCGATGGATTCCATTTGCATTTACTACGAAGCCCTCTCGATCGACTCCGAGCATGTGTTCATATGTTTCACCTACTCGAATCTGAGTCAGTGTGCTTGCTGTGGCATACTGTTTCTGCTGCATGTATGAATGCTTTACATTCACATGGCAGGTCTATTTGGCCACCTCCTCCACCTACCAAAGTGTGCTGTCACTGAAAGTACATTGACGCCCCCATCGAAGTTACGCAGTTGCTTTTACAGAGAAGAAAAAGAAAGAAGAAGAACCGAGAAGAGTAGAGTGCAGATTACTGACTCGTGCGGAACAAAGTCAAACCAAGCGCTCATCATCTGCATTGCCATTTACTTCAACTCGTTCTGCTCCAAGGATGAGCGTTGATTACCTCTTGGGATATCAAAACGACAGCCTTCGTAAACAAACAAAACAGTATCTATCAGAACAGCGACTGCTCACTCACTGTCCCTCGGAAAAACCTCGCCTCTCCACTTCACCAATAGTTTCCGCCCTCTCCTCCACGGTAAAAGGACGAAACTACAGCCAAAAGGATACACCGATTTCCGCCACAAGATAGCGGTATCCATTTCTGACTTCATACTATCCTCTCGTGGCTTGCATGTCCTCCTCCAAGTTAAAAAGAGGCTTTGCGCAAGCCTCCCTTTAGGGATGTTAGGCATCGGCTTGTTCATCATAATGATCATACTTTTATGCATGTGTCTCCTTTAATTGCTTGTCGGGTTTGAAATCATAGATTGAATATATATATATATATATATATATATATATGGTTTTTGGAAACTCAAATTATATTACTCGAAAATCTCATACATCCATCTCCTCTCTTAAGGAGATCAAAACCTGCAGTTCAGAAGGAAAAGCAGCTTATAAGGAATTATTTTGATCTTTTCTCTCTTGAGATCCATTCACCAAGGCTAACAATTAAGAAATATGGGCTTGTCTTCGTGTACTATTATTCTATGGTTTGGTTCAAATTAATTGCATTCAGGTTTCTTAAAAATGATTAGAAAATAATGTCTGCCAACCAAAGTGCAATCAAGTAGAAGTAGATGATCAAACCCAATTCCTACACTGTGGGAAATCAATATTTAGTCAACCTTCAAAACAAGCCAATCAAAGTTCCTGGCCTTATGGGGCAGGAAAGACGCATGCAACCACAGTCTCCACCTCCACTGATGAATTCATCTAGCTTTACGTGCCTTGTAATGGCAGATTACAACAGTGTTGTGTTCCTCGGTGAACATATAAATCGAACCACCCTATTATTTCCTCAACAGCATTTGGAAGCAATTGAATGACACTCCTTTATTGTGCTGGTAAGAGATTAATGCGAGTATCTTACGAAATAACATTGTGGCTATCTCGATGAATCATGATTAGACTTATTATACATGGTCACGATGGTCTAACTTGTTCCCGAAAGTTTTCTTCGTATACATTATTATATGAGTCGGTAATCTCATGTGCACTGCATTTAGTATCATTCTTGCTTGCCAAAGTTGC
This sequence comes from Musa itinerans, assembly GCA_001649415.1. Lineage (NCBI taxonomy): Eukaryota > Viridiplantae > Streptophyta > Magnoliopsida > Zingiberales > Musaceae > Musa > Musa itinerans. The sequence continues at coordinate 122,479 of LVTN01000305.1, forward strand.
GTGATTAGAATTCTTAATTGGCGGTTTAGAAGGAACATTTAATTAGTCAATGGTAGACTTACCAAAGCAGACTAATAGATCAGACGACAACACGTGGTAGACCCTATCTAGCATTACTACAATTAATTTGAAGGAGATATGTAGCACCCAAGAAGTTGAGGTTGCACACAAGTGCAATTTATTATCTCGGCCTGCAAATTCTGCATGATTTATGAGGAGGAACTCTTGTTCCCTACTCTTGTAGGAGCCAAAAAGGTTATTACCATTTCATTAAAGTCATAGTTATGTTATGCCCTTGAAAATGTTTATGTGTTGATTCAGTTCACATAATTAAGATTTCTCTTTTGCTTCTTTCTCTTTTGCTTAATTAATTGTTTCAACATCATATAATGAAAATTTATTACTGATCAAACTAAATTTATTAATGAAAATTTAGATTGATATATTGGGACTAAGCTCAATCCAGACAGATGAAGTGGATCGACGTATAAAAATACTCGTATCAGTTAATTTAATTGATAAAAATCTTAATAATATATCATAAGATGTTGAATTTGAATATCTCCCACGTCGCTCCGTCATTATTGCCGGAGTGACTCCCACAAAATGTTACTACGTGTGCCGTCAGATTCGCTGCCTGATGTGTAAGCGGGGCCCAATCAGGGACCATCGAATATAGATTCGAAAGCGACAGTCGACACCGACGCCTCGTTACACGTGTCCCCACCTCCCCCCCCCCCTTCACCTTCTCGAAGATTTGCGGCTGTAAAAAGGAATGACTGTATCCTGTTCGTGATGTGTACGGAAAGATTCGCTCACCACGTAGGCACCTGCCAACACCGCTTCCTCTGGACTCGGGAAGGAGAGGGCACAGCGAAGTGTGGTGACTCGGCTGTGTCATCTTACGGACATGGAAACACAGACGATGAGTGCTTAAGATCACATCTACTGTGATCATCAATCATCGTCTCGCTGGGGCTTTGTTTGGACGCAAGCAGAAACAGCTCCTCCTCATCATGTTTTAACGTTCACTGTAGAAATATGAACCATCTTTTACCTGCTCGGTTGATTAACCAATCAGCTGTTTGACCTGATTCGAGTTTCCTTTTCTTCATGACCTCTCTCCTTGCGTCGCAACACAATGGAAAAGATGGTTGTCATGCACAATGCTGCGCGGTGCGGAAACCATTGAACGAGGAACGAGTGACGTGCAGAACACTGCGTTTGGTTCGCCAGCAACGAGATGATCGAACAGTCAGTAATAAGAAACATGCACTGAGATTGTGATGGTTGCCGCTTTCTCAAGTCACCCATCGATCATGACCTTAAGGGTTGTCTATTATCGAATATGTTTGTTACTGTGTTGTTTCTCTCTTCCCATTTATACGGGTCAAGTTTCTTCTTCCATACGAAATGATGTCAGAACAAGCTAGCCATCATATGTCAGGGATCAAGAACCGGCAAGCTTGAGGTAATACTTTCTCAGGTGACATCACATACTAAAGGTCGATTAACCTCCCAATCTTTTTCTGCCGATCGATCGAGGTTGACCACTAAAGTTTCCTTAAGCTTAGATTGTCCATGGAAGTTACGAGGATGGCTCAAGGGCTTTGAGAGAAATGGAATTGCTAGATTAGCATTCGCAAATCAGAAGATCCAGGACCTGGGAAAGCTAAGCTTTCAACCAACAAGTTCGAGTCTTGCACCATGTTAACTTGGAGACAGCCTGGTTTGAAACCAAGCACAAGAGAGAATTAGAATCCAGCTGCTCCAGGATCGAAGCATAAAATAAACCCTATCTAGCTCACCTAATGATACGGACATTCGTTGTGTAGCCAAGAAATCTAGGGATATTTCTATTGCGTTCATTACTACAGCTTGTAGTTTTCTTGTAAGACTGGATTGCGATGACGACGTAGAAGAATCGAGAGCGTAGTTTAACCAGCAATGTCTTTGTCCAATGAGGTCTCAATCATTGACATCTTCTCGAACAAGTTTCTTAATCATTGTCGTGTGACCCTTGCCGCACTTCGCCAAGCGACAACCCCCGTCGAGTAATCTAATGGCACACCACCTTGTCAATTTCGATATCGAGAATCAGAATCCATTACCATATATCGGTCGAGGTCATCCACAGGATTACATATATATATATATATACCACGCATGATATCGCGTAGGAAATATATATTGTTGCCGGCCCAGCGTTTCCCAATTAACAGGTCCACTAGTAATTACAGTAAAAGAGTACGAACAGGTAGGTAGGTGCCTTCGTTGCTGATTCAAGAGACACTTCACATGAAGAAAGAAGAAATAGATCACGAGTACCTTTTCTTTAAGGGTTTCTTGCTCTCGCTTCCCATTGAAATCGGAGGCAGATAACTTGCAGTGCACTTCAATTCACAGCTTGGACAGTCTCTCTTATTTTTAAGAGGATAATACAATACATTTACGCATGACCTCCTTACCATCCTTGTGATTCAATCCCAACACTAGTGTTATCCTGTTGCAAGCTTTCTTCCCATTTAGCTTGTACACTTGCATTAGAACATCCCGTTTGTTCAAGAAGAAATACTACTCGAGCATCGTTATCAGAAAAATCTGATGACAGTGAAACCCACGTTGCAGCAGATCTCTATAAGAATGCTTTGTTTACGGGGAGAGCAAGCTTGGTGGTGGCTGTGGTCACCGGACTTTGGCTCCATTCTCATAAACAGATGCTAAAAGAAACAAATCCCTGACTTCTTTCTATCAAATTAGCTATAAGAAACCCAAGGAGTCAAGCAAAACTAGTGAGGCTTCACTATCAAGTAGAGCAGGTTGGTGCCAAGGCCTTATAAGTTCCTACACTGATCTATTAGCTCTTGAAACTTGTGAATACTTTGATTTTTTTTTTTTTGTGAGGAAATATAAGTTTGATCATTTATTATCCTGTCCATAGGACTGTGGATTCATAAGAAATTGCACCTTGCACATTATTTGCAGTACCATCATTTAGCCTTGATCGATCAAGATCATAAATTTTGGCTAGTTTATGAATCGAAGACAAATCGATATGGAATCGATCAACTAATTTTCTGGTCACATCTGGTTCCAAATTGAAAACGGTTGATGATTGATCAATAAAAAATAGCTCCGACAGCAATTAGAATATCATGTTAATGACAAATTGTGAGAAGAACAAGAATATGGCAGAAAGATCTTCACTACCGGTGGTATAGACGAAACCCGGTGGAGTCCACAGGGAGAATATATCATGCAATGGAGTTCCATTTGTGGTACTTATAATAGTATATGAATCCCTGCACCGAACACGAATCATCTTAAGGCTATCATATTCAATGAGGATTCCTTTAGATAGTCCTCTGGAGCCATTTCTTATGCTCATGCAGTACCGGACAAACTGAGGAGGGTTGGCATCCCAATCGACGATGCATTGCTTGATGGTTTGAGTACCACCCATCTCTCCGTCGATCTGGACGCAACAGCATCTAGGCTTTCTCCTTCCCGTTGGCAACATGACTCAACATCTGCGTCCAAAGATCGAAGCTCCGTCCAGCCTAATTGCCAAAGCCTTGTCGAGGGATTGAAAGGGGGGATTGGGGGAGAGAAGAGGCTGCTCACCGTCCATGCATGCACGCGGAACGTGTGGGGGCAATGATGTTGAAGATGGTTTTCCCCATGTGTCTCCCGTGGATCCTTGTCACAGTCCAGCTGATGCAGATAGATCCAAGAAGACAATCCACATGCGCTAACCATTACGGTCTCATGAAAGAGAGGCTGGAATCATGCTGAGATGGTTCTTAGCATCCATGCAGCTCAGTCCACTTCGACTGCCAACTTCACTCGTAGAACAAAGAATCACGACCCAGCCCATCGTCCCATGGCCTGGGCTCGTGATAATGATCTGATATCACATTATGTTTTTCTATGGAATTAAAAAAAAGAATAATAGAAGAGACTAGAAATACTTTCAATCTATTGCTCTTTTGAATGTTCATCATTAGAACTTTCTTCAAAGGTGTCATCTACATCTTCATCACAGCTAGTGTTATCCTTTTTGATAGTCTTTATAATAGGTTTAATAGGTTTACCGACGATAGATGGAACAGAATTATGACTCCTCATCGCTCTCATTAGAACTTTCATTAACTTTAGTCTTGTTTTGAGACATCTTCTTATCAATTTAAATTTTCCTTATCGTTCTCATCAAAACTTTCATCAATTTTAGTCTTATTTTGAGACATCTTCTTATCAATTTAAATTTTGTAAGATTCATCATGTGAGATAGTTTGTATAAATCTACAAACTCAGATGATTATATCTTTTATGTCATAATATCGATTCATTAGTAATAATCATGTAAGGAGAAATTCAAAAATAATAAGAAAAATACTTTATTTTTTATCATGCTTACATTGGGTATCAATTTTCTTATCATAAATCAAGCATTTTTCATTATCAAAAATAGTATAATATCCTTTTCTCATTAAATAGTATAATGTCTTTTTATCATTAGTTGCCTTATACTAATGAGATTTTGTTTTCAACCAAAAATAAATTTTACATCATCAATAAATTCTTTATTAGATTTGGTGTTCATAATAATTGTTCATTTTCCTTCCAATTGAATCTTACTATCATTTCTCATATGTACTATAGATTTGATTGAATTATCAAGTCTTTAAAATAAAATTTTGTCCCATATCATAAGATTACTATATCCACTATTCAAAAATCAAATAAATCTAGAATATTCTTCATTAAATACTATAAGAAAATATTTTCTTTCATCTCTTTTTTATTATTATTTTTCATGATAATTTGTTTGATTTTTGTTCCAACAATTTTTTTCAAGATAATCATATTTTTTACAATAAGAGCAAAGAGGAACATTTAGATTTTTATTTCTATACTAGCAATCTTTTTCAATATGTCTAATTTTTTTTACAATAAAAATATCGACAGGTTTCTTTGTTACCTTCATTCTGAGTTTCTTTGACCCTCATTTGATCAATTATGACTTTTGCTATTTTGATATCTTCTTTGAGATCTAACTTCTAAACTTTTTTTTGTTCTTTGTCTAATCTATTTTCATTTGAAAAGTATGTTCTAAAATTTCTTCTGAAGATTTGTTTACTTTTTATTCATGAACTAAAAATGAGCCCATTATCTTTTGTCTTATCTTTTTTCATTTGAAGAGTATGTTCTAAAATTTCTTCTGAAGATCTATTTACTTTTTATTCATAAACTAAAAATGAGCCCATTAATTCATCAATGTACTTGTATCTTTAGCTTCTTCTACAACAAGAGAAAACATATCAAATTTTGGAGATAAACTTCATAAAACTTTTTTTTAATACAGTTTGATCTTTTAGAATTTCACCATAAGATCTTTGATTCACAATAGAAGATATTTTTTAGAAGAAATCAGCAAAATATTCAGAATCCTTCATTATACGAGTTTCAAATTCTATGTCAAAAAATTTGAAGCTTTAAAAGTTTTATATGCCTCCGAACATATTTTTTCTAAGCTTCTATTAATGTTGATGTCATCATGATTTAAAAAAATAGAGAATCATCTATTGCTTATTGTAGCATGTAGAGGGCTTTTGTCGATGTTGATGTCATCATGATTCAAAAAAATAGAGAATCATCTATTGCTTATTATAGTATGTAGAGGGCTCTTGAATCTTTTTATATATTCTCTGTTGATATTGATATCATCATGATTCAAAAAAATAGAGAATCGTCTATTGCGTAGAGGGCTCTTGAATCTTTTTATATATTCTCATTCATCCGATTTCTTTTATCTTTAGTAATAATAGGATTACGTAGATCATACTTAGCAAAACTATCTTCTACTAAATTTCACAATCCTTGTGAGATAAATAAATTTTTTATATTAATAGTCTAAAATTGATAATTTTCACCCTTAAAGATAGGAAAAAGTTGATTAGGAATACTTACTCCAATGTTTGTCATCTTTTTATTTTCTTTTCTAGATCTACTAGCTTTCTCTTCTTTCTAAAACTATAATGTTAGCTCTAATATCACACTATTAGCTTTTCTATAGAATTTCATGGAGAAGAGAAATTGAAACTATAACGTTAGCTCTAATATCATACTATTAGCTTTTCTATAGAATTTCATGGAAAAGAGGAAGAGAATAGTAAAAGAGACTAGGTCTATTATTTTTTTGAATTGATCCGAGAGTACCTATTTATATTGACTAAAAGATAGATTACAAATTTTTTAAAATAATATAAAAAATCTATCATATCCTAAAAAGTCTTTCACCCTTATCTATTTATTTAGTTCTAGATTTTTATCTTTTATTTCATTTAATCCTAATTAACCTTAACACGCTATATCTTGTCGATATATCTTTTAGCGACATGACTGTGTGCTAGTAGACATGTGCATGGATTATATATCAAAGCTTATGAGAAGGAAAGACCAACTCCATTTTATTTCTCTCCCTTTTTATTCATTTTCCTTGATGATAAAAAAAGTTAATCTGGAACGCTCATCGTCTCCCTTCTACGCAGTAGTTCTCGGCACTTCTCGCCAGTCTCATAGAAAATGATAAACGAACAACACATCGATACGTTGCCTAACTTGTCTGAAACGTTACAGTCGTCTCCTTTACTGTCTGTGCAAGACTCGACTTCCGCAGGTGGACTCAGACGACTCCCATCTTCCAGAAGTTAATGTCAACTGTTGGCTCGACGTATGCCATCATCACTATGCAGGAAATGATAAACCAAACAACACATCGATACGTTGCCTAACTTGTCTGAAACGTTGCAGTCGTCTCCTTTACTGTCTGTGCAAGACTCGACTTCCGCAGGTGGACTCAGACGACTCCCATCTGCCAGAAGTTAATGTCAACTGTTGGCTCGACGTATGCCATCATCACTTTGCAGGACGTCCGATTTGAATGGTTCAGCATCTGCACAAGACTCTCCCCTACCTTCCCTGCAGGCCTCCTACCACAATAATAACGCGTGCAATAACTTCAACAGCAATGTTTAGCTGCGTCAAATGCATCACTCTCACAAGTATGATATTTCTCTTCTCTTTCTCGGCCAATGTGCTATGGAAAAACCCGCTCTTTCCCTGCCATTGTGTTTGTTAGTTTACTTGGAACAAACGTGAAGAGCAAGTCGTCTTCGAACAACACAAGTTGCGGCTTCTTTGCTTGTCGTGTGCTTCAAGCTGCGGTCAACCCATATATAACGGGTTAATGATCCTATCAAATCGGATTATAACAATTGGTATCGTTTTAATGGTATTTACTTGAGTTATAACGATATTTAGATCGTTTCAGAGACGTTATGGCCAAATATAACGGGCATTTAAAACCCTGCCTGCACTGGAGAAGCGACGAACGGTCAAAGAAAAAGAAGCCACCGCTCGCTTTCCTCGTCTCCCCTCCCTCTCTCTTTCTATATGAACCAGAAAGAGAGGCGGAGAAGGAGAACGAGAAGAAGAAGAGAAGAGAGTCGGAGAGTCGGAGAGTCGGTGAGAGATTCTCTCGGGCGCGCCGGTGGAGGAGCTGACTTCCGGCGCGAGCGGCCGCATCATCCCGGTCTTCAGAAACATACGGAGTTCCGTGCCGTCGCCGGCGTCGCTCCTACGCGTTCTCCTCTTCCTGCACTCCCTCGCCTTGTGGCTCCTCCGTTTCGTTCGCCGCCGGAGCCCAAGCGCCTCCAGGACGGCAGCGGCTGCAGCATCCCCGCGGCGGAGGTCGAGCAGAGGAAGTTGGTCGGTGGCCGCGGAGGAGGAGGACGTGCTGCGCCGGAGGGCGATCGCAGGAGGGGTCGAGATGGTGATCCCGTCGGAGGAAGGCGGAGCGGATGTGGCGTGCCGCTGCCGGACATTTGTGTTCGTGGGGCCTCGGAGGAGCGCGCTGTTCTGCCGGTCGTGGGTGCCGGCATCGGGAGATTTGAGGTGAGGTTCCGATCCGATGCTGTGGTCAAGGATTAGGGTTTCTCGTAAACCACGCGAGGAGATGGATTCGGAAAGCCTGCATCTTTTTTCTACCGATTTCATGGTTTTGAAATATCCCCTTTTTCGTAATGCTTGATGGTTCGATTTGTTTGGGAGGCTCAGGTCTTGTTTATTGTTCCTTTTTCTGTGTCCGCCGCAAAGATTAGTTCTTTTGACGATCGGAGTAAGGTTATATAATGTAGGTTATGTTTTATTTAATGATTGCAGAGGCTAACATGCATGATGTACACTATCGAATTATACTCTTGTAGAAGGTTCATTGCGTTATGAAATGGTTGCTATACTTACTGATCATTTTTCATTCATGTTATTGATGAATAAATAGCTGTTTTTGCTCCACATAAATATTGTTCCAAATTTCGAGATTTTTGTTCTGTTGGATCGATTATTATTTTGTTTGTAGGCAAGTATACTCCCGTTGTTTCATAGTGAATTCTTCATGTACTTCATTGCTTCCTCACGGCTATCTGGTAGCTGCAACTGGAACTTGGTTATATTATCATTAGATTGTAGCTGCTACTGGAACTTGGTTATATTATCATTAGATTGGACAAAGGAGATTGTTTTGTCTTGGTGAACTTCTACTATTCGGTTGATCTGGCCTTGTCATCTGCCAACTCAGATGGGTGTTATTCCTACTTGACTAGAGCTGTGTCATTTCTTACTTGATATCATGTTCTGTTAGCAGACTTTCTATGTTTGATGGTCCAATTACTGGTTCTTCGATCTCATTCGTAGTGTATTATTTGCTCGCATCAAAGGTTCGGATCAAAATAAACCAGCCATTCTTTTCTTACTGGCTGCCTTTCCAGTGAATTCAGTTAATATCACTGTCTTCTTTCCCCCCAGTTTTAGGGAGGTAGAAGAGTCCCAAGTTGGACATCGAGTCCAAACTCATCAACAAGTTTTGGCTACTGTCTATATCCACTTTAGGCTTCTAGACATAGGAGCTGTAAGATCAATTGCTACTACTACAACACAATGGTTCCTTCCACAATTTGAGTATTATTGAGGATAGCTATCCTAGGGGCCGAGTAGTTGGATCAACTTACAGCAGTGACAGTTTGGGTCTTGGTCTTAGAAAATCAATAAAAGGACCTGAAAACTAGAGCCTAATGAATGCCAGCTTTTATATTCTTATTATTATCATTTTTATATTTAAGTGGTACAACATTTGAACTTTTCTTTTTCATGATTTATTCTTGATGTTGCCTAATGAGAATTGTTCTGTTGATTTGTAGGGGTATCATATTGATAATACATGGACTCAATGAACACAGGTAGAGAGGGCATAATTGGTTTTTCTTTTATTTGCATCTATATATGTTACACTTAAAGGAACACACTTATTTGTTTGTACTCCGTCCGAGTGATGGAGTCATTGCTGGTGGTGTCCTGGTGGACTCTCTACTGTCTATCCATAAGTAGCTATAAGTAAATGGCTGCGTTTGGCACAAAATTGCTAGCCAATAGTAATACATGTGCTTCTTAGATTCTTCATAACATGGCTGTCCTTTTTTTTCAGTGGAAGGTACTCACATTTTGCAAAGCAGCTAATGGCATGCAATTTTGGAGTGTATGCGATGGACTGGATAGGTGTGTGTATGTACTTTAGCTAATTTTTTCCTTCATGGCAGTACGTTTTGTAAAACGCCGCACGAGCTTGAGTCCTACTTTTAGCAAAATTTAGTGGTTCCCTACGTGCCAAGAAGACGAAATGCAGCATGAGTAGAGATAAGTTTTTAAGCAGTATCTTCTTTTCTACAACCTGAAATTATTACGTCTCATTAATTCCAAAATTGAACTCATTAATTCCAAAATTGACTATCTTCTCATGTTAAGATTGCTGCAATCTGGTGTAAATTTTCAAGTGCAAGGTCTGTATGGCATCTCAAAAGCACTATCTATGACCTTGCACTGCACGTATGATTTGCTCATAATTATTTAATAACTAGCTCAAATAATGCTAACTCACACATGCTTAGCATGTCGACCTCATACTTCCTATCTTTTGTTTCCCATCTCTCCTTTGAGAAATGACTGGTTTGCATAGTAGTTGACTAGTAATTGTCAGGATTCTATAGATTCAGATAGCTTTTAAAGTGTGCTAAAAATACAAAAGTTGGATAGTCCTAATTTATAACAAATTATTTTGTTATCTTTGACAGGCCATGGTGGTAGTGATGGATTGCATGGGTATGTCCCTTCACTAGACTATGTTGTGGAGGACACTGTAAGTTGTTATTGTTGTTATTTTCTTTATGCTTGTTTTTAATGCTGGCTTTAAGTAGATTCAAAATTTTGTTTTCGTGTTTTCAGATAAAATTTCTGGAGAAAATAAAATCTGAAAATCCCAATATACCTTGTTTTCTTTTTGGTCACTCAACTGGTGGAGCTGTGGTTTTAAAGGTAAAGCCATTCTAGAAATAAAAAATCCTGTTACCCGTCTTGATTATTCCTATTAGATCTATTCTGTTCTCATCTATGAATTTGTTGCATCACAGGCAGCTTCATATCCTTATGTTGAGGCCATGGTAGAAGGGATCATACTGACATCTCCAGCACTGCGTGTGAAGCCAGCTCATGCAATAGTTGGGGTAATTGTTATCGCTTTTGGTCTGATTCGCATGCTATGAAGTGAGGATGTTGCATATTAACAACTACTGGATGCAAAGAGAATAATAGTTATCGATAGAAAGCAATAATAGACCATTTAGGAGTTCCACTTAGTGAGAACTACAAAATCATTCAGGTGGCTCATTTGCTATACATACTGCAGGCTGTGGCTCCAATTTTTTCACTTGTACTGCCAAAGTTCCAATTCAAGGGAGCTAACAAGAGGGGCATTCCTGTGTCGAGAGACCCAGCTGCTATGTTGGCCAAGTACTCGGACCCGCTAGTTTACACTGGGCCTATAAGAGTTCGAACAGGCCATGAGATCCTCCGCTTGTCTTCTTACCTGCAGCAGAGTATGAAGTCTGTGACTGTACCTTTCTTGGTCCTGCATGGGACTGCTGATAGGGTCACTGATCCACTGGCATCACAAGATCTGTACAATGTTGCTGCCTCAAGGCACAAGGATATAAAGCTCTATGAGGGCTTTTTACATGACCTTCTATTCGAGCCTGAGCGAGATGAAGTCGGCACAGACATAATCAATTGGATGCTGAGGATGTTGCAGCCTCAAAGCTTATGAATATACACAATTCTTCGATAACTGGCCAAAAGAATGCAGGGCTGACTTCGTATTAAATTACTTCTGTATATTTGATTTCCTTATTAATGAAGATGAGGAACCGATGTTTGTCATAGCCAATTCTACTCGAGATAAATCTCAAGTTATAACAGTTGATCAGCATTTTGTAGCTGGATTGGTTTGTGTATAAACTATGTTGCTTGCTTGCTCATGATATGTTCGAGTCCACCGATGAAGTTCCGGTTTATGGGCCGGGTCAGGTTTTCGAGCCTGTTAAGCCCAGAAAAGCCCAAAACAATACTTACACGCCAAAGACCTTCCAGTAAATACAGCATTACTTTGATGCACTTCTCATTCACTTTGATTCATCTTCCTAGAAGCAAATTTGAACTCATGAAATTATGGTATATGGTTGTATATCTACCTCCTGCTTTTTTCAAATGCGAAAGATCTGTTGCTGTTGTTGTCATCATTCTTCATCCTGCTTTGAGTTGATGGGATCATGATAGCTGTTTAATTGATTCAAAATGCTAAACCTAGTAGAGATTCAAATGCTGTCCTTCCGAGAGGGCCGTCAGAATTCTGATCACCTGTCAGTTTCCTCTCTGTAAAAGTTCCATGAGTGCCTTCGATTGTAGAATTGCATCACTTTCCAGAAGCTCTCACGACATACACTATGGCACTCAATCGATTGAACCTTGAAAGGTTACCTGTGAAAGGATAGGAGACTGCTGCCAATATGACTCATACATGCATCGCTGAGAGCTTGCATGTCTTGTAGCCCATGTTGGCTGCACTGCCTTACATTTCTGCTTCGAGCTTTCATGTTATGTAGCCCATGTGTGAGTCCAAGTGATGATATTGTTTTGTCTTGTTTGCTTCGCCGGGAATCACATCCTGAGTTTACCAACCTGTGGGCAGGTGAAATCAGCAAGTCGAATGATCACTACGGACTTCTTTCCTGGTGATACTGTATACTGTAGATTGACAGTAAAACTAACGCGAGCTTCTTGGTTCCTGCTATAGCCTTCCTCATGGATAAGCATGCAGCGATACAGCTGATACCCACGGTACAGATTAGCATTTAGATTGCCTTGTGAGTAGCGCACGAAGAAGGATCCATGGAGGAAAAGGAGCACACCAAGTCGATGATCGTGCATGCTTCCTCTCAATTATTGGTAGCTCTTTCTCCATGAGTGATAGATTTCCCACATGCATCGCACGTATCAGTGGTCTCTCTGTCTCATAAGAAGACCTGGGCACCGAAGAGTACTATCCATAGGATTATTGGAAGGAGGGAAGATGCCAAGTTGCATTAAAGAACACAATCTATGGAGCGTGGCTTGCCTTTTTCTGGTGTAACTTTGATCACTTTCTACTGCCACCATGACGAACATGTTGCGAGCACCCACCCACTTGCTCACTGCTGTTCTCCACCCATCAACACATAATATCGATTCATTCCCTTGATAAATCTGGAAGCAATCATGAGTCATTGATCTCAGTGGCAAAGACCAAATGGAATATGAAGTCATCTATCGTTGGGAGAGTGAGTTAAGCTTCCATTACAACATAGTGCCGTGCCATGATTTGAAGGTTCGAGCAATGCCCCATGATTCAAGAGATATGCTTCCTTGAGCTCCGGGCTTCGCCTACTTTGGCAAAAGAAAAAGGTGGGAGATGGGGACAAAGTGCTTCACTTGGCCACTAAGTTATGAGACCTCACCGACCACTTCTGTCTTCTTTTCCCCTCCAAAGTTAGATCAGCGTAATCATTAACATTACGATGTCGAGAAAAAAGTAAAAGCTAGTCTGACTTATTCTTAGCCAATTAGCCAATATGTTTAACTTGAATGCCAAGCTAATGCTTTCTTCAAAGTGCAGTCCAATTGCCACTGAAACTATAGGCTGCCAATTACTGAACACGATGAAATCTAGAATTAGCGATCGTGGAGTAAGATCTGGCCATGTACACTTACTCACGTTTCTCACGCGTTTAAGACTGGTATTGCTCGTATGTTCCAGCCGTCTAGTTAGAATCGTCTCTCGAACTCTCTTCATATCCCTCTCTCAAGTTTTCCAATTAATTCCAATTAAAAGGGGAAAAAAGCGGAGTCTTTGGTGGCCCATTCTTCCCTTTACTTCCCCTTCATATACCCTCCCTTGGCTTCGCCTATCTCAGTCGTCAAGGCCAGAAACGGAAGCAAAGCCACTTCTCTCTTCCTCTCCACCAAGACTCCCTCGCAAGGAACGAAGGTACCCTAATGGATCCTTCCTTGGCCAAGCGGCTGTGGCACATGATAAGAGCTGCTTACTGCACGCTGCGTAAGGGCTTCTCCAAGCACAAGCTGGTGATGGATGTCCACTTCCTGCTCGAGCGCAGCAAGCTCGCCGGAAAAGCCATCGGGAATTTGGTCGCCTTCTACCACGACCACGAGCACCACCACCACATTGGCGCCCATGTCTCCTCGGCGTTCTCTTGCCGGTCCATGGACCCCAGCCTGTCCTTCTACAACCCCAAGGAGGTGGAGTTCAGCTGCAGCAACACCCCTTCCTACCCCTCCTTCCTCCTCGCCGCCAAGTGGAAGAACCGCCGCGGCCGCCGCCACGGCTGCTACAACCTCGACGCCGCCGCGATAGCAAAGCAGCTCGAAATGCTGCGCTCGGAGATATCTGACGGCGAGTCGTCGTCGATCATGGCATCTCCGTCGCCTGCGCCGATGTGGAGCTTCGGGAAGAGCCCGGCGGGGGTGCGGCAGCTGCGGATAACGGACTCGCCATTCCCGATAAGCGAGGAGGGCGGGGAAGCCGATGGTCACGTGGACCGGGAGGCGGAGGAGTTCATCAATATGTTCTACGAGCAACTTCGTCTCCAGCGGAGCCTCCCGGTGACGCCCGAGTATCAATGCCGCAAGCCGGCCTGAGATGGACCCCATGGAGCTTAGACGCTGTGTAAGTCTACCGAGGACGTGTCTACCATGGCTTCTTCGGAGCTTCCTTGCTGCTTTCAGTCTGCTTTGGTTGCCGAAGGAGGAGCTGAGGGTGCTGCTGTCCATGAATATTATTATTTGCTGATTCATGTGTTCTCGATTGCGGTCTTCACTTCCGTAGTAAATGTCTACTACCAATACACATGTTGTGATGTTATGTTTCGGTTCTTTACATACTGTATCTCGCTGCATGTGTGATTCCCCTTCTGATCTCTGACAATAATTTCCAAACATTGGTCGACGGGTGTCAAGCGTTGAGGAAGAAGAAGAAGTGCGCATGAGACACATGCTCCGACAACACGCAATTCCAAAGCTGGCATGCAGGCGAAGGCCGATGCCTTGGCCACGCATTCTAATTCCATGCCCACACGTCTCTCTGCTTTTGATGGCTGCGCCAAGCAACTTTCACGTCCTTCCTCAGGTAAGTGGAAGGCCAACTATGTCACGATCGAATTCATTCAGCAGATATTACCTGCCACAGCCAGTGGGCTTGTGAATGCATGCATCATATTCCACGTACCAGTGACTCGTAAAGTTCCGTCAACATCACCCACGGCAAAGACCTACCACCAGCCAATGGGTTGTCAGGCATGCACACCGCGCTTGCAGTCAATAGAGCGATGGCTCTGTGAGGGTATGTGAACTTTTAGGACTCCACTCATGTGAAATGGTTGAACGATCGAATGGCGTTGGCCATGGAGGAAAAGAAGGGCTGCAGACAGTGACCGGGACGAAGAGCTGCTTGAAATTTTGGTGGGCAGGTGGATTATTGGGAGACGTCTTTCCTTCTTCCAATCTCGTAAGCATGAGCACACACTGACCTCCATACAAATAAATGTGTTCATAGACTTTTGTGATGCCTACATAACTGGCTTTTTCTCAGCACTTTCTCTCGGAAGCTCAACCAAACCCATGGTTGAGGTCCCTCATCGAGCCATTCTTTTCCTTCGGACCAGCTTTACTGAAGAAGAGGGAAGAAATATCTCATACGCATTGATCATGTTGTTGCAAGTCAAATCAGCATTGCTTAACTGTCTTCATCTGAAAGAATGCAGCGATAGGGTTGATTGATAAAAATATTTTTTAATTAAAAATAGTTTAAAATCACAATAAACAATAATTTGATTTCTAAGTTGTAATCATAATTGAAAGTATTTCAATGCATATAATGAGTCTAATAACATAAACAATTAATATAAAATTATTAATCGTTGCTAGTGGTATATGTCACTCCAGGCCTCAAATAGTTGGTCGATGGACCGTTGGGCCTCAAATGAACGGCCCAAATAGACTAAACTGGTCGGTCAAAGAGGTTTTGACTTTTTTTTTTTAGAATCTGAAATCAGAAATAGAACCAAATTTTAATTCGATTTGAAATCGATAAACTATCAATTCTCTGATTCATTCACTTCCTTTTTTTATATGGAATCATAATAAATTAAGAATCGAACCACTCGAGATTAGTTCTAATTCGATTTGAAACCGATCAACCATCAAAATATCATTTCGATTCCAATTCGGAGGGCCAGATCTAATGAGATGGATCCCACATTAACTTAATTAGATCGACCGTGTGGTGGATACCAAACCCACACGGCACACAAATCAAGTGTCGTAGGTGAGTTTGGTAAGCTAAGAAACGTGGCATCTCCAACTAACGAACACCTTTGGAACCAGTAACCGTCATATCAAACGTAAATGGAGCTCAACGAGATTGGCGCATCATTCTTTTATCCTTATTTGGATGGTTTACGACCGTCCATGTGGATCCAAAAATGTAACATATCATTAGTGTAAGAAGAGGACGGGGATGGAGTACAAGGCCTTGCGCGCATCACAACGGATGAGAGGTCTGTCTCTCCACTGGCCCTACCACCATGGTCGTCGACAGCCAAAAGCATCATTCGCGGAAAGCTTTTAGGGGAAAGGGAAGCGACACAGCAAGATAACAACGTTGTCTCATAACCCTAGCGGAGAAGATAGGAATCAGAGATCAAGAACCCCGGAGAGTCGTCGGCCACGGGCTTCTTGTTATCGACGATGGAGGGTCGGCCACCGACGGCGACGCCGTGCTGCAGCAAGGTGGGGATGAAGCGAGGGCCGTGGACGGTGGATGAGGACGAGGTGCTGGCGAGCTTCGTGCGGCGGGAGGGAGAGGGGCGCTGGCGGACGCTGCCGAAGCGCGCCGGGCTGCTCCGTTGCGGCAAGAGTTGCCGTCTCCGCTGGCTGAATTACCTCCGCCCTTCCATCAAGCGCGGGCCCATCACCCCCGACGAGGAAGATCTCATCCTTCGCCTCCACCGCCTCCTCGGCAACAGGTGCGTAACTGCACCTCCATCCTCTCTCTCTCTCTCTCTCTCTCTCTCTCTCTCTCTCTATCTATCTATCTATCTATCTCTTAGGGTTTCAGCTTTCTCAGGGTTCCACTTCTTTCTCCCTCTGAAACAAACAGGTGGGCACTGATAGCTGGGAGGATACCAGGGCGCACCGACAACGAGATCAAGAACTACTGGAACACCCACCTCAGAAAGAAGCTCATCAAGCAAGGCATAGATCCACGCACCCACAAGCCCTTACCCTCTTCCACCGATCACGGTTCCCCGGCGCAACTCGTCTCATGTCATCCTGGCACAGACCGCGACTCCATGCCTCAAGAAATGGGTACTGGCAGCAGCGAAGCCATCGCCATTCGAAACGATCGTTGCGGCTACTTCCATGGCCTGAACCCGCACCACCACGACGTCGGATGGCAGAACTGCGATGTCTTCACGACGGACGGAGACCAAATGCCTGCTTGCTACGGCGTCGAGGACGGAGGGAAAGAAACGGATGCTTGCACTGATGATGTCTTCTCGGCTCTCTTCGATTCCTTCGTCAACGAGGACATGTTCAACACTAATTGCAGTCAAGATGGTAATACCAACGAGGACGACAACAACATGACTCCGCAGGTTGAGATGATAGATCCTATGGATACAGGTCTCGACCTCGAAGGTCTATTGGAAGATGCCTTCACTTCTCCGGTTGATTTGGATGAAGGCATTCCTGCACAGTGTAAAGATCATGCAGGCAAGTAAACCATGTTCTTCGTTCAAATCTTTCATTTAAGGTGTGCATTATGCTCAGAGAACTGTGTGTCTTAAATCTGTCATTTGGAAACGAGATGGTGTGATCCTTGGACGACCTTTTCTGCAAGTTCTATTCACAGTATCATCGAGTTCTGCAAGATAACCAACGCTACGCTGTACTTCTCGATGACATTGTTACGCTGAAAACCTGCTAAAATTGTCATAAATTTGTGATTGTTTGATTTAAACATTACCAGTGATCTCATGGTTGCATTCAGGGCAAAATAGCCTTGCGATTCGTTTGGATTTCTTGAGTTCATGATTTTTTCTTGACAAGCGAGAGCAAGAACCTCTCTTAGGTTTTTACACAACTGCGTTCCCACAGAAATCTTAGGCAAGGATATATGTATGCATGAGTTAGCAACATGTTAAGAGTAACCACAACAAAAATAAGAGTTTTCTAGCCAACACAGCTTTAAGTATATATACCACAAAATATAGTCCAAATGTGCCGATGGATGAAAAAGATCAGCACACGAAGAAGAAGCAATATATATAAAGCTCAGTGAGTTCACACTATGACGTATTTTATAGTTACGTTAACGACTTTGATACTAATTGTCATTATCTGATTTGATAGGATAATTAACTTATTA
Source organism: Musa itinerans (assembly GCA_001649415.1). Classification (NCBI taxonomy): domain Eukaryota; kingdom Viridiplantae; phylum Streptophyta; class Magnoliopsida; order Zingiberales; family Musaceae; genus Musa; species Musa itinerans. The sequence continues at coordinate 140,405 of LVTN01000305.1, forward strand.
ACTTTTTTTAAGTATTATTCGTTGATTCAAAATTTTTAAATCTAAATTAATAATATCATATATAAAACTCAATATTAGATTTTGAATGTGAGATTAAAATTGGGTATTACAACGACCCCTACAAGTCAAGTGTGTGTGTGTATTTATATATATATGGGGTTATGATTGTAGTGGATCATCTTATAACTTTTGTCATACGATCGTCTATAGTCTGTAAAATCTATGTTTGTAATTTAAATTATATATCAAGTATTTATTAAAATATTTATTTATGGGATTCTAAGTTAAATGCTTCTTCTAATTTATCTTCTCTTTTTACAGATTCTTAAAGGATTAGAAGAGGCTTATGGGAGGTTGACCTACTGCACAACTAAGACAAAACTAATTAAGTCTATGATAGATGATATCAAAATTTTGATTTAGCTATTGTTAAATTGAAATCATACATGCATATTCTATATCATCCATTAGCCAAAGTCAAGAGTCTATATCACGTAACCCCTCATTCAGTGGTGCCTAAATATGGCCATACATAGAGTGCGCATTAGCACAATTATTATGTGGTTGCATTGTCTGACCAATGATGATATGCATATTTGTTTTAAATATATTTTAATAATGATAAAAGATGATGGTCATCTCTCATCAACGTAGTATCTCAGCAGCAGCTATACCAATGAAAACTAAGCTATCTTAGTTTTCTTCTCTGATCACCTTTTAAGCTATTCAGGAAGTCAAAGTGGATCACAACAAGGCACAAAAATTCGACAATGGACATAATATATGATGAGAGGAAGGTGAAAGTACAATACCATCCGCTTCCGAATACTGGACTGGTTGCTGGAAAGCGATATGTTGCATCTGCAGAATTCTAAGTTCTATTGCAAGTCTATTCCTGGAAGGAGACTGTTCGTTTAGATCTGACTGGAAGTTGGCTAAGCCATCAGTCATGTCAAGGAGGTGGAATGGAAGAGTAGCTGGTCATCTTCGGTACTCCATCGGCATCAGATTACCATGAAAATTCCCAAGTAAAAATGCTTTATAAAAAGCTTATAAGCAATAAATATTCTGAATTCCTGCTGGCTGCATTGCTACTGTACAGAGAGGATTAATACCTTCACTACAATCTCATGAATAATAATGTTTTTTCTTTTATTTTTGAGAACTAAAATCAATGCCTGAACGAGTGACAAAACAATGAGAAAGTCCACACTCTTTTTCAAGCTTTGAAACACACTATAATTCTATCTAAGCACTTGAATGATGGTCTATACCGAAACCATGGAGATTACCGATTTCTTTGTGTGTGATCGAGTGCAGCAAGAACGCCGAAAAAGAGTCGCAAGCTGTACTTACCTACCGGAAGTATAACACCGCAAACAAGATCGTGGTGAAGCAGACGCATAGCATTACTACTGAATCGAACTCAACTTCCAGGCACAGCAGCTTAGCTCAACTTCTACGGCGCAGAAAGCTTCAGAGACCCAAAGGCGGGTTTTGTCTTTGCTGGAGGATGATGCGAGACGACTTCGATCCTTTGCCCCACCGGAGGAGAAGGGTGAGAAGATGGAAGGATGCATGCGTCATGCGAGAGGATCGATCTCCTTCTGACAGCTGGTGCATTGTGCGCGTGAGTGTGTGTTATGGCTGATGGATGAATGCTGGTTGTATTGTACTCGTTGGACCGGGGAGAGAGAGATGCAACTGCCAACCGAACGTTCCAAACCACGGTGTGGCACGCTGGGGGCGGTCGGTAGAACAACCTTTCTGAGTCCCGACAACAAATGCTCACGTGAAAACCTTCGCTGGGTTCTCATCTTTCTAGTAATTGATGACCGCCGACCGTATCCAAGACTTTGGTTTGTTGTAGGAGAAAGCTTCGGATGAGAGGGGAATGAATGCTTGATCTGTTGATCTTGATAGGAAGATGGGATAGAGATATCAAAGCAAGAGTAGGAGAAGTTTCAATCTTCTATATTTCTCTCAGGAAAAACTCTTTACAATTTTAAAAACTCTATCTTTCATGATATGAGGTTTTTATAGTCCCCAAAGATACATTACATTAATTAATTATATTCAAGATGAATCATTCTTTTTCAAGAAATCCTTTCAAGAACCAATAACCAATTTGACTTATCATTTCATAGATTTTTAATCTATTTTTTCTTCTTGATGTAATGAATATCCCTCTTGATGCAATAAACATATCTTTGATGAAATGAATCTCTTTATGACACTTGAATAAGTTTAATTTCAACATTCTCTCCCCTTAAACTTGTTCCATCTACCATGCCAAGTTTCTTTTGTAGTTGTTGAAATATTTCAAATTTGAAAGGTTTTGTAAATATATTAGCCACTTGTTCACTTGTCTTGACATGATGTAACTCCACTTCTTTATTTTTGATATGATCTCTTATGAAATGAAATCTTGTATTGATATGCTTCGATCTTTCATGATAGACTGGATTCTTGGCTAAGGCAATAGCTGATTTGTTATCAACATAAATCTTGGTTGACTTCTCCTATGGCATATGAAGTTTTTAGAGTAATCTTCTTAGCCAGATTGCATGACAAACACTAGAAGAAATAGCTAAATATTCTGCTTCATAGCTTGATAAAGCAACAATCTATTGCTTTTTTGAAGACCAAGTAAATGTAGCTTCACCAAAGTAAAATACAAATCTAGTTGTACTCTTCTAATCATCGTAGCTTCCAGCCCAATCACTGTCACTATATCCAATAAGCTCCAACCTTTTAGATGATGAATAGAACATTCCATACTCAATTGTTCTTTTAATATATCGTAAAATTCTTTTAGCGACATTTAAATGGGATGTCTCAGGAACTTCCATATATTACTTATTAAACCAACTCCAAATAATATATCAGGTCGAGTGTATGTCAAATACCTTAAACATCTAACTAGACTTTTATAATAAGTTGGATTAATGTATTTACCTTCACCTTCCTTGTTCAACTTGGTGCCATATTCAATAGGTGTATCTGTAAGATAACAATCTTCCATAGAAAACTTCTTTAAAACCTCCTTAGCATAATTTTCTTGTGAGATAAAAATTCCTCCATTATCTTGTATAACTTCGATACCGGGGAAATAAGTCATTAAACCCAAGTCGATCATCTCAAACTCCTTTTTCATATAATGCATAAAGTCTTTAATCATGGAGCTACTATTGTCTGTAAATATTAAATTATATACGTATAGGCATACAAACATGATATCTCAATTAGAGTTAGATTTTATATAGAGAGCATGTTTATGTGGACATTTAGAAAAATTATTTTGAATAAAATAAGCATCTATTCGAGAATTTCATGCTCATGGGGCTTGTTTAAGCCCATAAAGAGCTCTTTTTAACTTGTATACTTTATCTTCTTGTTCATGAATAATAAAACCAGGGGGTTGTTGAATATATACCTCTTCTTCAAGAACTCCACTAAGAAATACTGATTTGACATCCATTTGTAAAATTTTCCATTTCATTTGAGTTGCTAGAGAAATAAGTAATCTTACTGTCTCCAATCGAGCAATTGGCGTAAATATTTCTTCATAGTCAATCCCATATTGTTGTTTATATTCCTTTGCAACCAAACGAGCCTTGTATTTCTCCACCTTTCCTTTTGCATTTCTTTTTGTTTTGAAGATCCACTTAACACCGATAACTTGGTGGTCTTCTGAAGCTACAGTTTACTTATGTTGTTCATCACTTTTCTAGTTCTAAATCTGTTGTTCATCAAACTCAACATCTCTTGACATCACAACTTTATTTGTAATAGGATTATAGAGTTTGTAACCACTAGAATTCTCTGGATAACCTAGCAAAATACATTTCTGACTTTTATCCTCCAATTTTATTCTCTTCTCTTCTGGTATCTTGGCAAATGCAACACTTCCAAAAATCTTCAAATGATCAACTCTTGGTTTTCGTAAGCTTCATGCTTCTTCTGGTGTAACATTACCAATTTACTTTGTTGGAAACCTGTTAAGCAAATAAACTACACAAGCAATAGCATCACCCTAAAATTCTTTCAGAATTTTTCTTTCCTTTAACATGCATCGGATCATATTAAGGATAGTCCTATTTTTTCTTTCCGAGACACCATTTTGTTGAGGTGTGTATGTNTCAGAATTTTTCTTTCCTTTAACATGCATTGGACCATATTAAGGATAATCCTATTTTTTCTTTCTAAAACACCATTTTGTTGAGGTGTGTATAGCATGGTGAATTGATGTAGAATTCCATTATTTCTACAAAAACTTTCAAATTCATTTGATATATATTCACCACCGCTATCTTTTCTTAAACATTTAATATTATAACAGCTTTGTCTTTCAACCAAATCCTTAAATTCTTTGAATTTGCTTAAAACTTCTTTCTTTTCTTTTAATATGCAAACTCAAGTTTTGCCACTATGATACTAGATTAATAGGGCCACAAACATCTGAGTGCATCAGATCAAGTCGATGCCATGCTCCTTTTGTTCTTCTGACTTTGAAAGACTTTCTTTCTTGCTTACCCATGACAGATACTTCACATAATTTTGATGAGCGATCAATTTTTAGCATTCCTGTCACAATATTATACTTCTCTAGAAGTTTCAAAGCCTCAAAATTTAAGTGAGCATATCTAAGATGCCAAAGTGTAGAAATATCCTCAATATAAGCTTTAAAATAATTTGATTGATCAAAAATACTTAAATGCAGAGGAAACATTCTGTTCCTTGCCATTTTCATATGTGATATCAATTTTTTATTCTTGTCACGAATTGAGAGAGTCATATCTTTCATCTCAATATCATAACATTTTTCAAGTAATTGTCCCAATCTTAGAATATTATTTTTCATATCAGGAACATAATAAACATCTGAAATGCATAATTTTTTGCCATTATTAAGTTCAAGGAAAATTTTACCTTTACCTCTTACTGGTCTTTGAGACAAATCTTAAAATGTAATGTTCCCGAAATAACTTATATCTATTTCTGAAAATAACTCTTTGATGCCACACATGTGATTTGAGGCTCCTGTATCTAGATACCATGTCATAGATTTATCCTCTTTCAAATTATCATAACTCATTAGTAAAACTTGATTTTCGTTCTTTTCTTCCTCAACAAAATTTACCTTATCACCTTGATTGTTAGGATTATAATAACATTCATAAGAGTAATATTCATACCTTTTGCAAACATAGTATTGTATTTCAGACCTTTTATAATTTCTGCCATGTCCACGGCCTCGGCCATGTACTTGGCCATAACCTCGACCTCTTTGGTTAGAATTTTCTCCACCACCTTCATTGTTTAGAAATTCTTGATTGGTTTGATTTCTGCCTCCTCTTCCTCTTTGTTCTCGTCCTCTTCCTCTTTGAGAATTTGATTCTCCTTTATTTTCAAGAGCAAACTTAGCTTATAGTGGTTGCTTCATAGTTTTGTCTTCTCCTCTTTTTGTAATCCTTTGTTCATGAACTTGAAGGGAACCCATAAGTTCTTCTAAAGATATTTTTTCCAGATCTTTAGATTCTTCAATCGCAATAGCAATAAAATCAATTTTTGGATCTAGAGATCTCAATATTTTTTCTATTACTCTTTGATCATTTACTTGTTCACCATTTCGTCTCATTTGATGAACAATAGAAATAATTTTTTAGAAGTAATCAGAAATAGTTTCAGAAGTACGTTGTTGTAATTTTTCAAACTCGGCTCATAAAACTTGTAGACGAAGTTTCTTTACCTTATCAACACCACCGAATACTTTTTGAAGCATTTCCCAAGCCTCATTTGAAGTATTTGCTGGAGCGATGATCTCGAAGATTGTATCATCAAGCCCTTGGTATATTGTGAACAAAGTCTTTTTCTCCTTCTTCCTTCTTTCTTTGAGTTGTTTTCTTCCTTCTGCATTCATTGCTCATTCTTCTGTTGGACTTGGTTCAGTAAATCCATCTTCTACAAACTCTCATACATCTTGGGAGCTTAGAAGAACCTTCATTTGGATGCACCATATGTCATAATTTTCTTTTGTCAATCAAGGGATCTGGAGTTGGATGTTACTTGAGGAAGAGGTCATGGCTTAACCTATGCTCTGATACCAAATGTTGATCTTGATAGGAAGAGGGGATAGAGATATCAAACAAAGGAAGAGTAGGACAAGCTTCAATCTTCTATATTTCTCTCAAGAAAAATTCTTTACAATTTCAGAAACTCTATCTTTCATGACCCAACATATGGGGTTTATATAGTCTCTAAAAATACATTACATTAATTGTATTCAAGATGAATCATTCTCTTTCAAGAAACCATTTCAAGAACCAATAATCAATTTGACTTATCACTTTTAATCTATTTTTTCTTCTTGATGTAATGAATCTCCCTCTTGATGCAATGAATCTATCTTTGATGAAATGAATGTATTCATGACACTATAATAAGTTTAATTCCAACATGATCTCTGCCAAGTTGTCCAGCTCGAGTTGGCTGATGGAGTGGGACCCACAGATAGATGGAGTCAACTAATTGCCTGCTGAAGCTTATACGACACTTGCAAGGACAACTAAGAATGGAGTTTAGATCATCATCATCAGAAGTTGCTTGGTTACAGGAGAAGCGCAAAGCTAGCGGTTCATGCTTTGTGCTTCTGAAGGATCATCACCAGATCCTGTTAACACCACATGTAATCAATGAAGGGAAGCATTTTATTGAGATTCAGAAGATATAACTGTCATGGCAGCATCCATTTCCATCCACCACAACTATTTCTACCAAAGATTATTGATGATTGCCCGGTGAACAGAAGGGCTAAAAACACTTCAGACAACAACATCAAAAGAAACAATGATCCCGGAGAGTGTAACTATTGGACCTAAGTGTGACTGCTACAAGAACAAGTTATTGCTGTTTTGCCAATTCAACGGTAACTGCGGTATGCCGGGGTGTACATGCAACTCTCTGCATATTTCACCAGGTTTTCTGGGCGAGGAAGACGAGTGGCCAATCCTACAAAAAGAAGAGGTGGTAAATTGATTGAATAAGAATGCATGCAACAATTTTGTAGCGTCATTAGGTTGAGGGAAAGGACCAACCAAGTTCGTATACTTTCGCGGCCACGTTAGCAGCAATATGTGCAGATATCTTTCTGATACTTTTGAAGGGAGGATAGATCAATCCCTTATCAAAATTCTCCTGCGTCACCTGTTGGGCTAAAGCTTCCGCTGTTCCAACACGATGCAAATCCTCGAAATAAGGCAACTTGGGGTTAAAATTTTAATGGAAAAAAGACTGAGCAGAATATTTCTAATCCTTTAATTCGTTCTTGCAATAATTATCTAGACTTGCTAAATTATCCCATACCTAACTAACTAAACGATATCTGAAATAGCCATATCTAACACCAACTGTCTACTTCCTAATGCTGTCGTATATCTATACTTCATAATATCAAACTGTCTTTTAGAATGCTACTTGGTTGACGCTTATATGCTTTGCAGTTGTTGCAACTGGAGCATCAAAACCTATAATATAAATCCACAAACATTCCAGGACAAATGCAGAATCTACATTTCACTTGGCTTCTACTTACAGGCTGCAAGAAGCATTTCATCGTGCACACGTATGGCTCCAGATATCACCAAACCAAGACCAAGACCAGGAAAAATGTAAGCATTATTTGCCTGAAAATATATCAAATGAAAGGCAGTTTTTAAGCACTATATTCTAAACCAAACAGTAGTCAGTTTAGTGATCCTAAATATCATCGCAATGATAAGGGACGGTGATGTTCGAACCTGACCAGGTACAAAAGTCTTCCCTTCATATTCAACAGGATCAAATGGGCTCCCACTGGCAAAGATTGCACGACCCTACAAATTGAAGATTATTTTATGAATGCAAGCCTTTCTTCTCTGATCCATATTGTCACAAATTCTGGATAAGGTGAAACTCCAGCAGGTAGGAGAGACATAATTCAGGTTCTCACCTTAGTCCAAGTGTAAGCTTCCTCAGCAGTACATTCAGATTGCGATGTTGGATTTGACAGAGCAAGAATGACAGGTTTCTGCAATTTGGAATGTGATAGTACAAGTTTTTCATCCTTCAATCTAGCAAGAAGGATAACTTAAAAATGAATTGTGAATATGGAGAACACGTACCTCATTAAATGAAGCCATGGTCTCAACTACGTCTTGCGTAAAAGTCTTCCCTACTCCAGAGGTTCCTATTAACACAGACGGCTTGATGACCTAGGAGAAACAAAAAAACATTCACCTCATTAACATTCAGTGGGTAGAAAGCAATCTTCATGGGGAAGGAGGGTAAGCAAGAATTAAAACAAAAAGAGGTCCTTTGTGACATCAGTAGGGAAATAGCTTCATCAAATTAAATGGAAAAGACAGTAAGTTCCTATATTGGCAAGTGATCTTATCTTGTCTAGCGATCTAGTAACATACATGGTGGAATGTAGATCTATGACTCCTGGTGTATACTAGGTGAGCTAACGAATCCTAGATCCTAATTTAACTTCAACGAGATAGACCACCCCAGTATACCCTGCATAAGAATATACTACTACTACTACTACTACTAATAATAATAATAATAACAACAAAAGTAATAATTGGATGCTTAAAAGAACAAAGGGGAAAAGGCCCCATTGCAAAACATTTTTGAGAGGTTTCACACCTGGACAGCATCTAGAAGGTTGTTAACAGGTTCATGGTCATGCGCCCAAGGTTTCTTGAAGTGTTGTAAAGATTCTAACCTGGAGCTGACAATCAATCCCTGCATGATTAAAGAGCATAGCAAGGTGACATGAATCTGTGATGATAAACAAAATATGACAAATTAATAATTGACATATGGTTCAACAGCAAATGATTTACTCATGCGCTTCCTCTACCTTAGAATCAACAAGCCAAATCTTTTCACGATTCTGTTCGATCGGAGTACCTGTCTAAAATAATTATCAAAACAAGGATCAACGTCATCAGAAAAGGATACAATGCAATTTCAAGAGCAGAAAGTAATTAAAGAAACTATATGTTTAAATCAGAGCACCTGTCTTGACATCTCCAGTGCAATGAGCTCTGCAATACCAGTACCAGCCTGTCAAACCATAATTAGTTGATGTCAGAAAGTGGCCCAAAAATGGAGGAAAGCTGACGTAGACGAAGTTGGGATAGAAGAGTATCAGAGGAGGTCTTCAACTTGAAGAACCAGATAGGTGCACATCGACCTCCATGTTGTTAATCATCATTTCTTTATGAAGTAGTCTTAGTTTAACCAAAGATTAAAACCCATCAGAACCCAAAACCAACAATTTGCATATAATTGATCTAGAGGACAAATTAACCATACAAATCCAATGTTGCACGAAAGAGTTCAATTTTCTTTCTGCAAATAGTTTGCCTGTACTCTTTCTCATTAAAAAATAAAGCATGCATATTTGCGCAATGATGATGCAGTCCATTAAGACATACTCCAAGACAAACAAATGTTGATTTCAAAACATGGTACCTTTCTCACAAATGTATTGTTGATGTGTAGTGGATCAAGTTTTATGATCTGAGAAATTCTTATAGTTGCAGAAATAAAACTATTACACTAGTAGAGAAGAATTAATTAACTACCTCACCAGCACCAAGGAACAAGTATGTGTGGTCTGCTAATGTTCCTCCAACCAATTTCAGTACTGCAACTAGTCCAGCAAGGACCACAGAAGCTGTTCCCTGCAGCGAATGCAAATTATCAACTTAAAGCATCAAAGTTTTACAACTAACTTATGTGCAAATAATATACTATATAAAGTACAAAAAACTGATGCAGAATGTTAATTCCTTTACCTGGATGTCATCATTAAAGACAAGATGTGTTTTGCTATATCTCGTAAGCAAATCAAATGCATTATGATTGGCAAAGTCTTCAAACTGGAAAGAAGAAGTAGAATGTACATATATTGTTAAATACTATATGAGACAAATCCAACCATATGCAACATTAATAGGCTTCAATATTTCACAGACCTGAACTAGGACTTTCTCGCCATATTGTTGCTTAACAGCACACATGAACTCATGGAGAAGGTCATCATATTCCTAACACAGCACATGCATACCATAAAATTCAGCATTAAGCAGTACATTATCTGTAAAAGTTTAACATACTTCAAATAAAAAATAAATTACCTGGCCTCTAGCTCGCCTTTGTCTTAGGCCAATATAGAACTCATCATTGAGCAACTGCTCATTGTTCGTTCCGACGTCAATTGTTATTGGTAAGCACTATATATGGAAGAGTGTTCATTAAAACTCTTCAACACTTTCAACTACAATATATATAGTAGCACATAAAATTATGTATATGACATGTATCTCACTATTAAAAGACAAATGATGAACGCATGACTAGATCCCAGAAAGAAGATGAATGCAAATAGCATCTGTAGTAAAAATGCTTACCGCTGACGGACGAAGTCCTCCAAGGGCTGTATAGAGAGCAAGTTTACCAACTGGAATTCCCATTCCCTAAGCCAAGGACAGTTAACAGCAATCATTAAAAGACAGAAACAAAGGGCAACTCCATTGTTAAAACATCTTATGACCTTTTATACCTGGCAACCAAGATCTCCTAGCCCCAAAATGCGCTCACCATCTGTCACCACAATAACTTGAATGCTCCACACAGGCCAGTTCTTCAGCACCTCAAGAATTTTCCCCCTGACAGAGCCAATAATTCTCAAGTCGAAGTAATGATAATAGTAAACACTGAAAAAGTCAAGTAACATACTTCTCTTTCAAACTGATATATAGACCCTGTGGACGTCTAAAGATGCTACCATACTTCTGGCAAGCCTCACCGACGGTAGGTGTATAGACAACCGGAAGCAACTCCTCCACATTGTCGATCAGAAGCTTGAAGAAAAGCCTTTCATTTCTCTCCTGAAGAACCACAAAGTAGAAACGTTTGACACAATTGTTGTTGTCTGTGCTACTACATTTCTGCAAATTATGGGAACTCAGAATGAAAAGATGTGGAGAAGATGGTATAATGATTTACCTGAAGGTCGACCATTGCCACATAGCGCTGCAAGGGAACTTGGTATTGGCGAAGACTGCTCATCAGCTTTCTCTCCTGTGCAACAGTGACGAATGTAACAAGAAACAGAATTAGCTCATTAGAGAATGAGCAAACATGCGTCACGGCAGAGATGAAGACTGACCTGAAGCTCTTGACTTACGACAATCGGAGGCAATAGGCCTCGCAAGTAGTGAGCATCTCTCTCTTTCTCGGTGAAGGCAAGCCCTTTGTTGTGGTGCGGATCTCTTAGTAGAGTATACCCACTGAGCATCAAGAAGGATCATCAAAGTCAGATACAATGTTAGCTGAAGAAATTTACCACAAGGAGAAGAAAAGATTAGCTTTTATTGGCGAGGACCACTCTTCGAAAGTAATGAATCGTCAATCTTTTGGAGGAGATGTGTTCCGTCCTTTTTTGTTTTGTGTGTGTGTTTCGATAAGATTCAATACATGTTTTTTAATCAGGGTGTGCATCAAAGTTAAGGCAGGAACAACTCCTGCCAGCAATCGCCATTCACATTACATTTCATTCATTTCCAGAGCACCAACAAGTGTTCTATATAGCAGGAACGCGAAAAGCGCTTCTAGGTCAGAAAAATAATGAAAAGAAGGAGAAAGAGTGAGTGCATCGACAAAAAAACTCGGAATGCCAAGTTATCCAGAAATCACGCAAAAAGATGTCATTTTGAAGCGGGGAAACCAAAAGCAACAGATGTCAGTTTAAGAGCGTAAGCGAAAGAAGAGATGCAAAGGCGATGGGATCGGACCTGGCGACAGAGAAGGTCCAAGGGGTGACGAGCTGCTCCTCGGTGGCGCGATCCTCGCCGTAGGCGTCCTCGACTCCACCCCCCACCGTCGACTTGGGGTCCATGTACGCTTCCACCTCTCGTGTGTTGTCCATCACCGCCTTCCCGTTTTCTCGCCCTCCTCTCGCTACAACTCCCCTTCTCCTCCCTCCGCACTGCACTCCCGCCGCTGCCGCTCTCCTCTGCGATCGACACAACCTGTAGTAGTAAAGCGACTAGTGATAAATATTCTTCTTCTTCTTCTTCTGAAGCAATGCAACAAACACCTCCCAAGCAACTCCTTTTATACCCAACCACAGCGACAAGAAGAGGACTCTACGTGTGAATCATAACAACGCATTGGAGCTAAACCAGATCGTGGGAACAAATGAGCAAGGAAAGATTCAGAGCAATTGAACCGGTTCAGTTTACGCGCCAGAGGCGCCCACGCGGCCACACACGAAGGTGCAGTGCGCTATAAAACCGGCAACAGCTGAATCAAGCCACAGGAAACAGTTAAAGCCGGCGTGGAAGCGGCAGAAGAGGAAGAGGGATTTTACCAGAAACTTGGAGCTGCTGCTGCTGAAAAGGGAAAGCATGGTGGGATGTAGTGGCTGTGATGGAAAACCGGAGGGTGGCCTACTTCTTTCTCAAGTTTTCCTCTTCTCCCCGCGGAGCGAGTTCGGCGCGAGGAAGAGAAGAGGGAGATTTTGGGTTAAAGAGGGGATGACACGTGTCGTTCTGACCGCGTCATTAGTTTAATTTTCTTATCCAAACCTTTATATATATATATATATAGTAACTATCTCTGAATGCTATTTCATCCCATATCACTATCCATTATTTGTTTTCTCTCTTTTTTTCTCAAAAGGCCCTGTTTATTTGTAGATGGAATCATTTAATGCTTTTTTTTACTTGTGATTATGTGCCCTTTTATCCTTACAAATATCATTAAAACTCTTCCAATATAAAACTTTTTTATAATGTTTGTTATACCAATACATATCATATTCTACCGGGGGATACCGATCATCTAACCTCATATCAAATGATACAGGATCTATACCAGACGGTAACGATTGAAATCAATTGCTATCGACTTGTATCGATCAATAATAGTCGGATTTCGATCATTACTAATCTAAGAGTTAAGATTATTCTATTTTAAATAGTTAATTTGACCATTTGAGACTTAGAAAAGGGTTTTTAAATCATTTCCTCTTCCCTCTTTTAACTCATTTCATTCTCTCAATCTTTTAAACTCCCTCCTCTTTTAACTCTCGTAAACTCAACAAAGTTATGATTTATGGATTGAATTAAATTTAAGAGGCTAATTTGGAAGAATCAAGAGGAAGAATACTCTAATAAAGAGGAAGAATACTCTAATAAAGAGGTATGTATTTTCTTTCTAGATTTATATTGGTTTATAAAATGATTAAGCCTATTCTATGTGGTGTATAACTTAATATCTAATATATTATTTAAAAAAAATTTGACAATATATGTGGACGACATGATAGTCAAAATCAGAACAGTCGGCTTACATCTAGCGGACTTATTCAAAATATTTCAAGTTTTGAAGAGGTACAACATATGCCTCAACCTGACTAAGTATGCATTCGAAATTAGCTCAGAAAAATTTCTCGACTTTCTTATTCACAAGTGGGGAATATATATAAATCTCAAAAAGTTTTATATCATATTAGAGATGTATCGACTTCAGTCGGTGAAGAAAGTACAGTACTTAACAAGGCGAATAGTAGCACTTAGTCGACTCCTATCCCAGTTTGACAACAAGTGTCAATGCTTCTCCGAGCATTAAAAAATCAAAAAGGTTTCCCATGGGCTCTGCACGGAGCCATTTCAGGAGTTGAAGCACCACCTTGCTTGATTGTTGCAACTCTCCTCTTTCATCCCAAGTGAAGCCCTCAGTCTCTACCTTGCTACCATCGAATGAGCCATCAGCTCGGTGTTGGTGTAAGATGACTTAGGAGTCCAAATACTCGTTTATTATGGCAGCCATGTACTAAGCGTAGTTGAGGAGTGATCCCCCCCCCTCCTAATTGAGAGGTTAGCTTTTGCATTAGTATTGATGACAAGGAAGCCCTATCTCTACTTCCAAGCATATCTTATATAAGTGATCATCGACCGACCCCTTAGGCACGTCATTTCACAATTTGATATCTTGGGGCGAATGATGAAGTGATCGATGGACCTAGACAAGTTTGATATTAGATATGTACTAAGGGTTGCCATCAAGGCTCAATAGTTGGTGAATTTCATATTAGAGCTAACATCCTTGCCCAAGGTCGAAGCCAATGTGCGTACCCCCTCGACTTGGGCCCTGTTTATAGATGGTTTCGCCACGTCGAAAAGGGGCAGTGTTGGACTCATTATGAAAGGTCTGAACAAGCAGCCATATGAATAGGCTCTCCAGTTTGAATTCAAAATCTCCAATAATGAGGCCAAATATGAGACACTCCTTTTTGGGCTCCGACTCACCCCGAAACTCTAGATATTGGAATTGATGATGCTTAGTGACTCAGAACTGATCGTGAGCCATGTAAATGAGATCTACGAAGCCCGAGATGTGACAATGACAAAGTACCTTACTAAGATATATGGGAAAATAAGCCCAAGGTGTGTGTCGAGAAACCCGACCCACATCAAGATAAATCCGTTATGACGAATGTGCAAGGCGAAATGAGCCCGAGGTGTGTGAGTTAGAAAATTCGACTTATATCAAGCTAAATTCTCTACGACGGAGGCATAAGGTGAAATGAGCTGTGTGTGAGTCAACAAATCCAACCCATATTAAAATAAATATACTATGGTAGAGGCATAGGATAAAATAAGCCCGAGACGTGTGAGTCAGGAAACTCAACCCATATAAAGATAAATCTATTATAGCAGAGGATGTTAGAAAATCTTGGGACAACATCACATGTGCAATGGAAGAATATAAAAGAAAATTTCAGATTCCCACCAAAAGATTGTAACGTCGTGCAAAGATTAGTGCGTAAAAAATCGTGAAACCGAAAAACTATACATATAAGAAAGTTATGTTACATAGGGAGATTGTATATTTATAAATTCCTCCAGATCTATCAAAGAGGATGAAGGAGATTAACTATCATCTTTAGTGATAACCCACATGACAAGGGTTGTGAAGATGCTTCTCAAATCGCTACTTAAATCTCTTCGCTACGTGCATCATACAATTAAGAAGGGACCGACCCTTCTTACTATCCACATGCCCCAAATAGGAGTTGTTGGCTGAGGAGGAGAAGGGAAGATGAGTATAGGAGGTAGTAGCAAAAATAGGTCTAATTAATGGCCCTTTTGTTCTCTCGTATTTATAGAGGCTCATTGTCAACTTAACCCTAATGGATCCTATCTTACTGGATACTTGATCTTCATTTAACTACCTAAGTCACTTAGATCAGTGGGTCTCTACCAAATAATTTCTCATTAACTCTTATTAAATCTCATCCATAGGATCCAATAATTCATGAGCTTATTAGATATCCAATAAGATATGGACTTCAATAGACATTTTATATCTGAACTTCTACTCGTCGCAACACCTACCAAATGTGTATGACCCTCTAGGCCCAATATTGAGTTGGTTGTGAGTCATACCTGTTAGAACTCCTTCTAGCTCAGTGAATTATTATCTCTATAATAATTCACTCGGATCATCGACTACGGATATACTATGCTACTACGTTATAGTCCCCAAATGATATAGGAAAATTCAATCCATTGGATATATCTTTCCTCAGTTACTATGTATCTATAGTCTCTCGTCCATTTAATATCTCAAAGACCGTATTTCAAGCATGGTGATGTCAGGCCTATGCGGTTTCTACTCGAGCATCGCTCTAATCGGATTCTCCTAAAGAACTCTTTCTCTCTCACTCTAAATAACCATAGCTAGAGATTTGCTTGAGCAAGAATGTATGAGATATTCCTCTCATGATACCGAGAGAGGATGATCTTCAATTGATACTTAATAGCCCTCGTAAGGTCGGTTGTCACTTCCAATGACCAGTTGTGTTAGATCTTGAACTTTTAGGTCTATAAGTCTGGTATTAAAGAGTAGAGTACTCATACATGACATCCTTGATGTCTCAAGTCTAAGGACCAGATGCACCATTAGGACGACAAAATTGTTGTCTGACAATAAGGTATTATCAACCATCCAACATTATGTGAGCGGATCAATAAGTGAACTCATTCTCCAATGAGCACATGCACGGTACCCCTAATGTCCCCACATGAGTAGCTACGAGACTAGTTGCCTCCATCATATAGATAGTTATACAGTACACCAGTTTATTCGTTCATCTCGATGTTCCTCTCGAGTGATCTATGACTGAAATTATTTAGAGTATTTATTTAAAGATAAATTGGTCTCATTATCGTGATATTATCATGATCTGATTCCTATTGTACAGATCTATGAACATCATAATACATGCAATAGGTAATATATGTTGAATCTCAGATTTTGATAATGAAACCAATTGATAAGTATTTATGTTTTAATCTACGTTTTGAGTGATACAGAATGCTTTGATCTAGGAGAGACAATTAAAGCAGGAAGAATCATGTTGAGCCGGAGGAAACCATGTTAGAAGATTGGACGTTGGGCCAGAGGATTAGTCAATGTATCGACAGAAGGCTTCAGGCCATAGATTCGGGCATCGGGCCAAGAAGAGTGGATATTGCGCCAAGGATATCAGAGTTGCGAAGTCAACTGGCCAATTGGGCAATAGGTCACAAGAGAGAATGATGCGCCGAAAAATCAGACGAAGCATCGAGGGACCAATGACATGCCGGACAACATGATTCATGTTTAGTATTAATTGTCTAGATCGAAGTATGTTTTTACATGTGCAAGATTAACTATGATAGCAAGACATAAAGCAAAATGAAGTTCCAGAGTCAAGGACGTGATTTCGTTGGGAGTTCGAGAGTTCAAGGAAGTCCAAACGTTCGTCGGAAGTTTTGC